>JAJOZX010000181.1:230000-650000 GCA_023014485.1 Bathynomus jamesi | reverse complement strand
ATCCATTAATTGATAAGCGTAAAACAGCATTAAGTTTTTCCTCTGAGTGTATTGACCAGAAATAGTTTTTCACTCTTCGAAGCGTTGAAAAAGATATTTCTCCGCTACAGTTAGTGACAGCTGTGCATAAGAAAATGCGCAGAGCTATTTCAACATTTGGAAATGCGCATTCACCATTTAGGTTTTTAATCAATTTTAAAAGTTTCATGTAGCTGAAGATACATCCTCTTTGGATGTATAAATTAGTGATTGCAGTTGTACGCATTCCTCGGCCACTGAATCTTCTATCATAAATCCATATTATATACAGGTACCAAGTTCAAAGCCATGTTCATGAATGTCATGCGTATTCATTGAGCTTAGCTTTGGAAAAAAAATCCAAATCGTACATTGCCCATTTCATAAGCTTTACGCCTCTTTACCAACTCCTTTTGCAATTTATCCATTATAACAAATGTTTTCGTCATGAATTTTTGTTTGCCTTCCAATTGGACATCATTATTTTCATCAAAATGTAGTTTCCTTCTCTTTTGACTGAGTCACAACCCTTATTTCCACAAAAGTCGATGACCTTCTTTTCAAAAATAGTTTCAAAATCGTCTGGAATAGAAGTTACGTAATTGTCGAGAGAATTGTACAGCATTACAACGGTCTCTAGGGCTATATCAGGACTTTGCAATATTTTACTTATGTTGAATCTATCCAAAACACGAAACCATAAATAAATCATTATTTACTATTTCAAGGCGTTCCAGTTTTTGTTTTATCCGATATGACTCCGATCTAGCAGTGTTTTTTTAAGTTTCGTCGTCTGCTATTGACCGGGGTGCATCTATAACTTCTTTATACGAATTAAACAAAGCTTTACTTGCATCCGCTTGAGCACTCCAACGAGTGATTGACAAGCTTTCAACAACCAACGAACCATTCTTCAAACTGGACAGTAAAATTTCCTAACGGTGAGTAGAACTTCAAGCAGAAAAGAAGTTGAAAAGTTGTTCCGTTTCAAAAAAGGTAGATGCATATTGGCAGGACCCAGTGGCAGATAATCCAATAATATTCAAAGAGTGAACCAAACATGGTACATAAGCAGTTAGCGGACTGATCTTTTGTATCCTAGCTTGGAGCCCACTGTATTGACCAGACACGTTACTTGCACTGTCATAGCTTTGACGGCGGCAATCATCAACACAAACTTGTAACATTTGTAGAGTTTTCATCACGGCCTCTGATAGTTGTTCAGCTTTATGACCTGGATTAGGTAGAAAAGTAATAAATCGCCCAACAGGTGAACCATCCGGATGAAAATAATGCATTATAAAAGTTAGTTGATCGATGTGGGGAATATCGGGTGTTGAGTCCATGCTAATAGAAAAGTATTTCGCAACTTTCGGTTCCTCAATTATCTTCTCTTAAACTTGTTCGCCCACCTGCAAGATCAACTCATCAACAATCGTCGGTGATAAATATGACGGGTTACCTTTTCCAGCATTACCAAATCTAGCTATATGATCAGTCATGAATAGATCGAATTTGCCTATAGGCGCTAAACATCCCATGGAATTTCCATTTGTTAGAAAGCCAAAAACTTCATCGTGACCTCGAGTTGGCAATCCTCGAGATGTCAAAAACTTAACAGTTTCGCTCACTCGTGAAAGAACGTTTCTCCAATACATTGTTTCTTCTTCCAACTGAATTACAATTTGTTTGTCAATCCTTTCCAATGTTTTCCCCCTAGCAATTAACGACATAACACATTGTCGATGTTCGCTAGACTTTTCATGATCCTCCACTCTTGTTTTTCCATTTTTCCAATCAGAAAAGCCAGTAATGAATAAATTTGCGCCGCCGTAAAGTTTGCATGCTGCACAACAGACGGCACCCGTAAAAGAAGGGTACTAGCTATTACGTTCTGCTGTTTCGCCATTTGCGAGTTTTCGAGTAGATAAAGCTTTCGAAAGATACTTATTTTTATCAGAATACATTTTCAAAGACCTATGGAAATCACAATGATTGTTTTATTTGGTTCCATTTCGAGCAGTACTGCCGCGAATATGATCGTTAATTACCCATTCATTCGGATCATCACTTACGGTTACCTCAACATTGTCTGACGATTCAAAATGTCCTTTATCGCCTTCACTTTCAATTGCACATTGGATACACGGTTCACCTCCAACTTCAGTATCTTAACCTCTTGATAAACCAATCTCGATGTCAGTTATATTACTTGTTGATGGAATAATATCACTTTCTTGGCTTGTACTTCTTGTTGACTGATCGTCCTTTCTTAAAATAGTGAAAAATGTATGCCATTTGGGAGTAATTTTTAAAGTAGACTTTCCGAGTTCACTTTTTTGTTTCGCAAGTTTCTTAAACTGAGCATTACTCAGTTTCTTTTTTATCACTCATTATGCAGTAAAAGAAATAAATAGCAAGGTACGCCAAAAACGTTTTTCGACAAGTTTCTTAAATACGCAGATACGCTCGATAACTTACAAAGTAAGTTATGATCTGTAATTAATTATGATCGTTATCGCTTGATAACTTACTAAGTAAGGACGTAAATAGTACGCACTTTAACCTTATTACATAACTATGATTGTACAGGGTATTCTAAAAGTCCCGTCACCCCCTACAAAATGTACATAGTGTAATACCAATTTTATTTTTGTGATTAATTGAATTTATATGTGATTCATTTACATTTTTTTTCTTTTCCAGGTATTAGAGTTGTGTGAACAATGGCAGACCATTCACTTACACTCTGGAGGAAAGGATAGTGATGAGCACAAGGGCTCATGAAAGGTCACATACTGGCAAAACGATGCATAATATCCAGAATGATTTCAACACAAGATTCAATAAGCTGCACCACCAAACAAGGCGGTATTACGCTGGGAGAAAAAGCTGTTTGAAACTGGCTCCATCAAGAACAAACCACGGTCGGGAAGACCAACAACGCGAGCAGAACAATGTGAAGGTGTGATTGCATCGGTGGCTCGTTCACCGAAAAAATCACTTCGGAAACGCCCATGTCCACAATGAGAGATAACATGACAAATGATCTCGGCATGAAACCATACTGCCCTCCATTTGTTAATGATTAATAACTGTAATTAGTAACTGTATTTACTGTAATTAAAGTAATTGTTGCTAATGACTTGTTTCTTAAATTACACCTGCCACATATAAATACAATTAATCACACAAAAATAAAATTGGTATTACAATATGTACATTTTGTAGGGGGTGACGGGACTTTTTGAACACCCTGTAGAGCTAAATTAAACTACCGTACAAAGGATAAGGTCATAAGGACATCTCTAGTCTGTCTACCAAAGAATGGAACTAATTAGTTTGAGAAACGCTGGCCTACTCAAAGCCAATCCTGAAGGCGTCCGCAACGAGTCGATTCAACGATTCACTGCACGACAAAATTACAAACCTTTTAAGTCCTTTAAACGAAACGAAGTGAATTTTATAAAGTTGGATGCGCTGAGTTCAAATATGATGTCAGAATACCTATATCATCCACCGTTTTGAAGGGACGTATAATAAAAGTCTTATATACAGATTAGAATATACTGAATACCTCAACATAATTATTACAAGATCAGAACAATTAAAATCTTTTTGCTGATGTTTTTTGTTTGTACATACTCTCGGCAGTTTCCCTAATGAGAAATCAGCACTATTCAGCCAACATACTGGAATTCCACCTTCCCTGGAACCGCTTTTCCATAATGGCTGTCCCCTGATGGAATCTTTCGCCGTGCTCGTTGCTAACGACGCTCAAATTGATTGGAAGGAAATCTAAATGAGAGTCAAGGAAATGCACCTTCAAGGATGTATTGCAACCCATAGATTTATAACACCTTAACATCTCATTCACCACAGTAACATAATCGTCAGACTTGACTTTACCAAGGAAGTTTGAACAAACCGATTTGAAGGCCACCCATGCTGCTTTTTCTACCTCATTTAATTTACTGTCCAAATTGGTATCCTTCATAACTTTCCTTATTTGTGGACCAACAAAAATTCCTCCTCTGATTTTAGTTTCACTTAACCTTGGGAATATATTCCTCATATAAATAAATAAACGCCTCACTGTTCTTGTCCACAGCTTTCACAGAATTTTTCAAGCCCAGTTTGATGTGAAGTGGTGGCAATAACAATTTTTTTGGATCTACTAAAAGCTCATTGGAAATATTTGTGTCCTGGAACAAAACTCATCCTGGCAGGCCAAGCTTTACAGACAAAATGGCGGTCTCTAGCGCGACTGTCCCACTCGCATAAAAAGAAATATTTTGTGTACGCTTGCTGCATTCCAAAGAGAAGGCCTATAACTTTTAAAATCACAGCAAATATTCCACTTATATTTATTATAGTTAATAGATCTAAGTAAAATACACATAGTCTCATATGTTTCTTTTATGTGGACCGCATGTGCAATTGGGACAGAAGGATAAGTATTTCCGTTGTGTAGAAGCACTGCCGCCTTCAAACTTAATTTGGAGGAATCAATGAAGAGACGCCATTCTTCCGGATGGTGTTGATGCTCCAAAGACTCCATTAAATTGTCTACATCATTACAAAACACAATACCATCACTTGAAGAAAAAAGGTAATGAAATCATTCTGACGCTTTCTACATGAAGTTATGTTGGTGCCCTTTTCTAAAAGATTCCACCCTTGCAGCCTAGATCTTAGAAGTTCAGCCTGATTTTTCGAAAGATTCAAATCTCTCACGAGATCATTTAGTTCTTTTGCCTGTGTAATAAGGTGAGGTGACGATGATGTGGATGGTAGAAATTTTGGATCCGCAAGCTTACTGGCTACTTGTGGTTCAATTTCAACTTCGGAGTGGCAATATTCCTCGTCCAAAGTCCAATCTTTTGGTGGCTTAGGAACTGGTAGGGTTTCATTGTGAGGAACTGGTCGCATAGCTGATGGCAGGTTTGGGTATCGTATTGCATGTTTGGACTTCAAAGAGAAACCTCGTACATTTGTTAAACAAAAGTAGCAATCACTAACATGATCTTTTGGCTCTCTCCAGACCATGGGGACAGCAAACGGCATAGATGGACGTGAACCTTGTAATCACGCTCTTAAGCTCCTTGCACAGGAATTGCAACATATGTGGGGAGCCCAGCTTGTCCTGATCACCCGCTTTGCATCCAAAATACAATTCATATACCTTTTTAACCAGAGGGGTAAATGTTTGTTTTGGGGATTTCAATGTTAGTTCGCCACACACACAAAATACATTGGCACCGGTTACACATTTTCTAGAAATTATTGAAGCTAAAACGCGAAAGCAATGAATGTTTTCGACAAAAGTAGTTAATAAACACAGTAGATCCAGCAGAAAAGTACCTTAACACTAAACATCAACAGAGCATCTGAAACAATGAAAGAAAATCACAATTTTCCACTTGGCAGCCACTGTGAAATCACCTGAACACATTTCGAATAACCAATCAATGAGCAACACGCGTCACAATAATGACCAATAGCCGTAGGGCTGTTTCTTTGCTTAGCAGGCGTTTAATATAATTTGGATAATTTTTGTGGAACATTAACGTAGTTCTCTGGAAAAATGGTGGGTATTAGAGAAAAAATAACATATTCGTAATCAGCGCATTAAAATACATATAAATCAGCAGAATTTGTGGAGAGGACAGAAATTGTGTTGTACAGTAACTTATCTTCGTTAGGATTATCACAATAAATGTGAAGGATAAATAATTGTTAGTTGCTAAGCAAATTAACTTTGAACTTTGAATTGATTAATTGAGATATGCAAGGCACCGAACAGGAACTGGTTTGTATGAATTCAAATACTTGACTGAAAGCCGGCAGACGTGCGTTTTATTCCACCTGCTCGCATGCGCACATGCATACACAAACGAACGAACTTTTCCTCTAAAGAACACAATTTTGGGCTAAATTTGGAAGTTCGCTCTGAGATACATGTTGTTCTGGGGTGCCAGAGGTAAAATAACAAATAAGTACGGCCTGCCAGATTTGAATGAGCCCAATTTCATACATAGAAATTACTTCTTATCATCGGGAATCAGAGCAATTTCATACAAAGAAATTACTTCTTATTAGCATGAATATGGGTTTTCAGTTTGTTCGATTTTTACGAGTCAAGTTCAAGGGAACCAAAAAGAAAAAATATAATCGTAAAAGAAGGTATATCGAAGCGTAACAATCACAGGAGCGCATCTCAGGATTTTTTTTTTTTTTTAATTTATGTGACCCTCAAATTGTTGCGCTCAACGCCCAGGCTTTGAAGGCGAATTAATTAATATGCCTCTCTCTCTCTCTCTCTCTCTCTCTCTCCATATATATACATATATACACAGTATATAAAGGAATACAAAGGACACCAAACAGCACCAGACCGGCTGGTCCCTACGAGGCTGTCTGTTTAAGAAGGAAGAGGTTAAAAGAAGTAAGAAAATTTAAAGACGAGTCAAAGTTTTAAAGCAAAGCGGAGAAAAGAGGTTTAAAGGAAAGAAAGAAATTTAAGGATAAAGTGAAAATTTTAAAGTAAAGAAGAGGGAATAAGAGTGAAAATTCTACAATAGCAAGTGTAGTTTACGTCCCCCTGTGGTGCCTAGTGTAGTTTACGTTCCCCTACATTATCCTACGTTCCCCAACTTTGTCCGCGTATATCTAATCAAATAAAACGTTAAAATTAACGGACCTTTTCCAGTTTGTGTACCGTTTTTCATATAATTTATTTTTGCTTCTTTTCAGATAAAAAATGAGTGACCAAAAATGAGTTCTTGATAACCTAACCTAACCTAACCTAACCCAACCCACATTATAACTTTCGTCACTTGGGCACAGGATGTTTACTATGCTGTATGTAATGTACTGTAGAAAACGGTACATAAATATTACGACCTAACCTAACCAATCGTCAATTTATTTATATATATATATATATGATGAAAATAACCACGAGGGAAAAAGGAAACACGGTGCTCAAGCGCTTTCGTATAATGACATCCTCAGGAACACTGAAATAAATAACAAGTTCGAGACTATAAATAGGTCACAAAAAAAAAAATAGAAAAATAAAAATTGTAAGAGGAGCATACAAATTTATAAAGAAAAACTATCAGAGTTTTAGCACTTTGCCCCTCTTGTCTAAATTCGTTCTGAACGAATTCAAAACAACAGGATAAAGCGAAAAAAGACCCTGGCTTATGTTAAAATTATTTGCAAGTTAAATAATGTTAAGCACCATTCTGTGTTTCCTTTTTTCTTCGTGGTTATTTTCATCATAAATATTATTCACGTGTTACTTTCGTGAAATAATTTTCATATATTTTTTTTTTTTTTAAGTTCGGGAAGAACCGATTCGCCTCTATTTAAAAGGGCATATCTCAGCGGAAAAACAAAGAAAAAGTGAGAGGAAAGACAGAGGAAAAAGAAAGGGTGGAGGGGACAGTCGAAGTGGAAAAAGACCAAGGATGACAAGGACTGCAGGGTCGAGCCCCATCATCCTTGGGTGCTAGGGCCGGGAGGGCGCACGTGAAACCTCCAGGAACAAGCACGTACAAACGAGCACAAAGAGCACTCAAGAGCACGAGCTTAGAACCCCCTTGCGGGGAATTTATTTATATATATATATATATATATATATATATATATATATATGTATATAATATATTGACGATTGGTTAGGTTAAGTTGTAATATTTTCGTTAGTTTTAACGTTTTATTTGATGGATTCATTCAAAAAATGTCCCCTAAAGATCCTAGGGACGTTTTCCAGTTTGTGTACCGTTTTTCATATAATTTATTTTTGCTTTATAAGGCTAACTAACGAAAATATCATGACCTAACCTAACCAATCGTCAAGGGCGTACAGTTAACCTAACGATTGGTTAGGTTAGGTCGTGATATTTTCGTTAGTTAGCCTTATAAGCCTAACTAAAGAGATTGATATTATCACTCATTTTTTATCTGAAAAGAAGCAAAAATAAATTATATGAAAAACGGTACACAAACTGGAAAAGGTCCGATCCTAGTGTACGTAGTTTACGTTCCCCAACTTTGACTTAGTGTAGTTTGTGTCCCCTTTTGCGTCAGGTCAGGGGTACGTAAACTACACTTGCTTCGAAAATTCTACAATACTTCTATGCGCTAACAAATGCTTCCAACTCGAGGTTTAAAGCAAGATAAGCATCGAGCCTCTTTTTAAAGGATTCTATCGAATTACTTTGAACTACGCTGGTTGGCAATCCATTCCACAAATTAACTATACGATTGAAGAAAAAATGTTCAACTTCATTAGAATTAAAATGTTTACTCACTAATTTGGAACCATTACCGCGAGTTCTATCTGCATTTCTGAAAGTGGAATATTTTTTGGGGTACTTGTAGGTTATCTCCCCCCCCCCCACCACCAATTTTGACAGAATATTTTCGTTAAAACTAACGAAAATATCACGACTTAACCTGACCAATTATCAAGGGCGTACAGTTGATCTATTAGTAAATAGTAAATACTATTCCAGAAACAAACAATGTTATAATTAATAATAGATCAACTGTACGCCCTTGATAATTGGTTAGGTTAAGTCGTGATATTTTCGTTAGTTTTAACGAAAATATTCTGTCAAAATTGGTTGGGGGGGTGGGGAGATAACCTACAAGTACCTTTTTGGCGTCGACATTACCGAAACCTTTAATCATTTTAAACATATGATTAAATCTCGAAAACGCCATTTTACGAGTGAGAATAAATTTAACGTTTCTAAACGGGGGAGCTATTGAAGAATAGGGACCCCCAGCCTTCTTTGGTTAGCTTTATAAGGCTAACTAACGAAAATATCATGACCTAACCTAACCAATCGTCAAGGGCGGTGGTGTAGTGGTTAGCATCGCTGACTACGAATTCATCGGCCCCGGGTTCGAGACCCGACGGCAGCCGGCGCGCAGCAAAACCCAGCTGTTCATCCTTCCACACAATAAATAAAGTGGTTGGTAGATAAATGGGTACCCTAGGTGGCCTAGTGGTTAAGACGCTGGGCTGCTGATGGGGCGTGGTTCGGATTCCACGTTAAACTGTAGGTCTAAGGTGGAGTGAAAAGCTTGACCTTCGTCAGAATGAACAATTCGGGCGGAAGCTAACCAAAGGTAACTAAAGAAGGCTGGGGTCCCTATTCTTCAATAGCTCCTAAACGGGCAGCGTATGATTTGTTTCTCAGTCTAGGAATCATGTTTGTGGCCCGTCGCTGCACTCTCTCCATGCTATGTCCTGTTGTAAATATGGGGACCACAACTGAACGCAGTATTCCAGGTGAGGTCGTACTAGAGAATTACAAAATGTTAGCACCGTTTTCTCCGACTTAGATTCAAACGATCTACCAATAAATCCTAAGATTCTATTTGCTTTTCTGACCGCTTCGATACATTGCTTACTTGGTTTGAGAGTCTCGACAACAATACCTAAATCTTTCTCTTCCGTAACGCTAGTTAGTGTCTTGTCGAGCGTAAATACATTTCTTTAACATTGTTTCTACCGATATGCAACGTTATACATTTATCTGTATTAAAATTCATTTGCCAAATTTCTGCCAACTCCACTAATTTATTAATATCTTGTTGAATCTACAAACGTTCTGCCACTGATTTTGTTCGTCCACCTAGTTTGGTATCATCCACAAATTCTGAAATTATACTCTTAATTTCTATGTCAATGTCAATGACATAAATAATAAAAAGAACTGGCCCCAAAGGTACATCGCTAGTTACACTTTTCCAATTAGACGCTTTGCCATTAATGACCATTCTTTGCTTACGCCCACAAGATAATTTTCGATTCATTTGAGAACATTACTATCAATTCCGTGAGAATGAAGTATAGCTAATAATCTTTCATGTGTCACTTTCTCAAACGCTTTTTGAAAATCGAAATATATAATATCTACTGTTTTACTTTCGTCATATGTATATATATATATATATATATATTTACAATATCATTAAAAGAATCGAACAAATTAGTAAAGACAAGGACGATTACGTTGAAAGCCTTGTTGAGAATCTTTGATGAATTTATTAATTTCTAAGTGATTAACTATTTTGTCCCCAACGATCGTCTCCATAAGCCTACCAACTACTTAAGTCAGACTAATGAAACGATAATTTCCCGGAAGCGATTTGTCCCCTTTTTCAAATATTGGCATAATGTTTGCAAGTTTCCAATCGAACAGAACTTCTCCAGACTGTAACGATTTATTAGTATTATTAATTAAATATATATAGTGAGAGGGGAGGCTATTGCGCAGTTCACTTCTTTAAGTACCCGAGGGTAGAGCTTATCTGGACTTGGAGATGTATTAGGATTAATTTTACCCATGGCCAAGAGTACTTCAGTTTTACTAATGGTAAAATCGTAAAGTTTTAAATGAACATCACTGAACATGATTACGGAAACGAGAACGTTGTTCATAATTTCGTTAATGAAGACGGAAGAGAAGAATTTATTTAAAACTTTCGTCATTTGTTGTAAGTCATCGTAAATTTTTTCGTTGTTTTCGCCCACGATTGGACCATTAGTGCGCCAAGCTACTTTGTTATTCCTAACATAATTATAGAATTCCTTCGGATTCGATTTAATTTGGTTCACTATATATAACTCATAGTTGTTCTTACTCTTTCTAATAAGTTTTTTGCTTCGACTTCTCAATACCTTGTAAGCATTGTCATCGGACAAATTATTTGTTTCGTTAAATTTAAAATACGCGTTCTTTTTTAGCGTTAAGCTACTTCTAATTTCAGAATTCCATTATTTAGGTTTAACAGACTTCGCCAATCTCTTTTTACGTAATGGGATATTACTCGATTCTAAACGTTTTTGCCAGATTTTTCAAATGGCCATGCGGGACAAAAAATTTTCTGAGGTTTTTTTCAAGACCAAATTTTTTTTCGAATTGAAACTAGATTTCTTCAACGGTTACAACAAAGAAAATTAGAAAAATTTTATTACAATAATATTTAACAATTAAACATCGTGAATAAATTGAAATTATTATACATAATACCAAAATTCTAAATCAATTCATCCCTAAAAAATTTGCTTAAAAAATATTTTTTGCGGGACATTTTGAACGCGGGATTTTGACGCGGGATTTTTTAATCAAATGCGGGACTGTCCTGTAAAATACGGGACGTCTGGCGGCCCTAAACGTTTAAAATAAATACAAAAGGAAGTCCATGTGTCATTGATATCATCGTGTGATAGAGCCTCATCCCATTTATGGGTCGAAAGTTGCGGTTTAATGTCCCGAAATTTATCTCTTTTAAAATCCAAAACGTATTCCAGACTCTCCAAATTATGAACATTAATTTCAAATGTTATTTGCTTATGATCACTGGTGGAGAAGTAGTCTCCTACAGAGATATTGTCAATTAAGTCTACGTCTGTACCTAAAACTAAATCCAGGATATTGCCTCTCTCTCTCTCTCTCTCTCTCTATATATATATATATATATAAGCAAACAACCACAAGGAAAAGGAAACACAAAGTCCGAGCGCTTTCGTGATATCCTTGTGGTTGTTTGCTTATTAATAAGGTCACGTGTTATTTTGTGATTCTAGTGCATATTATATATATATATATTAACCGCACAGATTTTCCAGTGTTGCTGTGCGCGCGCAAGTCAAATGAGAACTTTTTAAATTAACTTCACTTGATAAACGTTAACCCACCAATCTTTTAATATCCAATGTAATTTTCTGAGACTGAATAAAATTGTTTGGTTATCTATCAGTCAGAACAAAATCAGTAAAGTATCTCTGGCGTTAATTAAAGCGTTAACGCATAGCGTCTACTTACTGATTTTATTCTAGCTCATGCGGGATTTTATTCAGCCTTATTGAGATCATCTGTGCGAGAAAAGGTTAAAATGAAGTGTGTGTATATATATATATATATATATATATATATATATATATATATATATAACGTAAAGAACGACGCTTGTATAGGGAAACATCCCGCGCAAGATGAGAAGAGAGAACGAACAAACGAAAAAATGAGGTAACCACCTCATTTGTTCGTTCTCTCTTCTCATCTTGCGCGGAATGTTCTCCTATACAAGCGTCGTTCTTTACGTTATTTATACTGCGTGTTCTTTGCAGTTGAAATGTATATATATATATTATATATAATATATAATATATAACTGCAATGACCACGCAGTATATAAATGAATAGAAACGACATAAGTATTAAGGAACGTTTCTGCACACGAGGAGGAGAGATAACGAATAAATGAAAAATGAGGCGAACCGCCCGGGAATCGAACCCAGGGCAGACCGGCAATTGGAAGGCCCTGGGTTCGATTCCCGGGCGGTTCGCCTCATTTTCATTTATTCGTTATCTCTCCTCCTCGTGTGCAGAAACGTTCCTTAATACTTATGTCGTTTCTATTCATATATTATATATATATATATATATATATCCGGATAAAATTTTTGATGATATCTCCATGTATAGCTCTAATTGGACTCATTAGGACGTACCGCGGTTTCTGACAGTCTTCTGATTTGTGACAGAGGATCAATAGCAGGTTGGAGTACTTCTCGTCGTATCTCGTTTTATTAAGTAATTAATTTGGTAAAACGTATATGTCATGTAATATTAAATATATACACTTAGTCGTACGGACTGATACCAAAGTCATACGCATTAATACCAAAGTCCTACGGACTGATACCAAAGGCATACATACTGACACCAAAGTCATACAGATTGATACCAAAGTCCTATGGACTGATACCAAAGTCATACGGACTGACACCAAAGTCATACGCAACAAAATCTTTAACGATGAACTTACCTTTAGAAATTAATGTATATTATTTACCTTTTGAGAGAGTTCTTTGAATTTTTGCCGTCTGCCTTCATGTATTTTGTCTGTTTGTTTACATAGTTTCTTTTCGAAGCTTGCGTGTCTCTCTACCCTTGATTGTCTGTTCGTCCGTTTTTCTTTTATCTTCCTTTCTCTTTTCCTTCTCCCTTTACCCCCTTCTCCCTGCCTCCCTTTCCCTCTCTCTCTCCCTCTCTCTCATTTCCCTTTCCCTTTTCGCTTCATCGGTTTCCCGTTCTGGTCATTTCCGACACAGGAAACGAAGCAACTAAAAGCGCCCACCAGAATAACTCATTTGCATATTTATTTCCCCCCACTTTTCGCACTCTCTCTCTCTCTCTCTCTCTCTCTCTCTCTCTCTCTCTCTCTCTCTCTTCTCTACCGGGGAGCCACTTACTCATTAACAACAACTACTACTACTACTACTATAATGACTACTATACTACTACTCTATAATGACGGTTGTGTTATAAATTATCAGAATACAACATAATATATTTCCCCCCACTTTTCGCACTCTCTCTCTCTCTCTCTCTCTCTCTCTCTCTCTCTACCGGGGAGCCACTTACACATTAACAAAACTACTACTACTATAATGACTACTACTACTACTACTATATAATGACGGTTGTGTTATAAATTATCAGAATACAACATAATATATTTATATATATATTTAAAATTAGTTAGGAGTAAAAAATTCACATGAAATTATTGCAATTCGTATTATTTGAATAAGCCATGAATTATTTAAAAGTTAATTATAACGAACACGTTATTACTTATCTTAGGCTACGTTTAATTAATTATTTAACCGACATGTTAGTTTTATGAAAGATATAATGTCTGTAGTAAACTCACAACGAAAACTGAGAAACATCCATGCAATGGATTACACATTACATACATTACACACATCTCACACACACACACACACACACACACACACACACACACACACAGGCACTATACTACTACATTTCAAAGTTTATTCCCAGAATATACTCCCTCAACACCTACAAATAATGACACACCACATCATAATAAATGCATAATCGGCGTTGATAAGTAAATATGAAATAGCGTTGTTGAGAGTTTAGATAGTGGACAGTTATTCACTTGTGATAGTAAACATCGAACATTATCAAGTCGTGTACCTACTCCAATCAAACATAACAAGCAGCTCGCTCGTCGGAACAGGATTTTTTACATCAAAGGACTTCAAAGATCAATAATGTCAAATGAAAGATTCAGTTTCAGTTTCAAATGGACCGAGATGGGAACAAAACCTCATTTATTCGCGTATCAAACGATGCGAGGATCCAGAAAATAATCAAATTAAACGTTTAAAAACAAAAGACATAGAAAAGCAAGTCAAACTTTCATAACCATAGCGAAGGAAACCTATAATAAGCTGTACTTTGAATAAAAGTGAAACGCAATGTACCAACCACCAGAACATGATAATAAAAACCCACTCTAATAGACAGAGTTTATTTCCACAACAGTTTCGATGCCCACTGTCATCTTCTTCGGGTGGATACAGAAAAACGAATGAACCAAAAACAAGAGGGAAAAACAGTCCAGGGACCATTAAGAAATTCGCACCTAGGTTAGATCCCGTTCACCCGACACCGGAAGGGCATTTTTTTTTTTTTTAATTAAAGGACCCGCTTATAAGTACATTCGCACAAATTTAAAACTATCTTCTTGTTCAATACATACAGATTCTTTTATTTAATTTTTTTTACATAATTATTACATTTATTACATTTAATATTGCATTATTATTTATTACAGAAATTATAAATTTATTATTACATTGATAATTACATTGTTGTTTATTATACAGAAATTAGAAACCGAAAAACGAATGAAAAAGGCGAGGAGGAAACAATCCAGAGACCATTAAGAAATTCGCACCTAGGTTAGAGCCCGTTCCCCCGACACCAGAAGGGTATTTTATTAAAGGGTCCCGCTTATAAGTACATTCGCACAAATTAAAACCATCTTGTTCTATACATACAGATTCTATTATTTTGACATAATTACTGCATTTATTATTGCATTTACGTTTTTTAACATTTATTATTATTACCTTTACACTTATTACATTTATTTCATTACCTTTGTTATTACATTTACTGCATTTACATTTATTTACACATTTATTACTTCCATTATTACATTTACGTTTATTATTCCATTTACATTTTACCGAAAAAATGAATGAACCAAAAGCGAGTAAGGAAACAATCCAGAGACCTTTAAGAAATTCACATTTAGGTTAGAACCCGTTCACTCGACACCGTAAGGGATTTTTTACCAAGAATCTCATTAGAGGGTCTAGCTTATAAGTACCTTCGCACAAATTAAAATTATCCACTTGTTCTATCCATACAGATTCTATTATTTTTCGTTTGACATAATTATTGCATTTATAAGGTAACTTACTTAATTCCCAATCTATAGCATGATCATTTTGGCTGGCGTGATAAAAAATGGCATTATTAGTATTACAACTTCTGAAGGCATATTTGTGTTCTTTAATACGGGTTTCAATATTTCTTCGTTTCTCCTACGTATACTAAATCACAACTTTTACAGGGAATGCTGTAGATACAGGTTTGTTCCTGTTTTGAAACGTTATTCCTAACCAATTTACTTTTTACGGTGGACGCATATTTGAACGCCAAAGCAAACTTAAAATCTTTCGTGAACGGTTTTACTCTTTCTAAGCCGGCAATGTAAGGCAAACTCACATATTATTTTTGGTTAACTGAAGATTCCCGAGGGGCATAAAAAGATTTTCTGGCTTTAAAATACGCCTTTCTGATAAACCACTTAGGATATTTTAAATCCTTAAAAATGTTCCAAATCTTTGAATTTTCCGGGTCCAGCAAATGTGGGTAAGCCGTAAATGTGGGGGAGTTTGGAGTTAATCTGTAGAAATCTTTTAGGGTCAATCGCCGGACATCTTTTAATAAGTTCCTGATAGTTTTGTTGAGTTCAGCAGAAAGACGCTTTAGGGGGGACGATCTCACTTTGGTGTAGGTGAATTCATCACTAAGTAACGCTTCCATTTTTTGTTTATAAGCACACTTGTCTTGTCCAAAATAACCACAGTGTTACAAGTGTGATTATAAACAAAAAAAATGGAAGCGTCACTTAGTGCTGAATTCACCTACACCAGAGTGAGATCGTCCCCCCTAAAGCGTCTTTCTGCTGAACTCAACAAAACTATCAGGAACTTATTAAAAGATGTCCCGGCGATTGACCCTAAAAGATTTCTACAGATTAACCCCAAACTCCCCCACATTTACGGCTTACCCAAAACCCATAAGATTAATATACCACTCCGTCTCATTATTTCACACAGGGGTTCCCTTAGTTACAAGTTATCTAAATTTCTTGCAGATAAGTTGTCCCCATTAGTTGGTAAATTTTCAGGCTCGCACATCACTAATTCCTGTGACTTCATTAACAAAGTTATGTCCTTAGATTTAAAGCGAGGAAGAATGATCAGTTTTGACGTTGAGTCCTTGTTTACGAAAGTTCCCATTGATGATGTACTTAGTTGTTTAGATAGAAAATTGCCAACATGTAACGTAGAACTAGACATGCCCACATCTGTATTTTTAGAACTGATAAAACTCTGTGTCACCAATAATGCCTTCTCCTTCGGTGAAGAATTTTATTTGCAACGTTTTGGTATGGGAATGGGGTCCCCTTTATCCCCAATACAGAGTACATTATACATGGAATATTATGAGTCGGAATTGTTGCAAACAATATGTCCCAGGAATCTACAGTAATTTGGTCTCGTTATGTAGATGATATTTTCTCATTTTGGCCTGACCACTGAACAACTTTGAAACTTTCTTTCAGTCATTAAATAATCTTGTTCCCTCAATTAAACTTAAATATGAATGGGAGAACGACAAACAATTACCTTTTCTAGATGTTTTGGTCATTAACGAAAGCGGAAAGCCTAATTTCACGGTCTATAGAAAACTTACTCATTGTAATTCGTACATTCATTATTTTTCATATCATGATGAAGGGGTTAAAAGCTCAATTATTTCTTCCATGTTTCTAAGAGCACTCATGATTTGTAGCCCACATTTGCTGGACCCGGAAAATTCAAAGATTTGGAACATTTTTAAGGATTTAAAATATCCTGAGTGGTTTATCAGAAAGGCGTATTTTAAAGCCAGAAAATCTTTTTATGCCCCTCGGGAACCTTCAGTTAATCAAAAACAATATGTGAGTTTGCCTTACATTGCCGGCTTAGAAAGAGTAAAACCGTTGACGAATGATTTTAAGTTTGCTTTGGCGTTCAAATATGCGTCCACCGTGAAAAGTAAATTGGTTAGGAATAACGTTGCAAAACAGGAACAAGCCTGTGTCTACAGCATTCCCTGCAAAAGTTGTGATTTAGTATACGTAGGAGAAACTGGAAGAAATATTGAAGCCCGTATTAAAGAACACAAATATGCCTTCAGAAGTTGTAATACTAATAATGCAATTTTTTTATCACGCCAGCCAAAATGATCATGCTATAGATTGGGAATCAAGTAAGTTACTTTATAAATGCAATAATTATGTCAAACGAAAAATAATAGAATCTGTATGGATAGAGCAAGTGGGTAATTTTAATTTATGCGAAGGTACTTATAAGCTGGACCCTCTAATGAGATTCTTGGTCAAAAAATCTCTTACGGTGTTGGGTGAACGGGTTCTAACTTAAGTGTGAATTTCTTAAAGGTCTCTGGATTGTTTCCTTACTCGCTTTTGGTTCATTCATTTTTTCGGTAAAATGTAAATGGAATAATAAACGTAAATGTAAATGTAATAATGGAAGTAATAAATGTGGAAATAAATGTAAATGCAATAAGTGTAATAAGTGTAAAGGTAATAATAATATGTATAGAAGAAGAAGATGGTTTTAATTTGTGCGAATGTACTTATAAGCGGGACCCTTTAATAAAATACCCTTCTGGTGTCGGGGAAACGGGCTCTAACCTAGGTACGAATTTCTTAATGGTTTCTGGATTGTTTCCTCCTCGCCTTTTCATTCGTTTTTCGGTTTTTAATTTCTGTATAATAAACAACAATGTAATTATCAATGTAATAATAAATTTATAATTTCTGTAATAAATAATAATACAATATTAAGTGTAATAAATGTAATAATAAATGTAATAATTATGTAAAAAATAAAATAAAAGAATCTGTATGTATTGAACAAGAAGATAGTTTTAAATTTGTGCGAATGTACTTATCAGCGGGTTCCTTTAATTAAAAAAAAAAAAAAATGCCCTTCCAGTGTCGGGTGAACAGGATCTAACCTAGGTGCGAATTTCTTAATGGTCCCTGGACTGGTTTTCCCTCTTGTTTATGGTTCATTCGTTTTTCTGTAGCCACCCGAAGAGGATTCCAGCGGGCATCGAAACTGTTGTGGAAATAAACTCTGTCTATTAGAGTGGGTTTTTATTATCATATTTTGACCTTCACGTAGAAAAGTGAAATTTTTTGCATTAACCACCAGAACCACAGTTGGAACTAAATTTTTTTGATAAATAAGTAAAGTCAACTAAAAACACTGAAATTAATTCCTTTTCGTATCAAGCTTTACCACTTGCGAATTTATTCGCGTTCCGGTTTTAGAATTTTAGACGCGAATGATCTCGATGTTGCGACGCCCGAGGGATTACGCATAATCAGTCAATCAATCCATGTTCCGGCTTCAAATAAGACACGTGGATTATTTTTAAAAATCCGTAACAAACTTTGAGAAAGGATATTCGAAATAAATGCTCACAAAAATACAAAAATATTACAATATGCTTATACAGGGTGTACCATAAGTCCGGTTTCATAGGAAAATTGATTTTAAATTAAATTTACAAAAATAATAAATTAGAACGAAAACAAATGTTCAAATTGATGTCTTGTTTTGGGATCTTTTGGCACTTATTCTTTTTCCACCCCCGCAATTTCTTTTTGCCCGGTTAGGTCAACTGTACGCCCTTGACAATTGGTTAGGTTAAGTATGATATTTTCGTTAAAATGAAAAGGAATAAGTGGAATATTTTAACGAAAATATCATGACTTAACCTAACCAATTGTCAAGGGCGTACAGTTGACCTAACCGGGAAAAAAGAAATGGTGGTTGGGGGGAAAGGAATAAGTCCCGACCTTTTTTTGTTGCAGGTAGAATAACACGCACTTTCATATTAGCCAGTGCGTGTTATTCTACCTGCAACCCCCCAAAAAAGGTCCCAAAACAACACACCAATTTCAACATTTGTTGTAATTCTAATGTATTACTTGAGTAAATTTAATTTAAAATAAATTTTTCCATGAGACTGACTTATGGAACACCCTGTATAAGTAACATAACTGAAATGAATGGATAACAAAGCTAGTTTTATAAAACCCAATAGTATAACATATAAAAGGTTATAGAGAAGAAATGTAACAAGATGTGGTACCGGGTGGTACAAAGTAACGCGAGTGAAGAGTAATATTTATTACACGTACTTTATAACAACTGTAATGTACAACATGTACTATATAACAACTTTATAATAACTGAATGTACAATATGTACAATATAACAACTTTATAACAACTGTAATGTACAACATGTACTATATAACAACTTTATAACAACTGTAATGTACAACATGTACTATATAACAACTTTATAACAACTGTAATGTACAACATGTACTATATAACAACTTTATAACAACTGTATATTAGACAGTAAGATTTATAAGAGGTGTTGAAAATGTTTTTAAGAGTTAAAAAACCAAAGTTGAAATTAGTTTAAACCAGTTCAAATCGGATTTGTCTCTTCACTCGCGTTACTTTATGCACACCCTGTACGAGGGTTGTGATATTTGGATGAAATACTGCAACTAAATTTGGCAGGCGAAGTAATCACAAGGTCCCATGTGCGCAAATATATGGAGGATATAATTTACAGTTTTAGACCGCTGGAACCTCGATGCACCGCGATGTGACAATTAAAACGTAAACTGATAATTGTGCAAATTAATCAATAAATGCTTGGATCACCTGAAGATCCGTCGGGCCTTTTCCGAAATTTGGATAGTTTCCGATTTTGTTGAAAATAAGTTATTTAATGTAGATTTTTACGCTGATTTAAAAAATGTAAGTTTGAAGAAATGAGCGGTTCAAAAGTTATGTTTCTTATTGTAATTTTGTATGGAATATAATGCCCGGTTAGGTTAATTGAATGCCCAGTTAGGTCAACTGTATGCCCTTGACGATTGGTTAGGTTAAGTTGTGATATTTTCGTTAAAACTAACGAAACTATCACGACTTAACCTAACCAATCATGAAGGGCGTACAGTTGACCTAACCGGGCATTCATTTGATCTAACCGGGCATTCAATTAACTTAACTGGACAGAAAAATAACGGTCGAAATCTATTCACAAAAATACTTAGTGACATAAGCCAATATTACTAAAGAATGCAATAACTCTTGTATTAGTTTTCAGTTGTATTGTTATAGTTTTTGACATAATACAAAATTACAATAACAAATATAACTTTTGAACCGCTCATTTCTCCAAAAAAAGACTTACATTTTTGAAATCAGCGTAAAAATCTACATTAAATACCTTATTTAAAAAAAATAGGAAACAGTCCAAATTCCGGAAATGGCCCGATCCGTCACCCGATCCTTTTTCAGTTAGCTTTATAAGGCTAACTAACAAAAATATCATGACTTAACCTAACCAATCGTCAAGGGCGTTCAGTTGACCTAACGACTGGTTAGGTTAAGTGGTGATATTTTCGTTAGCCTTATAAAGCTAACTAAAAAAGGCTTGGGGTGACGGATCTTCAGGTGATCCAAATGCTTTTGATTCAAAGCGTTAGACGCTTATTCAGATAGAACAAAAGGAAAACTTTACTTAGTTAAAATTTCTAATACATCATATTTTTAAAATATTTCTTTATACAATTTTCTGAAAAAAATTAATTTTTTTAGGCTTATTCATGATGAAAATTTGGGTTGTTTCTAATGTGTAACATGTATTAATCATTGTAAATATTTGAAATATAAATCATTGTAAATATTTAAAAAAATATTGCTATTTAAAAAATATGATGTATTAGAAATTTTCAACTAACGAAAATATTACAACTTAACCTAACCAATCATCAATATGTGGTGGCCCCCCATTAATACGTAAGTACCAGAATGACTATAAATAGATTTAATTAAACAATTACTATCATAGTAAATGTATATTAATACCAAATTTAAAATATAAACAAAATGAATTGAAATTAAGACGCAATAACATTGCAAAAAGAAGTTTCAGGTTCCAAAAACTGTTTCAATGTGTTTCCAATATAAATAGCAAATTCTCCTCTACTTTATTTTGAAATTTGCCTGATGCAGGAGAGATCAATGCAAGATTTAAAGTTATACAACAAAGAACCGCTGTTTGCATAACGTCTTACGAGGCAATATTATCCCAGTAAGTTTGTTTTCCAATACTTTAGTATAGTCTATAAATCCTTATAGTCACTTCAAATCCAACTTCAATTTTTTGAAGTTTGCTTTCCTCTTTATTGCAAAGTCATTAGACGATCTTTAACACAGATAATGTTTCTGAAGGGAGACTTACTCGCGTTTTATAAATAAATTAAGCTTTCTTTCGCCAAATTTATAATTATGGTTATTATACCCAAACTGCTCAGTAAACTTTTCTCTAATCTTGCCAATTTTGATTTTTAAAATGAAAGCTTTTCCACCATTTTTATTTTCAATCTCTTTTACGAGTGTTATTAACCCCACTAAATCCATCTCATTAATCTGAAAAATTTAATTGAATACCTAGTTTGTTATAACTCGTTTAATTACGCACTTTAATTAAAAACATTAATAATCAAAACGAGACTAAATTATTAACATCGGGCCAGTAACTTGCGGTTAATAGGAATGAGAGACTTTTCACGCACTTTTAACTTCACGGTAGATGTGTGATCAAGTTCCCTGAAAAGTGAATTATTATTAATATGGAACGTTATGTTAGACTACTAAATGTCAGACTCACGTTTTCTGTTCGTATTTTATATTCGTTGGTAAACTTTAAAAATCTTTATTTTATTTATTACACTACCCAACACCAATTTTGCTGATTTAATTCTAACACCTGTTTTTAGGTAACTTTGGTGTGCTGATTTCAAAAATCACCTTAGTTTTTGCCTATCACGTCAGGTTTTCGAGCAATCAAATACGGAGATATCGCATTTCGGCAGGGTTATGCCCAATTTTTTTTCTTTTCAAAAAATAAGTTTTTACATACTCAGAATCAGCATGGAAAAGTAAACAATTGTGCAGGGAGTGAACTTTAATATACAATGGTAATATTGACACATAAAGTGATTAAAAGTGTTTAAATAAGCAAAAAATGAATCCATGATCATGACGTCACGCTCACACCTGGGGAAATCACAGATACCCAAGATTTTAATATGTTGTACATGACCTTTAGATTTAATGCACAGATTTGCGTATTCCACAGATAAAATTTTAACAGCAAAACAGCTGTTAACAGGTCTCAAAAATCATCAATTTTGATAAGCGCCCTTCATGGATCACCCAAAATAGGCATATTGCATTGCACGAAAACCTGATGTGATGGACAAAATCTAAGGTGATTTTTTAAATCAGCACATCAATATTATCCAGAAACAGGTCTTAGAATTAAATTAGCAGCAAAAATTTTTTTTTTTTGTTGGGCAGTGTTATCTATGTTTAATTGCGAAGTTCGTGCCATCATCTGTGAAATGACGTCATCAATTCTTTACGTCACGTCACGTAAACGCTTTTCTAAAACTCGTATAAAGTGTAGTTAACTGTCGCATTCAATTTTTTTAAGTATTACCTAAAAATCAGGTGTAAACAAACAACTTTTGTTCATCTTTGCTGAGTCTAAATTAAAATCATTACCTATCTGCAGAAATAATTATACTTTGCTAAAATTCTCGTACGCTCAATTTCAACATGTAGACAGATATTCAATTGCGTGTACGTATAGCTTCTCACGTACTCTGGAAGTGTTCATGTATGTGTACAGACATACTGTCTGTTGGTATAAAGCCTTACCATGTTTTTTGAAGGTTAAATTACAAATTACTCTCATGAAAGTCTTGTTAATAGTAGTTTTACTATAGTTTCAACTTTAATGGTACAAAGTTTATATTACCTAATATATAAAACAGCATGTACAATAATATTGTTACGACTTAAAAATAAATATACATTTTGAAACGTAAAATTTATATATATATATATAGGGTGAATATATAAGGAAATGTTACTGTTGGTAACGATAACAACGTAAATGAAATTTCATAATACAAGAGAGAGAGAGAGAGAGAGAGAGAGAGAGAGAGAGAGAGAGAGAGAGAGGCAAAACACCTTTTATGAAATAGATATGCTATATTTTTAATTATTATTCATGATAACGTAAAAGAAGGCAAAAGTGAAATCATTCTTCGTTAACTTCAGTGGACAATGCTCTTAGTTTATGACCTCTTTTTGAAAATTATTTACAATATGGTGTATATGAATACACAAAGGAGTTCTTTCTTTCTATATGCTTAGCTAGTTGGCGTATAGTTGGTTGGAACTGGGTTGATATCTGGTTGCATTACTATTCGTAATCATGAAGATAGCTTACATTAAAGATCGTTTTTAGCAATGATCTGTTGGAAAGGGCGAATATAAGCGCAATGATCGCTTTTTTTATAATGCTAAAGTGATCCTCCGCTCGAACTTTGAACATTTTTAATTAAATAAATCACAAGTACCATACTTTTGACAAGTAGCTACATGAACGAGTCATCCTTATTGTATTTTCGATGATATATTTTTGAAAAGGACTGTGGGTATCTTCGCTTTTACGATCCTAAATTATGTAGAACCAAATTTTAAGCAAAGCAATTATATTGATAAAATGTTCACTTTAAAATCATTCATCTAAATATATACCCGAGGAATAATCATAGTACTTTTCCATTATCTGCCCCCTCGAAACCTACGAAAAAAATCATTGAATGCCCGGTTAGGTCAACTACAGTATACGCCCTTCATGATTGGTTAGGTTAAGTTGTGATAATTTCGTTAAAACTAACGAAAATATCAAGACTTAACCTAACCAATCGTTAAAGGCGTACAGTTGACCTAACTGGACATTCAATAATTTTCCCGTAGGTTTCGGAGGGGGGGGGGGGCAGATAATGGAAAAGTACCATAATCATTAGTCCCAGTATTTTGCAAAGTATATGTTTATAGCTGAACATCCCCGTAAAACTCAAATTCATGCTTTCTTACATCAAGTAACTTACTAAATTTAACCGACTGCAATCTGCGAAAATACATTATATAGATTAAATAATTTTAGATCGTAAAAGGTACCTGAATTTGCAAACATTAATTTAGGACCGTAAAAGCGAGGATACCCGAACTGTCGTAAAAGTTCCTCGTCGAGGTCATCAGTAGTCTCCACTGTCTGTCCAGCCAACGCAAACTGCTCTAATCTCCCTGGCTCTCTTCTGACACCTGCACCGAAAGTCGCCGGATTTGCTTCTTTTGCATGAGGCTTTTCCAATTTCTCTTGGACAAGATCCTTTTTCACACCTTCCCCCTGTCGGTGCAACGAGTCGAAAAATAATATTTGTTCAGCTATAAAATATAACGACAAAATATTTCATATAGTTTTGGTTTATTAAAAGTATCTTTGAATGTAAACTATCTTTAACCACCTTCGAAACGACAGAGGTTACATGACAGAGGGGACCCACAGTTTTAAGTGGGATTCGAATAATCTACGGGCCGTTACATCATTTAAATGTGGACTGGGGGAGGGTCTCCCGTCTAACTACTGAACAGACCCAACGTCGCTTAACCTGGCTGATTTAACATGAAGCGGCGTTGCGACGTACCTACAATTATACGGTTATAATTGAGTCATGCCCTGATCGATTCACGTTCACTATTAACTGATTTCGAATGCCCAAATTGCCCATTCATACCTAATCTTGCCACGCATCTTCCTTGTGAGTTTACGAACTGGTCTGGGTCACAAGCGCAGGTACCAACCACTTGAGCTACGAGGTACTGGCAGAAGGAATAATTGTTGACTGCCCTGCACTGGGCATCGTTGTAACAGAGAGAACCAACCTCACTTCCTGACGTCATAAAAAAAATAAGAGTGGCATAATAAAGATGATATGGGAACCATTATTCTGAAACTCAATCTAAAGCACTCCTGTGGGTAAATTGTTGGTTTGTTGACTAACTAACTATAACGATATATATATATATATATATATATATATATATATATATATATATATATATATATATAAATTATTTCACGAAAGTGACACGTGAAAAATATTTATGATGAATAAAACTACGAAGGGAAAAGAAACACAGAGTGGTGCTCAAGCGCTTTCGTCTAATGAGTGTTCCCGAGGATGTCATTAGACGAAAGCGCTTGAGCACCACTCTGTGTTTCTTTTCCCTTCGTGGTTTTATTCATCATATATATATATATATATATATATATATATATTATATATATATATATATATATAATAAATAAATAAATAAAGATTTTAATGCTTTTCAATAAATAATTAGAATTAACGTAAATAAATGTTGCTTGTTTATTTATTATTAATTATAAATAATATTTATTAAATTTATTAATAAATGACTATTATATTATATATTATTATTATTATTATTATTATTATTATTATTAACTATTCTCCGTCGAAGAGATAATTCAAACTGATATTTTTACAAAGAAGTTTCGTGCAAATGACGAAAGACTGAACAAAATCCCTCTATCATTAGCATATAAGGCTAAAGTTTCTCTTTGTTTGTGCTGTACCCATATTCGTACCCGTTCCTGGTATTTCGTAAACCAACAATGACTGGGCATTCTCTGAAATTTCTCGTTTTTCATTTAACAATGCAAATAAGCTAAAATTGAAAGAGTAAAAGCTGTTATCCTATTTAAGGTACAGTAATTTATGTACTAAAGAACTGGTCGTAGCGCAAACGGAAAGCTATGTAACGTATACAGTTGGATACACTGATAACGCGGGATACGTTCCGAGAGAGCCTTGCGATAATACAGCGGTCCGCGTTTTCTATTGTTATAAATATTTTATGGTAATAATAGGTTCCGAAGACCGCCAAAAATATACGTTTTACCTAACATAATATAGTAATATACTATATTATACTGTAGTATATTGACCTGAAAATAAAATTTAGCAATAATTAAACTAGTAGACACGTAAATGAAAATAAAATAATGAAATATGAAGTATAATAGCGCCACGTCACACTACCTCTCATTCACGGTCTCAAGCCCTCGATTCGCGTGTCTGCCCGTGGTTGCTGGGCGCCTAGTTTGAATTTTACACGTTCAACTTAAAAAATATCGTGTTATTCGCGTCTTGGTTGCGTAATGAAAAAAATTGCTTTAGTATATTTTACCGTGCTATTCGGGTACCTTATTATGAAACACCGCGTTCTCAGCGTGTTCAACTATATATATAACCTTGGTTAACCTTATTTTTGCTTCCGACCGAATTGTTCATTCTGACGAAGGTCAGGTTTGTCACTCCACCTTAGACCTACAGTTATATATATATATATGCTTTTTTTTGAAAAAAAAAAGGTGCCGGTAGTCATATCTTGATAAATTGTAAAATTCCTCTCCCACCCTTCCCCTTTTCCTGCGCCCCCTCCCCCTTCTTTATTGCATTTATGATGAACTTTTAATAAAAAAGTTGATAATAAAACTCAAAAATACATAATAAAAATCAGAATATTTAACATTTATAGACGCCATTTATTATTTTGTTGTTCCCGCCAAATGAGTCAGTCGAGATGGGAATGTTAATTTATTTGAGCGAACGTGTGTCAACGTCGCTCTGAAAAAAAGGTGCCGGTACGCCGTACCGGTGCGTACCGTCACAAAAAAGCACTGTAAATATATATATATATAATAATTATATGAGTCTATGTATAATAATTACCATGAATGCAAGCCAGATTACGATAGCTTGTCAAAGGACTTTTGCAGGTACAAATTGAATTGGTACATATGGCATTTGGAGTCACTGTTGCGCATTCTGATGTTGACATACAGGAACCACCCAAAATCTATTAACGAAATAAAATTTTAAAGTTAACTCTGATATTTTATAGTCATTTTCTATTTTTATTATCTAAAATAAAAACATGTAATTTTTATTGTATTTTCTCTACACGCGGGAATTAATTTCTTTAGTGCAAAACCTTTGCATGTGCAAATAAAAATGGACCTATACCCATCGGATCAATAAGACCATAATATTGGCACTCTAAAAACTAAGTTAACCCTCTAACGCCGATTGGGTCGAATACGTACCGTTTCAAATACTCGCATTTAGACTTAACCCTACAAAAATGTTCGGCGTTAAAGGGTTAATTTAACCCAACCTGTGCTAACCTATGGTGTGCTAACCTAACTTAATCTAACCTAAAATATACTTGTCAATAGAATGTCAGGTCAGTTAGATGTAATCTCGATAAAAATTAGGTATTGTGTTGGTAAAGTTAGATTATACAAGAATAGGTTATGCTAAGATAACTTAGGTTGGGTTAATATTTTTATTTTTCGTTGTTAATGGAGTTCGAACCCTTTCCTTGAAAATTTCTTTGCACTCGAGAACAAAATTGTCATCTCGAGAAATTTGGTCGCCACGGTCAAAAATTTTATCTTTGAAAAAGGTCCGAACACCGCCAACAGTATTTTCCTGGTGGAAATATCCTATCTCCGATTCAAATGTATGATGTTATCGACGGAATTGAAGTTCACTCACTGATGTCGGCATATAATTATGAAAGTATTTCTTACTTGAGAATAGTTGCAACCAAGCGGTCCCCAGGCTTTGGGGTATTTGCAGACACATTCACTTCCCCTGCAAACTGAACCCTGTAATGAAAAGATTATATATATATATATATATATATATACTTAAGGATTTTTACATTCTAAAAAACTATATATGTTACCAGTGATATATTAGTACAAAATGGCACATTAAATTTCTAAACGAATAAAATAACTTCAACGTTTTAATTCAATCTAGTGTCATCTTCAAAATCTTCAGGAAAGTTTCCAGATGCAGTTTACTACTGTACGTTATAACGTTTAGCCGTCATTATATGTAAGATGGCTTCGGTTTGAATGGTAACACTGGCCATGTCTAGGAATTTAACACATACAGTTATGGCCAAAAGAGTTGAAACACCTATGATTTGCCTCGAAATTTCGATTTACTATACACCGAACCAAGCATTAGGTTAAATAAAAGTTGTATTCATAGATTTGGTTTGCCAGGGTGATCACAACCTGCCTAAACTGCATGACAACGGCACAAGAAGACTCTTTCACGTCTGCCATTCCATATTTTGATAATTTTATGCACAAAATTAATTCTGTTAACTGATGGCTAATGAAATTGATGTGAACCCCAAGTTTTGTCTTGACTTAAGTCTCGCATGATAATTTAAAGGAGCAAACTGATGATTTAATCCTTTTCTTCAGACGTGATCAGAATAGGCACCCATACATCGCCAGAAATGCGGCCAACCATCTTTGCCCTTTATTAGAAAGGCTTGAGCAGCCGTTAAATCGCTGCCAGAGTTTACGCCAGTCATATCACTGTCTCCAGGATCATTAAATGGTGGTAGAAGACAGGTAGTTATGAAGCAAGAGCACGATCAGGACGACCAAGAGTCAGCTCAGAACGTCAGAATCGCGGTTAGTTTGTCATGGTTTCTCATGTAGTTTGTTTTGTAGTCTGTTTGTGGTTTGTCATCACGTAGGCCTGCAAAGAAGCCTCTCCTTAGTCGGAAGAATATCCAGGACCGTCTCAAATTTTGTAATAAATATAAAGACTGGACTGAGGATGACTAGTGTAAAGTTATTTTCTCGGACGAATCCCCTTTCAAATGCTTTGGCATCAAAGGAGGAATCCGTGTCCGTAGAAGAAAAAGCCAGCGTTTCAACCCTAGGATGAAGCATCCCGAGACTGTTACCATTTGGGGGGTGCTTTTCCGGTCGAGGAACAGGATCCCACCAGGGACTTGAAATTTTAATGAAAAATTTTGGTGTTGTCGATATTGTTGAAGAAAGAAAATACCTTCAATATAAGAAAAACCAATTACGTTAAATATTGGTATTCAATTTATGAAACGAAATAAAATTATTTTATTATTTTAATGAGTAATAAAACTATTTAATATAATTTTAGCTACGGTATTTGAGTAACAAATTCTGGTGCTTTATATATTGTGGAGTGAGCTAAGGAAAAACATTTGAACAAATTTGAAATGTAAAAATATAAAAATTGCAAGTTTTCACATTAAATTAGTAAAAATTATGAAGGGAATTGATTTTTTAAATATAGGCAAAGAATCGGCATCGGTATCAGCAGTTTTCACATGGAATCGGCATCGGTATTAGTAGTTTTCACATGGAATCAGCCTCGTATCAGCAGTTTTCACATGGAATCGGCAACGGTACCAGCAGTTTTCACATGGAATCGGCAACGGCATCGGCTAAAGTTTGGAATCGGTACGTCACTACTCCAAACCCTTCGTGACCACCTGCTATTGACATCGCGATTCCAGTTTTCAGAAGGAGATTTCTTCTTTCAATATGATAGTACACCTTGTCACCGAGCAAGGGCAGAGAAGTGGTTGGATGATCATAACATCACCCCTCTAGTGAGGTGACCTAAAAACTTACCAGATCCTAACCCAGTTGAGAATCTTTGGGAAATTTTGGGTCAGGCAATACGAAAAAGGCAGCCACGAAACCGGAATGAACTGGAATTAAGCCTACAGACAGTTTGGCAGGCCTTACAAGACGGTTTAACCATCCAGCATTTGGTTCGGTCCATGCCAGAATGGATTCGTGCAGTGCGTAAAAATAAGCGTCGTCACTGCTATTGTTCAATAAAACTTGGAACACTAACTATGGATTATGTTTTGTCCCTTTGGGTGTTTGTTACATCTTCACAGAACCAGAAGAAAGGATGTTTCAACCCTTTTGCCCATTGCTTTACTGTTTTTATTGGGATAGGCTAGCTAGTACCTCCTTATTCAGGAACTTCACAGAAAACACTCTTCCAGACCTCAATTGTATCCAATCCATTATTACATACTCCTTACTCACTCCTTACATACTCCTTACTCGATGGCCCTAAAGATATGTAGTATATTTTTTAATTGAAATTATGACGTAAGTAAAAATATATAATTAATCAATAAAAGTTTTTGTCCGCGATGAGAAATGAGTACACGGTTTTATTGTAAAGTTTGTGTATTTAGATTCTAGTTCGTAAGTAGTTGAACTCATCACAAATTTACATATTCTGAATATTTGAAGAAAATTTTTAAATTTCAAAATTTTTACTTTCTTAGTTTCAATTCTTATTACCAGAATGTAAAAAGCTTTCGCGGAAACAACTCAAAAGGCGTTTGGTTTAACCTCAGAAATGTCAATTCTAAATTCATCACCTATTTTGCATTCGTACTCAAGAGTGTCCAACAGACGAACCATGTCATTTCAATAGGACTGAAGACAAAACGTTTCACACCATTTGACATTATATATATATATATATATATATATATATTAGTGATGGATCGAATAACCGCAACCGCACTACAACCGCACAAAAATTCACAACCTCAACCGTAACCGCAACCGCCGTTCCATAAGTGCGGTTGCGGTTGTAAGGTGAAAATGCAGCAAAAATATTATTCTTGAAATTCACACTGCCTGTCATTAAGTTTGACATCAGTTTTTCAATTGAATAATAATCCATAACTTTCCAATGGGTGGAGGCTGGGGAAAGTGGTAGGTGGGATGAACAGTGCGATGGGTCCTCGTCCCTCATCCTGGTAACACACTTAGTGCAAAATATGGTTTTAATTAATTTGACCTATTCTTTCATAATAGCTATATAAGTTTAGAATATACTTCATTTAAATAGTATTTATTTAGTAAATACCTTATGTTGAACACAAGTTTTGCAACACACAAATAGCGGTAGCGGTGTATTGCAAAACTTGTGTTCAACATAAGGTATTTACTAAATAAATACTATTTAGTATATATTATGTACCAAGTGTGGCTAAATCGCACTATAGTGGCTAAATCCAGTTAATAATTACGCATTTTTCCTAGTATATGATAACCGCAACCGCAACCGCGGTTGGAAAAAATTCGACAACCGCAAACACCCGCAACCGCGGTTGTGAAAAACCGACCACTCGATCCATCACTAATATATATATTATATATATATATATATATATATGAGGTGTTGGAGAAAGGTCTAAATAAAAATAAAAATTCCTGTTTGTAGAACAAAGTGACTCGTGCATAAACGCTTTCTGGCATCTAATGAACAGCCTCATCAAGTTTATGTTAATTATATATTTATAGTAATTAATAATTATTATAAAAATGTGTTTGAAACTTTGTCTAGTCTATATTTAATCATCTATAAAAATACTATTTACTCATTCATTTATACTCGTCCATTGTTATTTTAATTATTTTAATTATTTCAAATTAAAAAAAAATATATAAAACAAATATACGAGGTTACTTTCATTACGCAAAACAGCATACATACATACACACATACATACACACACATACACACATATATGTATGTATGTATGTATGTATGTATGCTGTTTTGCTTAACGAAAGTAACCTCATGAAACAAATATATGAGGTTACTTTCGTTACGCTAAACAGCGTATATACATACATACATACATACGTACATACACACCTCTATATATATATGTGGGTGTGTATGTGAATTACTCTTAAATAAAAACAGAAAAGCTTCTAAAACTAAGATTACTAAGGAATACTAAGATTAAAGTATAAAATAAGCAAATATAACTCGGCCCTTCAACTACAAAACAATATTGTATTGAAAAAACTATATATGAAAATTGCATTTAACTTCAAAAGAATTTCGAATTTAATTTTCACATCGGTGGCAATATTCATTCATTTGTTTGCGTGTGGAGAAATTCTTAAACGTTTCCATTTGCCGTATTAATTGACTGTCAATCAAGCTTTATACGTGTTGTATGCAATGGACTGAAACAGATATAAACAAGATAAACAAGAAATTGAGAATGAGATTTAGGATTCTCCCCATATATATTGTTTGAACAAAAGGCTGCCAGTCTAGTATTTATTGAGGGAAATGTCGTTGGATACTTTATAATATAGTATTTAATTAGAAATATTGTAGTATTTTTTTTTTATAGTATTTAATTGGAAATAATGTTAGATACCTTACTAATAATAATAGTTAATTGGAAATGATCTTAGATATTTCAATAGTATTCAATTAGAAATATTTTTAGATACCTCACTAATATTAAATTAGAAATAATTTTAGATACCTCAATAGTATTTTCTTTGGAATAATTTTAGATAGCTCAGTAGTATTTAATTAGAAATAATTTCAGATAGCTCAGTAGTATTTAATTAGAAATAATTTTAGATACCTCAGTAGTATTTAATTAGAAATAATTTTAGATACTTTAACTGTATTTAATTACATATTTCTAGATGACAATGACTGTATTTAAGAAGATAATTTTAGCCATGTTTAGATAAATTAATTAATTAATTACTTAGACATGATTGGATAATATGAGTGTGTTGAGTCGAATAGTATTTAGATAATAACACTATTAAATTAGATATTTAAATATTTTGAGAATATTTAATCCGATCACTTTAGGCTAACGGACAGTTTTTAAAAATATATATATAAATACTTCAATAGCTAGTTGGTAGTTAGAACTTAAATGGTCTTACAAAGCATCTTGTTATTCTATGTTGGTAGAGTTAAGATGTTAAATTAATTCATCTAATATAGTCTTTTATTATTATCGTTAAATATAAATAACAATTAATTTAGGGTTGAATTTTATTAACATTGTTTAATGTTTAATAAAAAAAAATAACGCCCATAACTTATTACAACAAATTTTACTTTATGGAGACGAAAACTTTATGTTCACTTTTGAAACGTTCGTCAGTAGTTTATGGCCTGATTTTCATTTTTAGTGCATTATTTTATGGTCACTTCAAATCCATAGTGTTTAGAAATATAAAGAACAGACGATAAATGAACACATCTACTTCGAATTTGCATTTTTATTCTTTATCGAAGATCTTAAATAATCATTTTCGCCGTTACTTTCGTTATTGGAAATAAAAATAAACGCTTTCTCTACTATTACATATTTCCAAAATAAACGTTTCTTGTACCATTACACGTTTTCAAAATAAACGTTTCTTGTACCATTACACGTCTCCAAAATAAAATTTTTTGTACCGTTATACATTTCCAAAATAAACGTTTCTTGTACCATTACACGTTTTCAAAATCAACGTTTCTTGTACCATTACACGTTTTCAAAATCAACGTTTCTTGTACCATTACACATTTCCAAAATAAACGTTTCTCGTACCATTACACGTTTTCAAAATAAACGTTTCTTGTACCATTACACGTTTCCAAAATAAACGTTTCTCGTACCATTACACGTTTTCAAAATAAACGTTTCTTGTACCATTACACGTTTCCAAAATAAACGTTTCTTGTACCATTACACGTTTCCAAAATAAACGTTTCCTGTACCGTTACACATTTCCAAGCTAAATGTTTTCTGTACCCATTATACATTTCCAAAGCAATATTAATTCGTTGATTTTATACATAAGAAATTTTGGAAAAGCGTCTCTCTTACCGTTTCTAAACAGTCCGAGTCATCGATGCACTGGACGAAGTTGTCATCATTCGCGAAGAAATCAGTTGCAGATGTTTCCATACCGACAGGGCTCTTTTGCTCCTCCAATTTTATGTCCGATTTTTCCGGCCAGTTTGCAGGATCTTTATACAAGAATTAGAATTATATCAGTTGTATTATGTACAGTTTCGGAAGAAGATTCGCCTAGCAACATATAACTTCCAAAAAGCATGAAAAAATTAATAAGTGGTAATATTCTGTTTTCTTTGAATATTTTATTCTCTTAAGGGACAGTAATAAAATCTATGAAACAAAACTTTACTAATTAGTAATTTTTTATGCTTTTCAGAAATCTCATATTTGTAGGCAAGCTTTTTTACCACGAGTGTACATGTGTATTAAAAGTGACAGACTGCAAGGAAAATGGGAAACCCACGTGCTCTCCTCGTAAGAAAATTGAAATATAACCTTCAACTGACCTGGATAGCACAGTGGTTAAGACACCGAACTGCTGATCGGGAGTTCGTGAAATCGAGTCCGGGCAAGGACTTTGTAATTTCAGATTACCTAAGTGGGACGTGGTTCGATTCATATTAAACTGTAGGTCTAAGGTGGGAGGGCTTAAAACGTGACCTTCATGTCCGTTCGTTTTCTCACTGTATCAATTGCTCGGAGACACTAGCACCGGAACTCCACTATAAACAAATCGAAAGGAAGCAAACTAAGGTTGTTTATACACTATATAATATTTTTCCTCGTGAATATATTTACTAACTATCACTTCCCCTCTACAGTTACGCATTCATGTTTGATAAGCATCAGTTCGTGTTCCTCTTCATGCATTATTGAATTCCACCCATATATTCAATTACACATTTCATAAACCATTCTCTAAAAATGATTGCCTCTAACTTTGCTTTGTTTGCTATTGTCAGAATGCTATAGAAAAATTCTATATGCGTGCGTATTGGCTGCTGGCTGGACGCAGGGCGATTTTATATATATATATATTTTTTTTAACATTTTTATATAGTCAGTTTATCAAAAAAGTTTTAGGAGTTTGAAAGATTTATTGGTTAAAGCTGCGTTAATGCTTTTATTGCTCTCCTCTTTATTGGATTATTTATGTCTATTTTATATTTCAGACGAGAATACTAAAGAATATTACAATATTAGAAAGTTACACCAATTAATAATTCCATAAAGGAATTTTGGGAAGAAAGATTATTTTTAATAATAATAATAATAATAATAATAATAAATAACACATACGTACATACGTACAACAAAATCTCGTTTCAGTGTACTGGGATGAGAAGACAGAAACAGCTCGGATGCGAAAGACAGAAGGTTGTGAAGAAGATAAAATGTAGAGAAAAAGAGCGCACATCCGCTCACACACGCATCCTGATGAACCAGCTCCCCGCTCTAAATGGCTAAATTCCATACCTACGTGGCCATTCATACGCTATGCGTGGAGGCGTTTCTAAGATTTGTCAGGAATAAAAAGAGAAAGTCCCTACCTACATAATAATAATAATAATAATAATTTGTGGAATTAGGTTTTGGAAGGCCAACCTGTAAAGTGTTGGGCAACTACCGTAAAGAAGATATTATGGGGTTATACAAAAAGCCTTCAGAGCATATTAGCATTTGTCGCGCTCCTTAAACCAAGTGCTTACAGACAAGCTCCGCTGATGTAGGGACGAAATGTGTAGGAACATTTAGGGACGAAACGTCAGTAAAATCAGAACAAAAACAAAAACTGTCATAATTTCCTTATATACAGGTACTGTAGGTGTACTGTTTGTGTGTGTGTGTGTGTGTTTATCCTGACAACCACCTTGCATTTATCATTCTAATATAGTAAAGACGCCCTTTTTAAAAAAAAAAAAAAAAAAACTTCCTGAAATGGTATTAGAGTTCGCCAAACCCCCAATATTGATTGCATCTTTAATAGTTCTAATTACGAATCATTGGTTGGTCTTATTTCTTTCGTGAGTCCCCTTTGAGATTCTCCCTCCTTACAGTAACTTCCAATAATGAACAAAGATCAAAAGTCATCAAGAAAAGCTTTAGTTCAATTTCAAAGGGGGGGGGGGGGTTGAGGGGTGAAGAGAGGAGGGTACACGAACTTCAAAGAGAAATATTCCATATATGGCCCCTCTCCCTACTATTGATTATTTTTTTAATTAAAATTATAGTTTCTTTTTTCTTTAATAACTATTAATATCATCTCTCTCTCTCTCTCTCTCTCTCTCTCTCTCTCATATATATATATATATATATATACACCGGGTGTCCCAAAATGAATATAGCAAAAAGAAAGCCAAATAACGTGTTTGGTAATTGAGATAATGAAATGGTTTTTACATGAATACAAGGTTTAGACGTATAAATTTTAGTTGGTTGTGAATATTGATTGTCACTTTCTTTTCTTTTCAGAATAAACCCATCCCATTTTCCAGAATAATGACAAGTCCACAAGAGAAAGCAAAAATTGTGAGATATGTGCATGAATGTGGTTCAATAGTTGCCGCCCAAAGGCGTTTTCAACTTGAGATGAATAAACCACTAGTACCTGGAAGGAACTCCATACGACGGTGGGTGGATCAGTTTGAAGCTACAGGATCTGTTTTGAAGAGGAAATCTACAGGAAGACCAAGGAAGTCAAATGAAAGAGCAAATGCTGTTAAAGAGGCATTTAACACGAGCTCTAAAAAGTCAATTTGGAGAGCATCACTCGAGTTGAATATTCCGAAAAGCTCTGTTCATCGTATCCTTCATGCCGAAATGAGGTTTAAATGTCATAAAATGCAAACAGTTCATCAACTTTTTGAAGAGGATTATAGAACAAGAGTAAATGCTTGTCAAGAATTAATTGAAAAGATTGAATTGGACGAAAATTTTTTACCAAACCTCATTTTTAGTGATGAGGCTACATTTCACATATTGGGCAATGTTACTCGGCACAATTGTAGGATTTGAGGAGAGGAAAATCCTCATGAGCTGTATGAACATGAAAGGGAGTCACCTAAAGTTAACGTATGGTGTGGCCTGTCAAGTTCCCGCATTTATGGACCCTATTTTTTTGATGAACGCACTGTCACCGGCATTTCGTACCTTAACACGTCACGAGCGTTCTTTATTCCACAATTGCAGGAAAATCCTGGCCTGCTACAAAGAGCTTTCCTTCAACAGGATGGAGCACCCCTTCACTTTGCTCGTAATGTTAAAATGTTTTTAAATGAAACTTTCCCTGGACGATGGATTGGTCGGGGAGGACCTATGAAATGGCCGGCCCGTTCACCCGACTTAACACCTTTGGATTTTTATCTATGGGGTTTTCTGAAAAGTAAAGTCTACACTAGCAAACCAAGAGACATTGAAGAACTTAAGCATTGTATTGTTGATGCAGTGACATCCATCCCTACAGTCGTGCTGGAAAAAAGCTTTTCGAGAATTTGAACGCCGCATACGATTGATCATAGTGAAGGATGGACGACATGTAGAAGTTTATCAATAATTTGAGAAAAGCTAAACAATACCATAATGAATTAAAATAAACTAAAACTTATACGTCTAATGCTTGTATTCATGTAAAAACTAGTTCATTATCTCAATTAGCGATAAAATTATTAGACTTTCTTTATGCTATATTAATTTTGGGACACCCTATATATATATATATATGTATTATATACAGTGGCGCTCATAAGTATTCGTATAGAGAAATATTTTAGTTATATTCACCGTTATCTTTTGTATCATGCATAAGATAGTTATGAAAAGTTTACCGTTCGTTTGATAATGTAAAATCTGGTTCCAGAACTGAACCCTGAGGCACGCCGCTAGTTACACTTTTCCAGTTAGACGCTTTTCCATTAATGACCACTAAGACAATTTTCAATCCATTTTAGAACATTACCATCAATTCTGTAGGAATGAAGTTTAGTTAATAATCACCTATGTGGCACTTTATCAAAAGCCCTTTCAAAATCGAAATATATAATATCTACTGTTTTACTTTCGTCATATATATATATACACATATATATATATATATATTATATATATATTATATATATATATATATATATATATATATATATATACAGTATCATTAAAAGAATCGAATAAATTAGTAAAGACAAGAACGATTACGTTGAAAGTCTTGTTGAGAATCTTTGATTAATTTATTAATTTCTAAGTGATTAACTATTTTGTCCCGAACGATCGTCTCCATAAGCTTACCAACTACTTATGTCAGACTAATGGAACGATAATTTCCTGGAGCATTTTGTCCCCTTATATATATTATAAAGCGCCCTATTCCTTATAAGGCTATAAATACTCAATCATAAGGCCTCATGCGACAATTTATCACTTCCCTCGCATTACTGAATCCCCCCCCCCCCAATAGTGAGGCTTAGTGTATATATTTCAACCTTTCAAATGGTCCGTGCGATGATTCCTCATTTCACGAAGGTCAAGCTTGTCGCCCCCCCTCCTCTCTCTCTTCTCTCTCCTCTCTCTATATATATATATACATATATGCACACACCGGGTGACCCATAATTCAGGAACCATAGGAATAATTGTATTTTTTTTCCTAATAATTCTTGTACTTTCTAATAATGTTTTTTTTTCTTTATTTTCTTTTTGATGAATTTACTTGGATGACGTACCTATAAACGAACGACGTGGCATGTTTTTTCAGCGAGACGATGCACCTTCTCATATTGCCATGCAAGTTCGCAAATACCTTGATAAAACGTTCTCCAACAGATGGATTGGCTGAAGAGGTCCTATCGAATGGCCACTCAGGTCATCAGATATCACTCCACTCGATTTTTTTTATCAAAAAGAAAATAAAGAAAAAAATATTAAAAAGTACAAGAATTATTAGAAAAAAATACAATTATCCCTATGGTTCCTGAATTATGGGCCACCCGTATATATATATATATATATATATATATATATATATATATATATATATATATATATATATATATATAAGCAAACAACCACAGGGAAAAGGGAAAGGAAACACGAAATCCGAGCGCTTTCGTGATATATTCACATCTCCTATTTCTTTCTTGTCCCTGAAGATGTGAATATATCACGAAAGCGCTCGGATTTCGTGTTTCCTTTCCCTTTTCCCTGTGGTTGTTTGCTTATTAAAAAGATCACGTATTGTTCTGTGATTTTATTGCATATATATATATATATTAATATATATATATATATATATATATATACCTTATGGACCTTATGTTGTTTCGTGCGTTGGTCTCTCTTCACACGGAAGTATATATGTTTTGCTCATTATATCTGAAGAACTTCCAGATACGAGGCAATATGAATATATGAATTGCCTTTCGTGCCCAAGTTACATTCATTATACACAATTCGGTTAAACAAAGTTATCATAAACACACATGAAGTCCAGATGTCTGTAAAAACTCCTTAGTAAACACGAACAAAAGCAAATTCGTCGCAGTTTATTGAAGACATGCGTCAATCCTCCTTACCACAGAAATCTTTACTGAAGAAGGCCTTCTAGGTACACTCCTACGATATTGTAAAGCAGATTTCAAAAAAGTGAACTGAAAAGGACGACCATCAAAATAAACTAAGATCTTCACCAAGGAACTGTGAAGCAACCATAAAACTAGAGGAAAGGCAACCATTAGATAAGGGAAACTACTTCAAGCGTTTCTTGGCCTGTTTCAAATTCATTCTTCCTTCAGTTGCACTGCGGAAAGCATCTCTCGGGTATAGGCCTTCCATACTTAATTTCTGTGTCGCCTATTTAACCTGTGTCATTTTTTCCGTATAGACTATAGACTCTGTAAAGTACAGCGACAGAAATTCAACGGACGGACTTGTAAACATTCCGTTTTCTTTTCTTCCGCGCACAGAACTCGTATTGTCAGAACCTCTGCTTTGTATATGTGGTACCTCCGCGAGGCCTCATGTGGGGAGCCCCTATCTTTGAATGGACCAATCAACGCAGATATCAGTTGATTGGTAACAAAATTTATTTTGTAACAAAAAATTAACAATATAATTAGTAGCGACACAAAATAATCAGTAATACTTGTACATTTTCCTACTCTTTTTTTCTACATTTTTTACATTTCTGCATCGGCACTTCTGTTCCACATATTTTCCTATTTTTTCTAGACAGAAAATCGTCTATAATGTCTGCATAACTTAGTTCTCTTATTTTTGTTTTTACCGGAGATAATAGCTAGATTTGACAGCCTCTCTTGAGACACTGTAGAACGTAAGTAATTTTTTTTTACCTTCAGTTTTGAGATTGTCAGTGGCAGTTTACGTCCGGTTTAATTGAACAGCAGGAAGTAAAAGTTACTTCGTAGCGAAACAGGCTGAAAACTAACTGAAAGTTACAGTAAGTAATCGAAGACTACCGCAAAAACAGGTTTGATTTTAAATTCAAACTTTGATCATCTAAATTCTAAACGTACATATCGTGCTTGGCCAGACACCAGAAATGGATTCAGCATACTCATATTGTGTTAACAAAAGTGTTTGGCAACTTTTCACTAAAAATGCCTTCGGGAACTTATGGAGCTACAAATCTCAGATTTCCGCCTTGGTTACAAATTCGTTTTTAGAACATTTCAAATATCAACTTCGTATGAGATGGATCACCTTCATATTTGAAATGTAAAGTTAGCTTCTTCGAAACAGTAGATATCATGTCTTACATTTATTGAACGGTTTACTTAGATGTTTGGTATGATTTGCATAATTAACGCAGGAGCTTCCTTATAAAATATTTTATAAACATGGGAGCAGATATTCAGCTTGTGCAAGTGTATGCGTCACATTGAAATTAAGACCCATGAAGTTAAAATTAAACATTAAATTAATTCTTCCAACGAGACATAACAAAACATAGCTTAACTTTGAATACTGATAATGCGGTAGGCCTAATATGTCTTTGGCCTACCGTATGAGTCTAGTTTTTCAACTAGTTTTGACATATTTTCTTTACAATTCAAACTAGATAGCCTTGTCACCATTCTAACTGGGATAATTCAATGATATTTTTATGTTAATGTTATATTATGTCAAAAACTTGCGTACTTGTCGAGCGAAATAGCTTTTACTAAGTCACAGGCCTAACATACAGTATTTGTAGGAAATTAGCTTTGGAGTGGGCTTAACCTATCTTTGGGTCAGGTTTGACAAGTTCTATAATTGGAAAGAATTTACATAGAAAGTCATAACTGGTATCATTCGATAATAAAGCTAATAAGGAATTTTTTTTACTCCTTTTTGGGATTTAAGCTGAAAAATGGAAAAAACTAAGAATTTTTAAAAGTCAAAACCACCCTATAGTTCGGGCCTCGTTGGCACACTTAAATGTAAGTAATTAAAATGATACATTCAGTTGCATAAGATAAGGCCTTTAACTAACATATATTTGAAAACTAAAGTAATTCGTTAATTCTGAAAATAAATATAAAGTTTTAAAAACACTCAAAATTCAACATTTCATCCACTCGCTTTGTTGGTCCGCAGTTGAAGATTGATGACGTAATTGGTTTGGAGGCGTATATTTTCAGCCGTGTTACCTGTGAAACCTTCATCAGGGATGCTGGAGGCAATGTCGACGATATCTTGCTCAGATAAGGCAGGTAACACCTCCTCGACGCCATACCACCACATCAGTGGACAGAACAGCAAGGCATGAGGACATGCCTTGAGTGAATCCTCGCGATGTGACGTCATCTTAGTCGTGCTTGTGTGACGTCATCTTGATCGTGTTTGAGTTGATGAGTTATATCGCTAATTGTGTTGATGGCATATTGCTAAGGTGTTTGCAAACGTCTCTGCATCTTCCGTTGGTCACTACATATATATATATATATATATATATATATATATATATATGAAAATTATTTCACGAAAGTAACACGTGAAAAATATTTATGATGAATAAAACCACGAAGGAAAGGAAACACAAAATGGTGCTCAAGCGCTTTCGTCTAATGACATCCTCAGGATGTCATTAGACGAAAGCGCTTGAGCACCATTTTGTGTTTCCTTTCCTTCGTGGTTTTATTCATCATATATATATATATATATATATGGTGGCCCAAAACAAAAGTCTGTTGCCCCGAATAAAAAAAAGCTTAGAATGCGTCGGGGCAACAGACTTTTGGGCCACCCTGTATATATTGAAAATAGTAATTTTGAAACAAAAATACGTACAATGTTTCATTGCATAAAAATAATATAGGAGAATAAATAAGCTACCCACGAATTTCCAAAAGTATTGAATATAAAATGTGATTAAAATATACTCGTATACGGTAATTTCCTATACGAAATTAATGTAATATCGTAAATAATATGTTTTGTACGATAATTTGCAATACGGTAATTTCCTATACGAAATTAATGTAATATCGTAAATAATATGTTTTGTACGATAATTTGCAATTGTGGCACATTTAAGCAATTTCTCTAAGATTGACTCTTTCTTTCCAAAATTACTCGTTTTTTAAAGTTCTGCGTGATAACCGGTCATAGGGATTGATTCTAGTGTTGCAATGCACCGGGTATGGCAAAGACAAGTGCATAAGCATTAAAAAAGTAGTGTCTCTGTTCTAGATTTTAGTGATGTTAAAAGGGTTACGTCGTGGCCAGTGTCGTAACGCCACTTTCTGTTGATTAACGAAATTATGCGATATTGGGTCTAGAGAGCAGTTGGAGGGGAGACAATGCTTTGCGTCCAGATTATGTAGCGACCCGTGGTTCGGATTCCACGTAAAGCTGTAGGTCCCCTCCGTCATATGACCTTAGATGTTGCGAAAAAGGTTTTAAACAACCCCATCAGACAACTAGTACTAAAAACTAATTAATACTAGTTTAAAATAAAGTTAATTTGCCATTAAAAATAAATAATTGAAGTTAAGTAATTATCTTTTTTATGCAAGAGGAGGGGCCAAGGGCGAGTGTCCGCAAAAATGGCCCCTCCCCGTATATAAGAAAGAGAGCGAAAAGCAAGGTCTCCGAGGCCCATGCCGCCATTTTTTTTTAATTTTGAAAAGATTGTGTAGTGTGTAAAATGAATGTACTTGACCTTTTCGTCTCATCAATTCCCCGCCTCTTACTGATTGTCTTCAATCTCTCTCTCTCTCTCTCTTCGCCGCAATGTTGCCTCACGGACATTTCTCTTCTGAACTCCCTAACTGCATGCCTCCTTCTTTAAAGAGAGAGAGCACGCAGTACCAGACTTTCTACACTTTCTCATTGCTTTTCTGTCCAACTATCTAACGCGAGAGTTAATCGTATTTTCTTTCATCTACTCAACAAGTTAAGTCTGGGACAATCTTCCTCAATCCATCTTTCCTACTCTCTATGACCTCCCATCTTTCAAATGCAGAGTGTCTAGGCATCTCGAAAACCCCGGACCTTGATTTTGGCTCTATTTGTCTTCCATGGGGGAGGGGCGCTTTTGCGGGCATTTGCCCTTGGCCCTCCTTCCTGCATTAAAAAAAATGTATGGGTAGTGAATAATAGAGGAAGAAGGGTGTTTTTGAGAGTACGCTCGACTGCTAAGGGTAGATGGGACACGGAAAAAGATCAGCTAGGATAGGAGAAACGGGAGTTCCAGCAGTCCCTGTCCCCCGCCTAACGCCCCACCCCCACCCCACCCCGGAGTACTTCCTTGGTTGATTGGTGTCTACAATATCAGTAGTATAGCCGCAAAAGGGTAGAGTGCAAGAATGTTGCAAGTGATTACGTAATGTTGCAAAAGGGGGGTGGGGGGTGTTGAAAAAAAAAAGAAAAAAAGAAAAACAAGAAAAAAAGAAAAGAAAAAAAAAGAGTACTGGCCTTTGTTGCCAACCGGGGTTGCAAGGGGCATGCAACTTGGGGGCGGAGTTCTCCCCCAAGCTATTCCCCCCAAAGGGCCAGAAAGGAGAGAAAGGAGGAGAGAAAGGAGGAGAGGTGTTCACCTGGCAGGAGCCAAGTGCATATTAAGACTTCAGCCGAGTAGGCGTTGTTTTATAGGCTCCTAATCAGCCAGTTGGCTTAGAAGGCGTAAATGGCTTGAGTTGCCAGATAGCGCCATGTATTCATTTAATTCTAATCGAAAACTGAGTTGCCAGATACCACTTTCTAGCGATACCATTGTATACATTATTATAGACTCCTAATCAGCCAGTTGGCTTAGAAGGCGTAAATGGCTTGAGTTGCCAGATACCACTTTTTAGCGATACCATTGTATACATTATTATAGACTCCTAATCAGCCAGTTGGCTTAGAAGGCGTAAATGGCTTGAGTTGCCAGATACCACTTCTTAGCGATACCACTGTATACATTATTTATTTCTTAAAAGTTGGTTTAGAATACCGGTAGTAGGTTTAGAAGGCGTAACATGATATAATTAAGTAAAACAACATTGCATCATTCTGTTTATTATAAATATATAGAAAATAAATATACATTTCAATTGAGGAATATGCATATAATCATAACAGTACAGGAAATATATACACACAATTATGGAGATATATTTATAAAATAAATATACATTTCAAATAGAAATAAATATACATTTCAATAATAATAGAAATATGCATATAACAGTACAGGAGAAATATCAAGCAAAATATATAAATACATTTCACTTTTTTTTCAAAATACTAAACTCGGTCTTAATCGAGTTTACAATTACATCATTATTGCTCTGCATTACGCAGTATATGCGGCTTAATAATATTTCACCGCTTAAAGTATAGGGAAACCTGTATTCGATATGAAGGGCTTTCATATCGTTCAGTACTATTTTTGTCCCCACTTTACAACCGGTTAGTAAATCATCTTTAAATACGTCTAGAATACAATCAAAAGCACGCACGCGTTATATAAAGAAATAGTTCTTCAGGGTGAACGGTGTAGGTGAGCTCAGCCTTGTACCGATCAATTGCTTTGTACCAAAGTTCATGGTATTTCAAAGTCTAAACTTTTTAAATAAACGTCCAGCACTAGACCATTCTCACCAGCCCTACACTCGGTAAACCCATCGAGCAGAGCGGTGTATGCGTATTCAAGTACTGTATCAAAATAAAGCATGTCCGTAACACGCGCGTCTAATATAGGTTTCAGCTTGCGGAATCCGACGATTTCAAACATTCTGTCGAGGATGAAACGGTTTCGCGTAGGAACAAGAGCGTTATTATCAGAAGCATTCTTCCACATCAGCCGTATATCAATGCACGGCCGATCGTTATTTATACACAACGTACATACAACGGCGTATGAGGGTGCGTCACTAATCTGCTCTCTTCTTGTACCTACGTTAGCAGGTATTTTATAACGATCTTCACTCCACTTCTCAACTATCACGAAGATTCTATTCATCTCCTCGACACTTAAATAAACCCGTTTGTTTGTTTGTCTACATTCCGTTTCCAGTACATAGCTAATGGTACCGGAATTACGCCTGAACACGCGCAACGATTTCGTCACGGACACATCGTACGAGGCGTTGAGAATGCTGCTCAAAGGAAGTTCCATCGTATTCGAGGAGCGCACGTCCACTCGGTTCAAGCTCTGAGATAACTAAGAGCCGTGTGAGGCACGCAGGTAGGCAGGAATGGTTCGACGGGCGGCTGACTCGACGATACGTGAATGGGCTTGTTCGTATGATCCGCGAGTCTTACCGAATTGTTGTACATATTTCGGTACAAGAATTAATTTCATCACTACCAGCCTACGTACAGACATTTTACCTCAGGATAAGAACTAGGAACATTTTATGTTTTACTAAACATCTTCACACTCCGGCGCACTATTTGAGAGGAACATATGCTCATATTTTTCCTTCTGCCCATCAAACGATACTCGTCTCTAAAGTCTGTTAAAAACTCACGCAGGGCACTAGCCACAACCTCACTACGAACCTCATCATGATATACGTTAATATAGTGATAAAAATACTTAAGATTGTCCATGATCACGAGATTCACATTTTCAGTCGTAGGGTATGAGTAATCGACATGGTGTAGCATGACGTAATACCGCTTGTCACACCACCCATCCGCAAGACTCATTATCCATACCTGCTGCTTCTCTTCTGCACGCGTTGTTTCTTTTACTTCACGGTGTATGTGAGACTTTATAAAGTTTAGCTCTGCAGTATACTTCAGCACATCGTCTGTGCAACGAAAGCCTTCAACGGTCTCACCAGAACATCTGTAGAGTATTTGTACATCTTGGAACTTCGCACAATCCAATGTGTTTTTAAAAGAGGTATAGGAGGGAGGAATAGGAAGTTTTTCGGTATCCACCACATCCTGACACTTTGCTGAATACCATTTCATAAACGTTGTACAAGCAATATTAAAGGTAGCCATTTGAATACACGTCAGATCTGAATACACGTCTGATCTCTCGGGCTTACTGCAGTCGACTGATCACGCAGGGACTCCCAGATAGTAGCATGACTCACGGTCTTACAGTGGGCGGAGCTTAGAACTTTCACCTGTGCGCACACACACACACACATACACACACAAAGGAGAAAGTGAAACGTCAATTGAAACATGATTTATTTAATAAACGAGATATTCAAGTTATATATATTTACAAATACGTGTAATAAATCAATAGATACGATTATATACAAGACAAATACGTGTCAGTTAACAATAGAAGCATCATTCGTTTTGGTATCCAAAGGGTACGGTATCATAGGTACCAGGTAACTGGTAACGTTTCCTATAGGTGTTACGGCACACCTTCGTACCCCTAAGTTCCTTCACGCCCCCCAGCTTCTGCGCCCGAAAATTGTGGGTGCCTACAATTAGTTGGGGAGGTTGTTCGCCCTCATCATCGTCCAAACATACTAGATCCTTCAACGACTCAAAGTTAACAATCCGCCGATTCGCATGGTTGAGCGTAATACCCTTTGCCTTCACGATATATTCATTTCCTCCCCCACCCTGACCCGTACCCCATAAGTCTTAGGTCCTGTTGAGACAAAAGAGTCGGCGTATGCGTTGTCCCCATACTCATCCTTGATCTCATCAGTGAGCTCGCCGAGGAACTCCCCAATAGCGGGCATGTATTCACCCTCCCTCTCTGTGAATATCACGCTATCTGTATCGGCATACAATACTCTCCGCCCAAGAGAATGCAATAGACCCCAAAGTTTTATACGGGCGTAGGCTGTTGTGAAGCTGGCCACAGGTATGTTTGTAACCCTTGAGGTATCTGTGGCAAATTCAGTGTTGTTGTACTTTATTACGTAAGTATTACCTACATTCACGATCTCCATGACCTCTTTATCGGGGCATTGGCATAATCCCAGACATCGCTATAACTTTGTGCCAAATGAATGCTCCCTCTGCCGGTATTCTGCGCAAATTTTCCCCATAGACTGTTTAGACAACTTTGCACTAAAGCGCTTGCCTGGATTCTTTACAATTTGGACACGATCAAGTTGTATACCTTCGCGGTCGCGGTAACGTTGAATATAGGCAGACTTTTCATCTTCGGTATCAACTCCTCGCGGATACCCTGATGCCTCAACCTTATCCTTCAAAAAGGTGTTTATATATGGTGTGAAAAGGTTGGGTAGCTTCTGAAACCTCCACACTCATGTATCTTCAGTATTCTATAACCATGGCGTACGGCTAGGGCCAACTCAGGACTTGTATATACGCCTCTGATCTTACGCTGGTGGGGTATATGGTTACATTCGCCGTTATCCTCTTCCGCGCACTTCACGCACAGGGGAAACATGAGCTTGTCGTCGATAACGACAGGTAAGATCGGCATCCATAAATTGCGTGGGGGGAGTACGTCTACGAAAGAGAGCCCAAAGTAACGATCATTCAAATTTTTTGAAAATTCATTGATGGAGGGTAGGCTAGGTCCCACCAGTTTCTCAGGAGCGCCCACGGGATACGGATTGCTCTTCATCACGTATGGGTATAAAGAACAGAAATCGTAGTAATGGAGCTTCACGCCATCCGTAGGTGGAAAGTATAGTCTGAAAGGATTTGTACGTCCTCCAAACAAGCTATCACCACATTTGAGAGGATCCAGCACCATTGAACGCTTGATCGTTTTTATTTCCTCACGGTACACCTCGTCTGTCTCCATCCGTGCATCATATTCATGCTCCCACAAGACTTTGTGAGTGAACTGTGATCCTATAAGTTGATCGCGGGTGCGGGTCGATGCAAGACAGTCGGCAGGAGACCTACCGTGGATATCTCCGGTGATTCCGCACTCAGGACGGGGGCATCCATGCCTCCAGCAACCGTTAAAGGAGTACACAGTCTTCACACCAGTGACACGGTTTTCACTTAACCCATCAACCCAAAAAACACGTCCATTAATCTTAATGGGTACTTCACCCGTGTTGCGGGCGTGCTTTATGTATACACCTGTCTGTTGCTGTAGGTGTATGAGCCAGTAAATAGCCTTGTGCCCGTAACTGCGGGGGTTGTTTCGGTGAATAATGGCTAAGGTGTCTTTAGGCATGAAGTTATTCTTGAACACCGTAAAACATAATGATGCGATGGTGGTTGCGACTTGCAGTGGATCGCATTTGAAACGGGCTATGTACATCCTTCTAAAGGCCTGGAAACATACTCTAAGCACGCGCACATCATTCACGCAATAACGCTCACATTCATCAGCTATATTATAAGGGTTACTTTCATTAAAACTGTCGTAGTATCGTTCAAAGTCTTCACGTTCATCCATACAGTCAAAATAATGTTTGGGGGGTGGTGGGCCTACGTAGTTTAAAGTCTCGCTGGTGAGGAAAGTGTAAGGGAAGTATCCTTTGGAAACTTCAGCTGCTACTCCCATCACCTTGGGTAGCTTTGCTAATTTACAAGGTGTGAATAATAAAGTATCTTTAAATTGTACATTGTCTCTTATCTGCATGTATTAATTTGTTGCCTCTTTTCAATGGATCACCTGTAAATATTCAGAGGATTCGTGTTCAAGCAACTCCTTATAAAGGAACTGCGTGTCAAACTTTGCCCCGTTATGGGCGAGAATATACACAGTCATTTTTTTGAACTTGTCGGCTAACTTGACAATATAGGACACAAATAGTTTCACAGGACTATCGCGGACATTCGTTTTAAAAACGTTTGTCCGTTTACCACATTTGGGGCACTCGTCACATTCGATACCCATACACTCATCACAGATGGTCTGGCTCACAAGTAAATGTGGAATTACCTCTTTGGTTTCAGCGTTCGTATATGTTTCTATATCGTAGTATACAGTTATATAAGGGTTATTTTTAGGCTTAGCATCTTTCATATAACACACATGCTTTACTCCATCCGCCTTATATTCCTCCTGGCATGTAGGACAGTGAATTACGTCACACTTGTGCTTAAATTTCCCCCAATTATCCATTGTGTGAAACATACCACATTCACAGATTCTCATTTTCCTGCACGTGCCAATTGATTTATGGAAATCAAAACAGCTATTATTGAAAAATGTGCATCTACACACATCACAGTCTCTCTTCTCAGCTTCAACTACACGGCCTTCACATTTGGTGCTTTTACACTGCTCACATACCATGTGACATTCTTTACAATGTCGCACAATATCATCCGCAAACTCGAGGCATCCCTTACACAAATCATGATGTCTCCCATATTTTCGACTTTTGTCATAACTCGCGTAAAGCCACCTTATATTACGGATGGGGAGATACGTTGTCCCTGACAATCCTAAAATAAGTAGGGGTCTTGTACGATCTCTCACACAGCTTTTAAAAACATACACAGTCCTACGACGATCATCCAGCCCAAATACAACTATGCGGACATTCATTTCCTGTTCTACCCTTCTGAGCTCTTCAGGCCCCATATTACAGTCAAATTCGAGTTCACAGTCTACAGCTAGTTTACGGGCACGTTCCACGACCGTAGGCAGCCAAATTTTTTGAGCCCGTGTATTTTGTACAGTAAACATGTTAGCCAAGACTACTGCTATAAAGCCGCAACCACGATCGACGTTTATATGCCGTCTATAAATAGCTTGAGAATTGAGGCTAAGAGTGTACGGTATGACACTATGACCCGCAACACGGAATACACGGTCAATATTTACCGTGAAGTTGTCCATATTGCAGGCTATACTACTTTGGGCGGCTTGCATTATACGTCCTAATATATATTCTACATCTTCAGCCGCCAAACGTCTAAATGGCACTATCACCCAATAATCGTCTACATCACCGTCATCTGACCCGAATCCAAAGGACAGACTCGTCCTGACTTCACGCTCGTCGCGGTTCTGAAGAGCAAACTCTACAATATGCTGTACAACCCGGCGTAGCCCGCGCTCAATTCCATTGCTATACATGGCTCTAGGATCGACCCTGACTCTATACCGATTTCTAGTCAAGGCTGGGGTGGGGGCTGCGGATCGCACCAACTCGAACGTTATTTCATCCTCAACAGAACGGGGGGCGGCGGATGAATTAGGGGATATATTAGCGGAAGGTGCTGCTGTGGGGCCTGTTGCGTAGGAGGTTAATGGTTAGGGCTCTATTATTGTAGACTTAACAGAACGGGGGGCGGCGGATGAATAAGGGGGTATATTAGCGGGAGGTGCTGCTGGGGGGGTTGTTGCGTAAGAGGTTGAGGGTTGGGGATGTATTACCGCTGCAACAGGTGCGTATTTCGGGCGCTTTATACCTGACGTGGGGTTCTCACACCTCCGCTTTGGACGTGCTACTGGTATCGCTGGTGAGGGTTCGTTGGCGGGGGAGGAGATCACAACTACACTGTCGTCGAGGTCATCCGTAATGTCAATGATGGGATGCTCTACCTCATCGTCATTCACGGTTCTGTGGGAGAAGAAAGCAAAATATAAGGAACAGCACTCAAAATTTGTAATATTTTGTAAATGACCCACTTAGGAGTGTGACGTGTTAGAAATGGACTCTGTAGAAAAATTCAGATTCACGAGTCCATCCACATGTATTATATCTGGACCTACAGGATGTGGTAAAACTGTGTTTATGCTTAAAATCATTAAAGAAAAGGGAGAGATGTTCTCGAAACTTGTGTATAAAGTTATATGGTGCTATTCGACGTTCAATCAGTGTTCAACGAGTACCAAGATGATATTTTGTTCCACAAAGGCGTATATGACGTTAATTCGTTAAAGGGAAATGAACATACAATCATTGTAATTGACGATCTCATGTTGGAGATGGATAAAACGTTTGCCGAGACATTTACAGTATTCTCCCACCATCTTAACATAAGCGTGTTCTTCATCAACCAGAATCTATTTTTCAAAAATAGATACATGCGCGATGTGTCGTTAAATACGCAATATCTAGTCTTATTCGCGCAACGTAGAGATGTATCACAAATTGGGGTATTAGCCAATCAAATGTTCCCGAATCAGCGTAAGGAGTTTTTGGAAGTTTATAAAGAAGCTACAAGCACGCGTTACGGATATTTGTTTTGCGACCTTCATCCGCGAAACACGTTTAGAGTGCTTCTGCGAACGAATATATTTCCAAACGAGCCTGAAACGGTGTATATTCCAGAATGACAAAGAGACTAAAGAAATACCGTGAATTAATAAAAATCTATCATCGACTGCCCCGGGCAATGCAGCAGATGTTTATTAAAAATATCGACGCCGACTTTTTAAAATGCATCTGTGAAATCTGTCTTAACGTTATAAATTGCAATGTATCAATGAAAACCCATCAGAAGGCTCGCCTACGCCGCTACAAGAACATAATACGTGCACTCGCTCGTAAAAGTCAAACTGTAGCGAAGAAAAAACGAATTATTGTACAAACAGGAGGGTCATTTCTCCCCATCTTATTTTCAGTTTTGGGTCCTTTACTGACTAGATTAATATAATGAAGAAAGTGGTAGTGATTCCCCACGAGGTGTACGCTTCACTGCAAAGGAATCCAGACACGTATCTAGATCCCCGTAAAAGCAGACTTAAAAGAATGGAAAGCGAATTGTTAGCCCTATTAAACAGTGAAAAAACACCTGATGAGAAAAGAATCTTATACCAAGAAGCTCTGCAGAAATTTCTTCACGAGTACGAAAATTATAAGAGCCCTACAGAGATTCCTGTGGTTATTAGGCACAGCACGGGGGACGATGGACATGGCGACATAGGATCTGAGCCCGACGATACAGCTGACCAACCAAAAAGATTAGCCACACAACATATCGAACATGTATTAAAAAATACCCTCCCACTTACATTGAGGAGTAAAGGCTTAAGTCTTTATAATCTATTGAATGAGGATCCCGCCATACAATGGACCGATACAGGGGAGATCATTGTGGAAGGATCAAAGGTACAGGGATCGAATATCGTAGACATTGTCCATGATCTGGTGAGAAAGTGGGATAGGCCATCACCATCAGGATGGAAGCATATTAAAGCAAGACTACAACAAATAAATGTCCCTAAAACGTTGATAGGAAATCTGAACAGGTTAAAAGACTTGGAACATGCAACGCCTGTGACACAATTGAAGGCGCCGTCACCCCCGGCGGTAACACCTTTGAAGAGGAGCAAGAAGAGGTTAAACCAACCCTACCCACGTGCCTCTAAAATACGCAAATGGCTAACGTATTAACTAAACGCTATTATGAAATTTCTACCTCATCCTCTTACGGCGGCGTAGATAGACTGTACAGAAGTGTTTACAGAGTAGGAAAAAAAGATGTTGAAAGATTTTTGAGGGAGCAGGACGCTTATACGCTTCATAAGCCTGTGAGAAAAAGGTTTAAAACAGCCAAGACAACGGCTTCCTCGATTGATTCTATTTGGCAAGCAGATTTAACAGACATGCAAAGATATTCTGTGTATAACGATGGTTACCGCTACATTCTATTCATAATAGACGTATTCTCTAGATATCTGTGGCTAGTTCCTCTGAAAAATAAATCACCTGAAACAGTTGCTAAAGCCACCAAAACGCTAATGTTAAAAGAAAAGAGGGTGCCTGGCTATTTTTGTACGGATAAGGGGGAAGGAATTTAGAGGCCGTGCTTTTCAGAACATGTTGACAGAGTTTAATATCAGCTATTACACAACCAATTCTATACATAAGGCTTCTTTAGCTGAAAGAGTTCAGCGCACCATAAAGGAACGCATGCACCGTTACTTTACACATAAAAACACATACAGATTTCTAGACATTCTGGAATCATTGGCGTCATCCTACAACCGCTCACACCATCGCACGATTGGGACAACACCTAACGAAGTTTTAGAAAGAGGTACGCTCCCGAGGAGAGATGGATCACCACCACCACCACCAACACCACACTCTGCGCGCTTCAAAATCAATGATTATGTAAGGCTGTCGCGTTCGGGGAACAAATTCGCAAAGGGTTTTGAGCAAGGATGGACACGCGAGATTTTTAAAGTTAGGGCTGAGACCTAAAGGTGAGATAATGATGTATTACATTGAAGATTTGAATGGAGAAGAAATTTCAGGAGGCTTTTACCGCGAGGAATTGCAGAAAGTTGCTGTTTAATTTAGGAAAAAATGTGTTTAAAATTGAGAAAATTTTAGGAAGCAAAGGTTCAGGAAAGAGAAAAATGTACCTGGTGAAATGGCTAGGGTACCCAGAAAGCTTCAACACCTATATAAAAGCTGATGCAATAATGAAGCTTAAATAGTATGCAACATGGCTCCTAACCATTTCTACGTCACACTCCCGTCCTCCTCGTCCCTGTCTGTACACCCTAACAACACACTAGCCAACTTTGTAACAGAACTCCACAAGCACATTGAATTGGGTCGTGATTCGTATGAGGTGGGGATATGCGAAATTCAGCTGGACACCATCTTTTTAAATATTGAACATAAAGAAACCGTTTTTACGATTCTTAGAGACATTGACGAGTGTGAAAAAGCTGGGGTAGCTATGGATGAAACTATGCGTATCGCTCGGACTAAGATTGCACGGTATTACAGTACAGAAGTAAGACTAGGACCGGGTCAATATGGTTCGGCCGAGGATGTTGTGAGAGGCTTAAACGTAAGTTTAAGAATCTCAAACCTTACGAATGATTTAGTATACGAAATCGTAAACCCTGCACATACACTAATCCTAAAATCAAAGACTAACAGACGTATTAAAGACCATAGAAAGTTCCAAATTCTAGCCAATGGCCGATATAGCGCAGCCTTCCAAAGAGACACATTTCACGAGACACAGCATGACTTGTCCAGATTAATGTATCAATTGAAGATGGAGAAATTGGCTGAAAGGTCCCCAGACATGTGCTATATTTACCGTAATATAGTGGAGCACCAGTTTGTTGGGGATACCCAGGCACGTCTGCTGCGCATTGCTCACATCCCCAACCATAGAGGAAGGAGTTTGAGTATTACATATGACAGACCCCATTATGTGAGTGTCGCAACTAATTTAATAACCAATATCTCAATATATATAAGAACGATTGAGGGTGAAAACTTCCCATTCGGTAACGGGAGCTTAACAGTGAAGCTACACTTTCGACGCACTGAGTTATAATGGATAGAAAGCCTTTCACCGTCTATCGAGGGGTGCGATACCAGCGCGGTAGTGGACTTGGGTCCATTTTTTCATCCATACTACGTACGGCTGTTCCTTTGCTGAAGAGGGGTGCCAGATACCTTGGAAGAAAAGCGCTGCAATCAGGTATTAACACTGCAGAAGACATATTGGCCGGGGCTAAACCTAAAGAGGCTCTAAAAAAAACATTTGAAGCGTACACGGGACGAAATCATCAAAGATGCAAAGAGAAAAATGCGTGGTGGCGGGAAGAAGCGGGCTGCCCGGAAGAAGAAGGGGTTACGTGGTATTAAACGTAAAAGGCTATCAAAAAAGAAGTGCTGTAAGCGAATGAAACCTATGGTTGACCACTTTTTTGACTGATATAAGCTAAGGACATTGATCTCATGAATCATAGTTTGTTTACCACTTGTCGAGAGAGGAGTCACTATTTCGCCATGGCACGCTTCATCCACCCATGTAGTTCACAATGCTGTAAATCGGAGCTGTCCCTTTTTGAGCTACCTCCAACCCAAGTTTCTATTGAGCACAGTGACTTTATTACAATTAACCCTTTAAACACAATTAGTTCCCCGAGTGCACCTATAGAATTCGTGATACCCAGCTCAGGTCCTTACTTTTTTGATCCAAGCTGTGTGCACATGTACGCTAAGCTACGTATAGCCCATTCTGATTTAACGGTCTGCGATGACAAATATGCTGTATACCCTGAAACAAACTTTCTGCACTCCATATTCAACCAGTGTGACGTATATTTAAATCAGACCAACATATCGGCAGGCACGGGGTACTATCATCTACGAGCCTATCTGGAAAATGTCCTCAACTTTTCCAAAGAAGCGAAGGCTACCTTTTTAAGTGCGGAGGGATATTATCAAACTAAAGATGAAAATAATATAAAGGACAAATTAAAAAATTATAAAAAGAAAATATACGAGTGTTTTGGACGGTTGCACACAGATTTCACTTTCCAGGAGAAGTTGCTTGTGAACGGGGTGGATATGAAAATAAAGCTCACCCGCACGAGTCCTGAGATCTGCTTAAATCTGGATGCGGATCAAGAAGAGGGTGCAAAGCCCGTTGTGGTTCACATTATGGACACATACCTCCGCGTACGGCGAGTGAAATTAAGTTCACCAAAACAACTAGAAATTGAGAAAAATTTACTAAACGCTACAGTGAAATATCCTATTAACAGAGTGCAGATCAAACTATATACGGTTCCTGCAGGGTTGGCATCGAAGTAGATAGAAAACATTGCCCTGGGAAATCTTCCTAAAAGGATATTAATCGGCATGCAGGACCACGCTTCGGTGAATGGAAAATATAAAAAGAGTGCCTTTAAATTCGAGAATTTCGGACTTAAAAATATAACTCTATACTTAATGGCACTGCTTTGGGTGGAACAATGGGTACGGATATTCATCAGACGCTGTGTTACCTCTTTGTGCCAGAGCCTATAGTAATCTGACCCATATTGCAGGTGATTGTGATGAGCTTGGTAATGGGGTAACGCAGGAAGAATTCATTGATCAATTTAACCTTTATCCGTTTGACATTACACCTGACTTATCTGCTAGCGTAAATACCCATTTAACCCCACAGCAGAGCGGAAACATCTCAGTGCGGCTGGAATTCGCCAAGCCTATAGACGCTCCTATTAGTGTACTAGTATATCTCGAATCGCAAGCCCTAATAGAAGTAGATAGATTTAGGAGCGTTATCACTGACTTTTAAAATGGATGCTAATACACTTCAGAAAGTAATGGAGCGAGTCACACGTTCCAAATTTATCGGCGTGTTTGCGAAGAATGAAACATTGAGTTTGCCAAGTACGCGAGAATGCGGTAGTCTTATTGTGAACACAGATGTCATCGGTAATGAAGGGATTCACTGGATCGCTGTCTATTTTTAAAATAGACAGCGCCTGTACTATTTTGATTCACTCGGTACTCAACCCTGGAGTGACCCTATTATTGTAAAATTTCTCGCTCAGTTACATATTCCCAAAGTTTTATGGAACCCATTTCGCATACAATGATATTTTACTAATGTTTGCGGAATGTACTGCGTCTCATTTCTCATGCATATGTCAAGTGATAAAGAATTTATAAATTTTTTAAATTTATTTGACCCGTGTCACACTCGCCGAAACGATGAAATGGTATGCAGACAGATAAAAATCCGTTTTCCAATTGTACGTACTCGTTGTATATTATAATTTTTGTTCGTATATTTGTAACGATATATTCTGTAGTTGTTATTGTACTGATTTCTTTCATTTAATAAATTTATGAAAATATATTGTCTTCTTATCCCAAAATGATCGAAAAACACTTACATTATTTCGGTGTGACATTGTTGACTGATCAGTATATCCTCCGTATTCCGAGATTCTTCAAAAGATTGTATAACACGTGTCAAATCCTCATCGGACCTTAAAGGAATAATGTTCATTCTTTTAAAACATATACAGAGTATACAGACAGATCCCCATTATGTGAAGATATCTTTGGTTCGAGGAATAGCATTGATTGCCATAAAAAAATTTCGATTTTAGCATAAGAGGTAAAACCAAATAACATTGATTGACATAAAAATTTTTTTGGCGAGTATCTATTTGACGAGATACAACAACCCATCCATATATATTATATAAACTCGAATTATAGACACTTACATTTCTATGGTAGTCCCTTGCGTCGGGTTGTAAGGAGCGTCACTGCAAATATCTTCTACGGTTTGCGTTGGGAATAATTCATCACGGTCAATCGCGTTAAAAAGACTAATTGTCGTTAATGCTGCAGCGTCACTTTCTTCATACAAGTCTGGGGAGACGTACAGGTCCATGGTGGAGGGAATGATTATTCACTGACGCGAAAATAGCTACTGTTACTCCCAACTGAAAAATAGCCCCTTTTATATGCACAATCGCCAAGCTCCGCCCCAAAAGACCAGATGTTCGTAGTGATTGGCTGCCGGTGTAGCTGGATGGAGCTATGACGTGTACCAATCCGCTATAACGGGACCGGACGAGTAACATATATATAAAATCGTTTCTTGTGAATAAATTATAGACACTTACATTTCTATGGTAGTCCCTTATATTATATTTTTACTTACAAGTTATTTCCAATTCGGCGAGAAATTACACTAGGGTACAACGAAAACTATTTGGTGTTTCTTATAGAACTTTTGATGCTGATTCAGGTTTCAGAATTTTCTATCGCCCATAGTTTTCTAAATTATATTTTTAAAAGAGCATTCGGTTTCCACATTAAACTGTGGGTCTAAGGTAGCGTGAAAACTTTATCCGTTGTCACTTCGAGCTAGTTGTTATTATTACTAAATAGAAAATCATGCATGCTTTTCGGTCATACTACTGACTCGTTTCAAATGATGCATTAACATGCTTTTCGGTCATACTACTGACTCGGGTCAAATGATGCAATAACATGCTTTTCGGTCATACTACTGACTCGGGTCAAATGATGCATTAACATGTTTTTCGGTCATACTACTGACTCGGGTCAAATGATGCATTAACATGTTTTTCGGTCATACTACTGACTCGGGTCAAATGATGCATTAACATGCTTTTCGGCCATACTACTGACTCGGGTCAAATGAACCTGTTATTTTAAATCCGTTTCAATAATCCTGTTATGTTGAAATGTGGAAGAGTAAGCAGCGATTTTGTCATCCCTTATATATATATATATATATATATATATATATATATATATAAACAGATGGAGTCGATGTAGACAATGCATGTCCTGAGCTTAAATTATCTCGATGAAATAGTGAGCAATCGACGAGATGTAATTCTGAATCCACGTTAAACTGGGGTCTAAGGCGGGGTGAAAACCTTTCCAATTCGGCGAGAAATTACACTAGGGTACAACGAAAACTATTTGGTGTTTCTTATAGAACTTTTTATGCTGATTCAGGTTTCAGAATTTTCGATCGCCCATAGTTTTCGAGAAAGAATCATAATAATCGTGTATATTTGTCAACCCTTATATATTATATATATATATATATATAAACACAGATGGAGTCGATGTAGACATTGCAGGTCCTAATTATCTCGAAGAAATAGTGAGCAATCGACGAGATGTAATTCTGAATCCACGTTAAACTGTGGGTCTAAGGCTGAGTGAAAACCTTTACAATGTAGAAATAATAATAATAATAATAATGATAATAAGAATTGATGTGAAAGGTGATTGATTTAAGCAGTTAAGATGTAGTTATAAGAATATGACCCCATACAAATTACGCATAAATATAAAATATTTTCATTGTAGAATAATAATAATAATAATGATAATAAGAATTGATGTGACGGGTGCTTTTGCTCGTGCTTTTGCTCGAATATCTTGACGAAGGATTAACCCTCGGCCGAAAAGGTCTCTAGGGACACGATTCGAAATGACCTAGGAACACTGCTGGTTGAGAGACCTTCCCCCCAATCCCTGATAAGTCTCCCTTCTCTCCAAATGAAAAGAAATTTGTCTCAATTGATTAAATTCTTTACATTTCGTTTTTTTAATTTTCTTCGTGTGTTTTGGCTAATTTCAACTTTTAAATGAATTGTTTCGTAATTTTCATTTCGTTTCGTGACTTAAATATTTATAATAAAAATTAAGTGTGTAAAAATTATTTATTTAATAAACAAACTCTCTCTCTCTCTCTCTCTCTCTCTCTCTCTCTCTCTCTCTCTCTATATATATATATATATATATATTATATATATAATTTGGGCATATCTAAGAAATGGAGTCGAGAGAGGTTTTGTTCAAGCTGTCTAGGAGAAAGGTAATTATGGTAAGAAAAAAAATCGCCTCTGGCAATAGGTGAACCGATTTGACCAGATTCTCGGAATTCCTTTCCTCTAGCGGATTGTGTTTTGGCTAATTTCAACTTTTAAATGAATTGTTTCGTAAATTTTCATTATTCGTGACTTAAATATTTATAATAAAAATTAAGTATGTAAAATTATTTATTTAATAAACAGAATTTAATTGGATTCATCCCAACGTCAGACCATTACTTTGGTCTTATATAATTATTTTAGGAGAATTTAATAAACATAATATTAAAGTACATTTCTTTCTCATTAAAATGATGCATAATAATATATATATAGCAAGAACAATCCGATCATTGCAAAAAAAAAAACGAAAGGTATGCATTCCAGGTTTAATAATAATAAGATTGAGTGTGTAAAAATTATTTATTTAATAAACAGAATTTAATTGGATTAACTACCGTCATATAAATATATATTGTGGAACACTATTTAAATGGATGATTAATATATGGTTTTTGCTATCTGGGACACATGGCGCTATCTGGCAACTGAATACATTGCGCTATCTGGCAACAGCCAGAATAGAGGTTTATAAAAGACCGAGAGACGACTGACGGAGTCATTCAAGCTCGGCTCCCAGCGAGCAAGGACCTCTGGTCCTTCTCTTTCTGGCCCTTTGGGAAAACCCCTTAGAGGCCTCTTAGGTTAGGTAACGAAAATAACTTGTGGGGAGAACTCCGCCTCCAAGTTGCATGCCTTGCAATCAAAGGCCACTACTCTCTCTCTCTATCTCTCCTTCAGGTGTCTCTCTCTCTCTCTCCTTCAGGTGTCTCTCTCTCCTTCAGGTGTACCCCTCCCCCTTGGCTCAGCCAACTGGCTGATTAGGAGCCTATAAATATAAAACAACGCCTACTCGGCTGAAGTCTTAATATGCACTTGGCTCCTGCCAGGTGAACACCTCTCCTCCTTTCTCTCCTTTCTGGCCCTTTGGGGGGAATAGCTTGGGGGAGAACTCCGCCCCCAAGTTGCATGCCCCTTGCAACCCCGGTTGGCAACAAAGGCCAGTACTCTTTTTTTTCTTTTTTTATTTTTTTTTATTTTTTCTTTTTTTTCTTTTTTTTGCAACACCCCCCTTTGCAACATTACGTCATCACTTGCAACATTCTTGCACTCTACCCTTTTGCGGCTATACTACTAATATCTTCCTATTGGTGCTATTACATTGACCAATATTTAATATATGTATACTGCTAACAGAATTCATTTCTCACGTCAACTACAAGTTCGTCTGTATGTCTTAAAACTTACCCTATACGTAACTGTAAACCTTGTGTTATCTTATATGTAACCATAATCATAATTAATCATTATTTCATAATCATAATTATGAAGTTTGTTTAATATGATAATTAATATTTATATTACCAAATCGTAACTACTACTTATATATGAAATGCTTTTATCTTAGAATTAATTTGAGAGCTCAGTAAAGCCAAAAGCTTAAGAAGAACCATACTACTCATAGAAATAAATAAATTATGTTCCGTAAACAATTAATGTAATTGTTTACAATTAATGAATTATAGTACCGTAATATTTTTTTTACCAATAAAGATTTTATTACTGTATTTATTATTGCAGTATTATTATTATTATTATTGCAATATATGAATCTCGATATTTGTGTATATATATATATATATATATATTACACGTTAAATATGAATGAATAAAAGCAGTGAATATTAAAATATCGCTAACTTAAAAAAAATAGTCGCAGACTGAAATTAAACTCCAAAGTGTCCCCCTAAATTAGATCAAAGAGGTCGTAAAAGATTAAATTGGCTGAACATCTCAAATCATCCTGTGACGTCATCTATGGGTTCGCGTTACGTCATTGAAGGGAAGGCGAAAGAGGGAATGTGATTGGTTTATTCAATTTCTAATTCATGAAATCTGGATTGAACCACTGCAGCAGAGACATGCACGGACGTGAACAAGGTTTTTCATATCAAATTTTTAATGGACTAAAAAATTGATTTAATTTTAAAGAAAAAAAAAAAGTTTTATATTTTATATTAATTAATGGTAAATATATGGTTATAGAAACTTACTAAAAACGAAATTAATAATTAACTAAAATTAATATTAACTTTGAATGAACAGGGTGTTCCAGAAGTTTGGACTCAAAGGGAAAATAAACATTATATTTTTAAAGTGAAACAAACACGTTTCTAATGTCAGTTTTACATATTTCAGGAAAGAGAATAAATACCCTGATGGCTCAGTATACCAATCAAGAGAAGGTGGAACTGGTATTGCTACATGTTTCCGGAAAAAGCCAGAGGGAGGCATGTCAATTATTTCACGAACATGCCTCCCTCTGGCTTTTTCCGGAAACATGTAGCAATACCAGTTCCACCTTCTCTTGATTGGTATACCGAGCCATCAGGGTATTTTCGTTCCTGAAATATGTAAAACTGACATTAGAAATGTGTTTATTTCACTTTAAAAATATAATGTCTATTTTCCCTATGAGTCCAGACTTCTGGGACACCCTATATATAAAATGAACCGCATAACCGAAATTACTTGGCAAACAAAGGATTCAAATTGCTAGTTCAACCATGTTACCATGTTAACCATGTCAAGCATGTTACCATGGTTACTGCAGCAACCATTATAGGGTTAACTTAATAACTCGCACCGATTCTCGAATATGGTTATGATCACGATATAGTTGGTTAAGGGCCACGTCGTGGCCGATGTCGTAACACCGCTTCCAGGAGATCAGCGAAGTTAAGCGACATTGGGTGTGGGTAATAGTTGGATGGGAGACCGTCCTCTGCGCCCAGATTATGCAGCGACCCGTGGTTCGGATCCCACGTAAAGCTGTAGGTCCCCTCCGTCATATGACCTTAGATGTTGCGAAGGAGGTTAAACAACCCCAATTAAAAAAAAATATATATTTGGTTAATGTAACAAAATATATATATATCAGCGTCGAAGGTCAGTGGGGTAACAAGGTAACATAGTTTTCCTATAAGCCAAGTGAAAACACCGAGACTGGGGGTTTGACTCCCGATGATGCTGGTCCATGATTTAGCGTATTGAAACGCATTAGTCTAGCCTGAGCACTGTGCCAGAGTCTGGGTCTCCTCACTGATTATTCTTAACCAAATAGGTATTTTTGTAAGCTTCATAAAGTTTGTGAATATGGCGTACTTCCATTAACCCCAAAATACGGTGTGAAGTAAAACACACACACACACAAACACACACACACACACACATATATATATATTATATATATATGATGAATAAAACCACGAAGGAAAGGAAACACAGATGGTGCTCAAGCGCTTTCGTCTAATGACATCCTCAGGAACACTGAAGTACATAAAGAATTACAGCCTATATATAGGTTACAGAAAAAATAAAAAAATAAAAAAAAATATATATATATATATGAATAGAAACGACATAAGTGTTAAGGAACGTCTCTGCACACGAGGAGGAGAGATAACGAATAATGAAAAATGAGGCGAACCGCCCGGGAATCGAACCCAGGGCCTTCCAATTGCCGGTTGGACGCTCTACCATTATGCTACGGTCCTCACTCAATCACAAATCGAAATTCTCCCACATAGGGCAGAAACCAATGCCATGAGAGGGCACCCTCGCAAATCGTGAATATGCGCATATAACTGCAATGACCGCGCAGTATATAAATGAATAGAAACGACATAAGTGTTAAGGAACGTCTCTGCACACGAGGAGGAGAGATAACGAATAATGAAAAATGAGGCGAACCGCCCGGGAATCGAACCCAGGGCCTTCCAATTGCCGGTTGGACGCTCTACCATTATGCTACGGACCTCACTCAATCACAAATCGAAATTCTCCCACATAGGGCAGAAACCAATGCCATGAGAGGGCACCCTCGCAAATCATGAATATGCGCATATAACTGCAATGACCGCGCAGTATATAAATGAATAGAAACGACATAAGTGTTAAGGAACGTCTCTGCACACGAGGAGGAGAGATAACGAATAATGAAAAATGAGGCGAACCGCCCGGGAATCGAACCCAGGGCCTTCCAATTGCCGGTTGGAAGCTCTACCATTATGCTACGGACCTCACTCAATCAAAAATCGAAATTCTCCCACATAGGGCAGAAACCAATGCCATGAGAGGGCACCCTCGCAAATCGTGAATATGCGCATATAACTGCAATGACCGCGCAGTATATAAATGAATAGAAACGACATAAGTGTTAAGGTCATTGCAGTTATATGCGCATATTCACGATTTGCGAGGGTGCCCTCTCATGGCATTGGTTTCTGCCCTATGTGGGAGAATTTCGATTTGTGATTGAGTGAGGTCCGTAGCATAATGGTAGAGCTTCCAACCGGCAATTGGAAGGCCCTGGGTTCGATTCCCGGGCGGTTCGCCTCATTTTTCATTATTCGTTATCTCTCCTCCTCGTGTGCAGAGACGTTCCTTAACACTTATGTCGTTTCTATTCATTTATATACTGCGCGGTCATTGCAGTTATATGCGCATATTCACGATTTGCGAGGGTGCCCTATCATGGCATTGGTTTCTGCCCTATGTGGGAGAATTTCGATTTGTGATTGAGTGAGGTCCGTAGCATAATGGTAGAGCGTCCAACCGGCAATTGGAAGGCCCTGGGTTCGATTCCCGGGCGGTTCGCCTCATTTTTCATTATTCGTTATCTCTCCTCCTCGTGTGCAGAGACGTTCCTTAACACTTATGTCGTTTCTATTCATTTATATACTGCGCGGTCATTGCAGTTATATGCGCATATTCACGATTTGCGAGGGTGCCCTCTCATGGCATTGGTTTCTGCCCTATGTGGGAGAATTTCGATTTGTGATTGAGTGAGGTCCGTAGCATAATGGTAGAGCGTCCAACCGGCAATTGGAAGGCCCTGGGTTCGATTCCCGGGCGGTTCGCCTCATTTTTCATTATTCGTTATCTCTCCTCCTCGTGTGCAGAGACGTTCCTTTACACTTATGTCGTTTCTATTAATTTATATACTGCGCGGTCATTGCAGTTATATGCGCATATTCACGATTTGCGAGGGTGCCCTCTCATGGCATTGGTTTCTGCCCTATGTGGGAGAATTTCGATTTGTGATTGAGTGAGGTCCGTAGCATAATGGTAGAGCGTCCAACCGGCAATTGGAAGGCCCTGGGTTCGATTCCCGGGCGGTTCGCCTCATTTTTCATTATTCGTTATCTCTCCTCCTCGTGTGCAGAGACGTTCCTTAACACTTATGTCGTTTCTATTCATTTATATACTGCGCGGTCATTGCAGTTATATGCGCATATTCACGATTTGCGAGGGTGCCCTCTCATGGCATTGGTTTCTGCCCTATGTGGGAGAATTTCGATTTGTGATTGAGTGAGGTCCGTAGCATAATGGTAGAGCTTCCAACCGGCAATTGGAAGGCCCTGGGTTCGATTCCCGGGCGGTTCGCCTCATTTTTCATTATTCGTTATCTCTCCTCCTCGTGTGCAGAGACGTTCCTTAACACTTATGTCGTTTCTATTCATTTATATACTGCGCGGTCATTGCAGTTATATGCGCATATTCACGATTTGCGAGGGTGCCCTATCATGGCATTGGTTTCTGCCCTATGTGGGAGAATTTCGATTTGTGATTGAGTGAGGTCCGTAGCATAATGGTAGAGCGTCCAACCGGCAATTGGAAGGCCCTGGGTTCGATTCCCGGGCGGTTCGCCTCATTTTTCATTATTCGTTATCTCTCCTCCTCGTGTGCAGAGACGTTCCTTAACACTTATGTCGTTTCTATTCATTTATATACTGCGCGGTCATTGCAGTTATATGCGCATATTCACGATTTGCGAGGGTGCCCTCTCATGGCATTGGTTTCTGCCCTATGTGGGAGAATTTCGATTTGTGATTGAGTGAGGTCCGTAGCATAATGGTAGAGCGTCCAACCGGCAATTGGAAGGCCCTGGGTTCGATTCCCGGGCGGTTCGCCTCATTTTTCATTATTCGTTATCTCTCCTCCTCGTGTGCAGAGACGTTCCTTAACACTTATGTCGTTTCTATTCATTTATATACTGCGCGGTCATTGCAGTTATATGCGCATATTCACGATTTGCGAGGGTGCCCTCTCATGGCATTGGTTTCTGCCCTATGTGGGAGAATTTCGATTTGTGATTGAGTGAGGTCCGTAGCATAATGGTAGAGCGTCCAACCGGCAATTGGAAGGCCCTGGGTTCGATTCCCGGGCGGTTCGCCTCATTTTTCATTATTCGTTATCTCTCCTCCTCGTGTGCAGAGACGTTCCTTAACACTTATGTCGTTTCTATTCATTTATATACTGCGCGGTCATTGCAGTTATATGCGCATATTCACGATTTGCGAGGGTGCCCTCTCATGGCATTGGTTTCTGCACTATGTGGGAGAATTTCGATTTGTGATTGAGTGAGGTCCGTAGCATAATGGTAGAGCGTCCAACCGGCAATTGGAAGGCCCTGGGTTCGATTCCCGGGCGGTTCGCCTCATTTTTTATTATTCGTTATCTCTCCTCCTCGTGTGCAGAGACGTTCCTTTACACTTATGTCGTTTCTATTCATTTATATACTGCGCGGTCATTGCAGTTATATGCGCATATTCACGATTTGCGAGGGTGCCCTCTCATGGCATTGGTTTCTGCACTATGTGGGAGAATTTCGATTTGTGATTGAGTGAGGTCCGTAGCATAATGGTAGAGCGTCCAACCGGCAATTGGAAGGCCCTGGGTTCGATTCCCGGGCGGTTCGCCTCATTTTTCATTATTCGTTATCTCTCCTCCTCGTGTGCAGAGACGTTCCTTAACACTTATGTCGTTTCTATTCATTTATATACTGCGCGGTCATTGCAGTTATATGCGCATATTCACGATTTGCGAGGGTGCCCTCTCATGGCATTGGTTTCTGCCCTATGTGGGAGAATTTCGATTTGTGATTGAGTGAGGTCCGTAGCATAATGGTAGAGCGTCCAACCGGCAATTGGAAGGCCCTGGGTTCGATTCCCGGGCGGTTCGCCTCATTTTTCATTATTCGTTATCTCTCCTCCTCGTGTGCAGAGACGTTCCTTAACACTTATGTCGTTTCTATTCATTTATATACTGCGCGGTCATTGCAGTTATATGCGCATATTCACGATTTGCGAGGGTGCCCTCTCATGGCATTGGTTTCTGCCCTATGTGGGAGAATTTCGATTTGTGATTGAGTGAGGTCCGTAGCATAATGGTAGAGCGTCCAACCGGCAATTGGAAGGCCCTGGGTTCGATTCCCGGGCGGTTCGCCTCATTTTTCATTATTCGTTATCTCTCCTCCTCGTGTGCAGAGACGTTCCTTAACACTTATGTCGTTTCTATTCATTTATATACTGCGCGGTCATTGCAGTTATATGCGCATATTCACGATTTGCGAGGGTGCCCTCTCATGGCATTGGTTTCTGCCCTATGTGGGAGAATTTCGATTTGTGATTGAGTGAGGTCCGTAGCATAATGGTAGAGCGTCCAACCGGCAATTGGAAGGCCCTGGGTTCGATTCCCGGGCGGTTCGCCTCATTTTTCATTATTCGTTATCTCTCCTCCTCGTGTGCAGAGACGTTCCTTAACACTTATGTCGTTTCTATTCATTTATATACTGCGCGGTCATTGCAGTTATATGCGCATATTCACGATTTGCGAGGGTGCCCTCTCATGGCATTGGTTTCTGCCCTATGTGGGAGAATTTCGATTGTGATTGAGTGAGGTCCGTAGCATAATGGTAGAGCGTCCAACCGGCAATTGGAAGGCCCTGGGTTCGATTCCCGGGCGGTACGCCTCATTTTTCATTATTCGTTATCTCTCCTCCTCGTGTGCAGAGACGTTCCTTAACACTTATGTCGTTTCTATTCATTTATATACTGCGCGGTCATTGCAGTTATATGCATATATATATATATATATATATATATATACAATAAACGGAGAAAAGAAATTAAAGGATTGTGGAAGGGGGCACACAAATTTATAAGGAAAAACTATCGATTTTTAGCACAAGATTAAGATTTGTTTCCAAACAATGTTATAGATAAAATAAAATATATATATACAAAGTTATACTGGAAATCTGCCCAAGTTTTAGCACTTTGCTCTTTTTGTATATAAAAATTGAACAATTATCGATTTTTAGCACAAGGTTAAGATTTGTTTCCAAACAATGTTATAGATAAAAAAAAATATATATATATATACAAATTTATACTGGAAATCTGCCCGGGTTTTAGCACTCTGCCCTTTTTTTTGTATATAAAAATTGAAAAATAAAAGTTATTAGGGTGGCATACAAATTTTACCAAAGATTTAGCGTTCTACCTTTCTTATCTAAATCTGTTCTGAAGGAATTCAAAACAACAGGATCGAGTTGAAAAAGACCTTTGCTTATGTTGAAGTTATTTGTTAGTTGGATAATGGCAGACTCCAGAATATTTCTATTAACAATGTTGCTAGAGTGGAATAAAACTGAAGCATTATTCTAATCAATACAGTGGGATAACTCTGACAAATGGACAAAAAGGGCACTGGACAATTGTCCTGTTCTAACGGAATATTGATGCTGTTTTATACGTGTGTGCAAATCCTTTCCCGTCTGACCTATGTAAAAGGAATCACATTGTTTACAACCAATTTTATAGATAATGCCTGAATTATTGGTAGGGCTATTTTTTACTATGATTTTTCACAATATTGTTATATGAAAATACTACATTAATATCCAAAAGTTTAAATACATTAGCAATGCCTAAAAAGCCCGGGAAAAATGGAAGTACTAAAATATTTTTTGACAAAGTACGAGTGTTGTTATTGACGCGATAGAAAGTTCGTTTTGCCTTGTTGAGACAAGATTCCATAAACGCAGATGGATAACACAGATCACTTCCAATACCGTTGATTTTTTCTAATTCGGCATCGATGTATTCCGGACTGGCGATCCTAAGGGCGCGGAGAAACATTGAAGAAAAAATGGCCTTCTTAGTGGGGGTGTCATGTCAAAAAATATTTTAGTACTTCCATTTTTCCCGGGCTTTTTAGGCATTGCTAATGTATTTAAACTTTTGGATATTAATGTAGTATTTTCATATAACAATATTGTGAAAAATATCATAGTAAAAAATAACCCTACCAATAATTCAGGCATTATCTATAAAATTGGTTGTAAACAATGTGATTCCTTTTACATAGGTCAGACGGGAAAGGATTTGCACACACGTATAAAACAGCATCAATATTCCGTTAGAACAGGACAATTGTCCAGTGCCCTTTTTGTCCATTTGTCAGAGTTATCCCACTGTATTGATTGGAATAATGCTTCAGTTTTATTCCACTCTAGCAACATTGTTAATAGAAATATTCTGGAGTCTGCCATTATCCAACTAACAAATAACTTCAACATAAGCAAAGGTCTTTTTCAACTCGATCCTGTTGTTTTGAATTCCTTCAGAACAGATTTAGATAAGAAAGGTAGCACGCTAAATCTTTGGTAAAATTTGTATGCCACCCTAATAACTTTTATTTTTCAATTTTTATATACAAAAAATAGGGCAGAGTGCTAAAACCCGGGCAGATTTCCAGTATAAATTTGTGTATATATATATATATATATATATATATATATATATATATATTTTTTATCTATAACATTGTTTGGAAACAAATCTTTTAATCTTGTGCTAAAAATCGATAATTGTTCAATTTTTATATACAGAAAGAGCAGAGTGCTAAAACTTGGGCAGATTTCCAGTATAAATTTGTATATATATATAATATAATTTATTTTATTTTTTTTTTATCTATAACATTGTTTGGAAACAAATCTTAATCTTGTGCTAAAAATCGATAGTTTTCCTTATAAATTTGTGTGCCCCCTTCCACAATCCTTTAATTTCGTTTCTCCGTTTATTGTATATATATATATATATATATATATATTTATATATATATATATATATATATATATATATATATATATATATATATAATATATTTTTTTTTTTTTTCTGTAACCTATATATAGGCTGTAATTCTTTATGTACTTCAGTGTTCCTGAGGATGTCATTAGACGAAAGCGCTTGAGCACCATCTGTGTTTCCTTTCCTTCGTGGTTTTATTCATTATAAATATTTTTCACGTGTTACTTTCGTGAAATAATTTATATATATATATATATATATATATATATATATATATATATATATATATATATATATATATATATATATATATATATACGCATGTTGAGTATTAGTAGGCGTGTTGCATAAAGTGCATTAACACAAAGAAATATTTTCCACCAGACTTACCTTGAAAATGGTTTTGGGTTCGTCGTCAACAAAAGAAGAATTAAGAGTCGCACTTTCGCTTCACAGAATGACTCTTTTGGCGCAAAGGCTTAAAACGGAAGGTTGAAGGGAGACTATTCGCACAGAAACCAACTTTATACAGATTAAACTTCCATTTTCAAAAAGTGTTCGTTTATAATCCCCGTTTAAAACGTTTAAAACGCGTTAATATATCATAAAGGGGACCGCGAAATTAATGTTCACTTTCTCTTTGCAATGTTGTTGCTTATATATATATATATATATATATATATATATGTGTGTGTGTGTGTGTGTGTGTGTGTGTGTGTGTGTATATTATACATGGATAAAGGTTTTAAAGAGTATTTTACGCTGAAAATTTTCATCCAAAGATTATTTCTGAATAGAGAAACCTTTGACAAATTTTGGTATATTCATTGCAATTTTAAACGCATAATGTTGTTTATATATATATATATATATATATATACTTTACGATATTTTAGGATGGTTTCGAGTGACGGTTCGGGATCAACCTGCGGTCGATCCCTCTGCAGCATCCCACCTCCTGCCCTCGTAGCCAACCACGAATGGCTGGTCATGGACTTTACACAAGAGCTTTTCTAGCAGGTTATTGAAATTGTTCAGGTTGGTATGTTGGAGATTCCTTAATTCTTGGGGGAGTACATTGGAAAGTTTTGGGCCTCGTAGTCTGATGGTATTTTTCAGCCTCGTTTTCATGGCCCCCTGTCCCACTGCAGTTGGAACAGTACAGAATCTGCCTCTCCTCTCATTCTATTATATTTATATCTTATTTTTAAAATTTCAGACATAGCCCTCGAGTGTTTTCCATATGTTTATTTTTGTCTTCTTTCCAGGGAGTAGAGTTTCAGGGACTGTAGTGAAGACAAGCAGTCTTCATTTTTCGTTTCCTCTGTCTTAGACGTAAAAGTCCTTTGTATAGCTTCTATGTTTGTAATATCTCGTTTTCTGTATGTGCTTGTATTGGTAGGACTAGACTCTTCAATAATTTTAGCATGATGTTTGCTTTTCTGCTGCGAAAGCTGCTCCTCCAGATAATTTCCATTATTTTGTAGCTGTTGTAATTTTAATTAATTCGGCATCCGATGACATTATTACTTCAAGATCCCTGACTTTTGCGGGTTTGGTGTTATCTGTTTGGCTTGCAATGTTTTGTACCCTTATTTTGTAGCTTCCTGTTGTCTTATAAGTTGGAATTTTTCTTCGTTGAACTTCATATTGTTGTTTTCCACGTACCTGAACAATGTTTCAATGTCGTGTGTATATATATATATCTCATTCATCAGTGCATTCACAGTTGAGGTGGAAATATGAAGTGTTAAACATCTTTTCACATAGAGCATAGTTCAAACAAAGTTCATACTATAAATGTATGAACCCATATATAGTGAAAAGTATAATCCATAGATTCTGATCTTAATACAATAAGATCATGTTCGCTTCATGTACAAATCAGTGAATAAAATAAATTAATAAAGTTTCCCATTAAAGAAACTTAAATTATTTCAGTCAAAGAAAAGGGAATTCCTGAACACATTCCATATTTGAACATTAAATATTGAAGTAACTTTTAATGAAGTCATTATTTGTAACTTTGGGAAGCATTCAGAATTAGAACTCAAGAATTCTGTTTTAGAATTATTTTTAAGTCAGGGAGCAAAATGGCTGCCTAGATATTTGCACTTTACTCTCGGAGTATTTTAGTAAAATTTCTTTAAATAACTAAAGTACAGATCTAGTTTAAGTTATTACACAAAGTTTCATACTAGAAAATATTAAAATTTGTATTAAAAATGTTGATAATATCATTAAAAACATTAAAATTACTAAGGGCGAAATTCTAGAATCGAGACGGAGTTCTGAGACAGAGTTCATAATAGCTTCGTTAGGTTAGGTTAGATTGGATTAAGCTAGGCCCGATAAGTTAGGTAGGTTAGGTTAAACTAGGTTAGGTTAGGTCTGGATTCTGGGATTTTACCTTATTAAGAATATTAAAATAGTATTAAATTTAGTACTAAAAATATTGTTAAAACCTAACATTTTTATTAGAAACAAAAATTGTATTAAAAATATTAAAAAAAATAAAATAAAAATATTAAAAATATTATTTAAAACTGAAAATATTTAAATATACCGTTTCTCTTCGCATACTGAATACAAACACACACACACACGTTTGGCTACTCTACACAACCGCGACATTTTCAATTCCGTATCGCGAGATTCATCCAATCTAAAAACCTAATAAATTTAACCCAACCAAACCTTACCTAACCTAGCCTAACGTTAATGATATCCCCCTTTTCATAATAAAATATAGTATTTTTAAAGATACATCACCGCGACACTACTAATGTCGTAATACGCACAGTCGTATCCTGATGGTCTGTGTGCATCCTCAAGATTGTCGCGATTCCGTAGGGAACACACACACACACACACACACAATAAGAATGTTTGTTTTATAGTTACGATCCTTCATGGATAGAATTTAAACCAAGGAAACCAAACGAACAAACAGACATAATACAAAGAAAGAAATAAGTATAGTATAGTTACTATAGTACGAGTCTACTGCTATATTGAAGTTACACATATAGGCCTATTGCATTTTTTGTAGGGGGCGGAGTGGTGAAACAAGGAAAGACTCCAGAAACAAACATATCATCGAATTTTAGTTTAAAATAAATTTTAGTAAATTCAGTAAATTAAAATAAGATTGGTTTAATTACAATAATTTATTTCTAAAAAAAACTATCTTTACTATAATGGAGCTGATTCTGTCTATCTATCTGTGGAAAAAATCACAGTAAATAATTTCATACCGAAAAAGTCACAGTAAATAAATAATTTCGGACCGAAGATTTTGAAAATAAGTTATTAAAGGCAGCGAAAGTTTAATATTTACTAAGTTTACGAGGAACTTAGATTTTAAATGCAGCTTCACAAATCTTGACACAAGAGGTTCGGATGTGAAGCTTAAGATTTTCATAGCTGCGTTCTTTTCTATAGTTTTATTGACCGAATGACTTTTCTCGATTTCACAAACGTGGATGGAATTTTTTAGAAGCGTTCACAGACTATTTAAACTGGTGATGATTAATAGAATGAGGTGTTGATGTTAGATGTACTAGCAAAAGTGGGCCCTACAGGCTCATTTAGCTAGACCTGCGGTGCTGGGACCTTTTACCTCAGTAATTGGGGGGCCGCAGGCCCTCCAATTACTAGGGAGTCAATTATTCTGTCAATAAAACTACAGAAAAGAATGCAGCCATGAAAAACTTAAGCTTCATAAATCTTGATACAGTGGGTTCGGATGTGAAGCTTAAGATTTTCATTGCTGCGTTCTTTTCTATAGTTTTATTGACAGAATAATTGACTCCCTAGTTATAAACAACACACTTAAAGAAAAACAAACAGAAACATTTAGGGAATTCATAACAACACTAAACCACTCCACAGATATATCCAGGCTATACAAGACTATAAACAGCATTACCCACTCTAACAGCGGCATTCACACCTCACACGCGGCTAACTGTCGCAGCCAAAATAATATCCCAACATATACACAACAAGCTAACATTCTAGTTAATCACTACGCAAAGATAAGTCACTTAAACAGAGACAACAACCAGAAACACGCAGACAGACAAACAGCCAGACACAAGAAAACCTACAGACTCGACACGACCATTACACCCTTCAATACAGACAGACCACCAAGATCATCAAAAACATTAAGAATTCGAAGGCTACTGGACCAGACAACATATCTAACATACACCTTAATCACTTGGGCCCACAGGGAATACTAGCTCTCACAAACATCAGCACATGATCATACCAACACTGTATTATTCCTAACATATGGAAACAAGGTAAAATTATTACACTACTCAAACCAAACAAAAATTCAACAGAACCAGCTTCCTATAGACCCATTACTTTACTATGCACACCTTCCAAAGTAACAGAAAGACTAATCTTACAAATCACCAACCCACACATACCACTATCGCCTACTCAACATGGATTCAGACCTCACCACTCAACCACGACATTACTCACTAACACAGTGGTTCTGAACCTTTTGATGTTCGCGGCAAACATTTGAAGCGAAAAATATTGCGCGGCACGATACTTCAAATATATATAGAAAAATACTAGTACAAGATGTAAAATAATATTTTAAAAGCCCTATAACTAACTTAGGTTTAACTTACCTTATTTAAGTATTCACTATTATTAATGAGATACTTGAGCTTGGTGTTTTTTTTGTTATTTCATCAATGTTCGGGCGTATGTATGATAGGCAAACTCTCATATCATCTTCAACGCGGCGAAGTCTGTCTCTTTTTTTACATTTAATGGTTGTAAGTGATGAAAATCCCAATTCACAGAGATATGAAGTAGAAAACTGCATCAAAACAGCTAAAGCTTTTTTTGAAATTTCAGGATATTCATTCATAATGGAAATCCAGAAAGTATCTGGAGGAGATTCTGCATGTTTGATCTTCAGACTACGACCAGTTGAAATGAATGCCAACTCTTCTTGTTCAGATATTTTCAAATCAAAATTAGTGGAAATGAGAATGAATGGGTTCCTGATCCAATCATATTTTTTCTGTATTTAATGATGGAAAATATCGTTGCAGATTGCCTTCCAACGTTGTTAAATGATCAACTATGACAAGAATTATTTCTTTGGAATGAGTTTCAGAGATCAGAGGAAACATTTCAAAATTAACATTTCAAAATTACCATTTTTAATTGCATTTTTCCAAATGACTATTTTTTTTTTAAATGCCGTTAACTTATCAGTAGACGTAAGAATGTTTTCATTTTCCCCCTGCATACTGGTGCTCAGACTATTAAGCTGTTTGAATATCTGCTAAATATGCCAGTTTGGTGCACCAAATCTCACAACTAAGATATTCACAAAATTTTTTGTTTCCTTCTCCTTCAAAAAAAGTTAGCAGCTCTTTTTTCAGCTCATATACGCGACATAAAACCTTCCCTCTTGACAACCATCGAACTTCAGTATGTAAAATTAAACGTTCGTATTGTGCATCCATATCTTTGCAAAGGTTTTCGAACAGGCGTGTTTTTAATGGCCTCATTTTCACGAAATTAACCATTTCGACAACTTGATCTAGTACATTTTTTAATTCAATTCCTAATGTCTTTTAAACAAGTACTTTCCTATGTAAAAAGCAATGGGTGAATATGGCATTTGGATTTTCCTTTTTTACGAGTGTAGTGAATCCTTTGATTGATCCGATCATGGATGGAGCCACATCCGTACAAATACCAACACATGACTTCCAGGACAATTTCCATTTTGCTAAATAGCCAGTCAAAGTATCAAAGATGTCTCGACCTCTTGTGGTTCCTGGAAGTTCCTTGCAACAAAAGAATTGATTAACTATATTAGTTTCGTCAATAAAACGAATAAATGCCAATAAAACGAATAAATGCCAAAAGGTGTGTTCTGCCACTAATATCAGTTGATTCGTCAACTTGCAAAGCAAAATCTGAATTTTGAAGTTTATTACATACGTTTTCTTCTATGTCAGCTGATAAATCTTTTATCCTGCTATGAACAGTATCATTAGAAACAGGCATCTTCATAATTTCTTTTTCTGCTTCGCTACCAAACATTCTCTTAACAATTTTACAGCTGTAGTAATGTCTAATTAAAAATTAGAATGTTTTGGTTATAAGAAATTAAAAGAAGATAATAATATTAAATAAATGAAATTACGATAAATTATGGTTGTTTATAAACTTTATATTATAATAATTTTTAATTAGACATTACTACACTCTCTAATTAAATATCATTATAATATAAACAACCATAATTTATCGTAATTTCATTTATTTAATATTATTATCTTCTTTTAATTTCTTATAACCAAAACATTCTACTTTTTAATTAGACATTACTACACAGCACACAGGTATAATAAGTGACTCCGCTATAGTATGTGGCTTCATTTCTTGCGGAATAGCTTCTGAGATTTCGTAAGAAGCTATTTGAGCTTTATCAGACAATTTTATGATTTTTTTCAAAATTAGTTGCTTGTTTTGATTGCTGGCATAATAATCTTTTGAAATAGTTCAAGTCTTTTCTCTGATCATTTGGATGTTTAGATGTGAAATGTCTTTTTAATTTGCTAGGAACCATACTTTCATTCGCCAGTTTTTCACCACAAACGACACATAATGGGAGAGGACAATTTTCATTTCCATACCAAGAAAAACCGAAACTCAAATAACTCTCATCATAATGGCGATGAACAGTTTTGGAAATCTTCCTGTTTATTTATCTGGGTGTTTTTCAAAGCGTTATTTTCGTTATCATTGTTTTCACAACCATCATTGCTGCGTTTTATTATAATAAATTTATCCATTTCGAGGGTGCTGCAATTATCATTGAATAGATTTAGAATAGCACTGCAAAACCACTTTGTCACAAAATAGGAAGAAAGCAGACTGAGAGCCACAGCCCACAGGCCCCACAGTACTGTCAACTTAAGGCGCCGTACATCTATATATAATAATAAATAATTATAAATATATGTACGATATATATATATAATGATTATAATTATATCCTAAAAAGTAATTATAGACCTAATAGTTGGGGAGGTATACAAAATAATCCGTAATAGCAAATTACTATTCTGTTTTTATGCAGTTTACTAGGTAACTGTCAACTAGATTTACGAACGTTTTCGGACGTTCTCATGAAATCACGTGACATCCACCGGGCTTTAAGAATTATTTTTTAAATCCTTAAAAAATTACTTTAATATTATATATAAACACAGAAATACCTTTAATTATAATACGAAAATTATATTTTTCATAAATATTTAATTATGTTTATTATTATTATTATTTCATCAGCATCATTTTCTGTAATATAATAATCAAAATTATTTTTGCAGTTTATTAAAGTTCCCCAGAAATGTTTTTTTTGTGTGGTTGAAACGTTTTCTTTGGTTATTCAAAATGGGACTACTTGGAAATTTAGATCGAAACTTAGTTTGTTCTGGATAAGACTGGTTTGAGACTAAATATTTAGCCGAGACTAAATTTTCACATCAAAATACCAGTAGAAATATAATTGTCGTCACCGTTTCGCGGCACACCTCAGAAGGCTTCGCGGGACACCATTGTGCCGCGGCACACCGTTTCAGAACCACTGCGTGCCTAACCTCATGCAGCACATCATGGATGGCATCAACTCCAGACGACCAGCTCAACGTACACTATTAGCAACAATAGACATTAGTAAAGCATTTGATGCTATCCCACGCTTCCCTCTCATAAACAAAATACTCAGCACAAACATGCACAATAACACCAAAAGGTGGCTGAGCAACTATCTTTCAGGAAGATACTCACATGTCGCATTTAATGGCAAGTCATCCAAACACAAGCTTTTTCCGAACGGGGTCCCTCAAGGCTCTGTTCTTTCACCAAAACTGTTCAACTTATACATGCATGACATTCAACACCCATAGATAAGCTTACCTTATCATCATATGCAGATGACATCACTCTAACATCCACCCACAACAACATCGACACCGCTACAAATAACCTACAAACATACATAAACAGTATATAAGACTGGCTCAGTGGCTCACACACAACAGACTCAAAGTAGCGCCCACAAAATCAACCATCACCTTGTTAACAAGCAACACAAAAGAACACCAGATAACTCCACAGCTTACACTAAACAACACCAACATTCCACACACTCACAGGACCAAAATACTTGGGGTCACATACAACACATCATTATCTTTTGCAAACCACATTCAGGACATTAAAAACAAATGTACGTCAAGACTTAACACGCTTAGGGTACTAACAGGCACAAACTTTGGACACTAGCAGGAAACATCATCATTTATATACAAACAATATATTCGCTCAGTTATGGACTATGCTAGCCCATGCTGGGCACCCATTATCTCAAACACACACATAAACACCTTACAGACAATACAAAACAACGCACTTCGTATCATTACAGGATGTACTCAAACAACACCAATAGAACACCTGCACACACAAACAAAAATACTGAAAAATAGGGAACATTTTAAACATGAGAGGAACACAATTCATGGCAGCAGCGACAACTAACCCACAACACCCTTGCCACTACATGTACAATCATGCACCGACACCTCGCACCATTAAGGTAACATCAGATAGACATTATAACCAAATACTCCATTCCATACCACGCCCCACAGACATCACACAGTACAGAAAACACACACACACACACTCACACACACACACACACACACACCTAACCCACAAAGCACTGACACGACTCGGTCCGAATGCGGTCCTAGGTGCGAAGCCGCCACCCATTGACAGGTCAGAGACTAGCCTGAGCAGATCGGATCGAGTTAACTTAGCACGATTCCTGGACATCACAACAACAACAACTCCCTAAAGGGAAAGGGGTAAGGGAAGTGTTTGAGGGGAAAACGGGAGTGACAGAGGGGAAAAGAGGGGGAAGTGGAAGTGACAGAGGGGAAAAGAGGGGGAAGGGGAAGTGACAGAGGGGAGTACCAGTAGAGAAAAAAATTTGATCCTTGATAAGATCTCACTCCCTGATAAGATTTTAATCCATTAATGGTATTTGATTTAAGAAAAAAGTGATGTCACACTAAAAACTTTAGCGGCCACCGCTTTAAAAGATAAAAAAGTAAAGAAATTGGAAAGATATAAAGTTTAGAGGCCATCTGATGTGATGCAGCAAGCTGACACATGCATATACACATATCTAACCTAACCTAGAGAGCGCAACCTCGACAAAAATAATATACTAACCTAACCTAACTTAGAGCGCACAACTTCGACAGCACGCTGACATATACACACAGACTCAACAGAACAGCTACACACACCACACACACACACACACACACACACACACACCACACACACCACCGATGTCTGTGAAAGAGTGACGGATTTATGCCTTGTTTTTCTTGGTAGGCAATTGTGGACAGCTTATTATTTGTCCAGACTTAAATGTTACAGCGAACTTAAGCAAATAATAATAATAATAATAATAATAAGTTTAGAGATATAGCAGAACTCGATAGTTCTCGACTTTCTGCAGGTTTTTTTTTTTTAAATTACGGAAAAAAGATAAACGTGTATTAAGTCTGAAGAAGAAACGCTGGAATTTTATAAATCTTCCATCCAGAGAGAGTTGTGACTCTGCTTTTGGAGAATGGAGTCAAGAGTTACTGAGCGAGCGACCGAGTCTGCTCGCTGACTGTCAGATTTCCGCTCAGGTTGAAAATGCTGGAAGCCCAACACTGTATATATACCTACACTGTGTTTATGGTTAGAAAAACAATGCAAATAAGATTATATATAAGTTTCTGCATACGGTTGCCAACTTTTAAATTTCACAAAATTGAGAAATTAGGACGCCACCTTATCTTTTACCTCTTATTATGCATCCATGGCTCGACCACCGATTGTCTCAGATTGTTGATTATTTGCAGACGCTATTTTGGTTCCCGAATTACCTCTCTACCTAATAATATATGAAACTGAATTAAAGACGGAATTTTCAATTTTATTTTTCATATAAATTAAGAGCCGAAGGTTTTGTCTTTGGGTTTACTTTGAAAATCAAACTACGTGTCCTCCATCTGCATCCACACAAACATTGCGATGCCTTATAACAGTGTGACACGCAGCGGCACATATTTCCACGGGAAAGACTGTGTTCAAACAGCGACAATTCTTTGATGAAATTCTTGAATGGTCGCGGAATTTGTGGCGTATACCGGTGATGTAGGACTCCAGATCGATCTCGAAACCTTTTTTTCTGGTCTCAATCTCGGTCTCGGCCACGGTGGTCTCGACTACATCACTGTGATGTTCCTCAAGTCCAACGAAGACTTATCTTTTTAAGTAGGCAGTAAACTGCTAAAAAATTTCACAATCTATGAATTTGTGAATAAATTACGAGTAAATTTTACAATTGTCACTTGATATAACCTTTTTAGAATCTTTATTCCTGAATATGAAATACAGAACTTAGGAATTAAGCATTACACAGTATTGAATACATGAAAAAATTGCAGATGGTCTCGGTTTCGCCCTCAGTCTCGAAACCTTTCTTTTGGTCTCGGTCTCCGGCTCGGCCATGGTGGCCTCGACTACATCACTGGCCTATACCACATCCTTCACACAACCTACAGGGAAAAATGTGGGAGTGCGAGATTTGGACAGCATGGTGGGTATTCCACTTATCCAAGTTATTCTATCCATCGCTCAGGAAAGCATTCATCCCAAAATGCCAGTACGTCTCTTTGAAAAAGAGAGGGAGGGACATCTTGCTGGGAAAAACATATTTTGTTCTTTACTCCCATACACGTATTCAGGAGCACAACACTATGTATGTACACTGACGTAACAGTAAGCTGTAACCGTTCCACCGAAGAAATGGTACAGTATAAGACCCTGGGAGAGACACTAATCCACACTGTGACCACTGGCAGGTTTCCACTTCAGCATTCGTTTGCGTTGAGTAAAAGACAATCCCACACTCACTATTTCAGTCACATACGGAACACACGTGGCGTCAACGGTACACTGTTTATGTGCGGGTGTTTGATTGTAATGCGTTTAAACATTAAAATATAACTTGCCCTTGTATAGTACGTGCGAAAGTATATATGTCGACACTGTATTTAGATTTTTACGAGAGCAGTCATTTCTAGTGTTTATCTCTGTTAGGTCATATTCATTTTGACTACATAGGAAGGTCTTCCTCTTCACCGCTATCTTGGCTTTTTCTTTTTCAGTCTTTGTGTTAGTTCTTTCAATGTTTTAATTTTGTTTATTTAGAGTGATGATGAACCTTTTGAAGGTTTGAAAGCGTCCTACTCTATTATTTCAACCTTGGATTTTTTCGTCATCTTCATTTGGTGATCTTATATTACCTGAATCTATTATTTTAAAATTTACATATTTTTTGTCAGTTACACTACTTTTAATTTTTAAATGTCTGACCTTTTGTTTTGTTTATTATTTTATCTATTGATTATGAATACTGACACGTTCGAAGCATTTGGGAATAAAAGTTGGAAGTATTGGTAGCGTCTTTGGTCTATATACATGTATATTGTAGAAGCATAACGAAATTCCTTTTCATCGCCTCTGTCACATGGTTTGGAGAAGTAAACAAGACTATGAAACCCAAACACGTGAGCAGGAACAGGCCCACAAAGGAAACAGACTTTGTTTTGTTTCCCAAAATGCCCGCCAGAGGACGTCACTAAGGCCTATAAAAACGCGAGTCCTCTATGAAATCGCTCTTATTTGCTCATTGCTCATGCCTCACTCAGCATTCACTCTTTATCTCAAACCTTTGTCATGTAACTCCACTCGCTCTCCGACCATTCGTCGGAAAGCGGCCCGCTTTCCTTCAAAACTCCATTCAAGCAATACACGAAGCTGGAGCATTTCCGTTGAGGCCTACTACTATTTCATCAAACAAGCGAGCAACATCACTTCTGCAAGATTCAATCACCGTCATCCTTCCGGTCTTTGCCTCATTTAACATTCACCCATTTCAACCTGCAAATCTTCATTTCCTTTCAACGAGTATTTCTTCATTCAAACAGGCTCGTAGGCCGTTCCGTCTTCAGAGTTATCTTCCTCATCAAAATATCAGGTCTGTAAACCTCTCATAGGCCACCAAAATTTGGCCTACAGTGTTTTGTTACGGCGTGATAGGCTATTTGGTCTCAACGGCTATAATGTCAACAAACTCTGCCTAACCGAATTAGGCTTCAAAAGCGTCTTCAATACCGTTCAATCTAACTCACGCATTTACGACCGCAGGTAGGCCTATTTCATTATTGTACCAATACCGTACTGCCATTACCTGTTATTGTTTTTAACACCATTGTATTATTTAACTCTTCTACTGTATTAGAATAATGTCTTATTATTAATAATCAGTCATTGTAATATTGCACAATAATCGTATAAATAATTGTTAATCACTGCGAATAAATAATGTATTTATTTTTCTAATTGAACGAAAACCACAAAGTTATTTCTAGCTCCATATTAAATATTGTTTGTTTGGCCGAAAGGTCAAACTGGTGACTCCATAACATTTCATTCCATTTTCAATCCATATATCATAGTGAGCCGACCGTTGGGCCAAAATATATATATATATATATATATATATATATATATATATATATATATATATATATATATATATATATAAATGAACAATGAATAATAATATTCATTTTTACATGAGAACCAAAATCGCTTAACGCGAGTTTGGATATAATTTTTATTTGTTGCTTTTTATTTTTGTTTCATTGTCACAACCATGCAACCTACCATTTCTATGGTTTGGTTGAGTCCATATTTCCATTTTTATTTGTTATAGAATTTGTTATAGTTGATTGTGGTTGTCTTGCATCTCACCCTCGTCCCTAGATTATGCATACACATTGCATATAACAGGATTGGAACCCGTAGTTGTACTTCTTAGTCCTTAATACCCACTCTTTTCTCTAATTCGTTTCTTTTAAATCCTCCCAATAATGACTTATACACTATGACGTCATAAAATAACAAATTTCCTTCACGGTTTCCATACCTTGAACACTGAATCACGTGTTTAGTATTTGGACATCTTCCGTATTCAATGTATGGTAAATTCTTTAATATAAAAAACTTCATTCTCTATACGTCATTATTTATTTGTGGTGTTATGCAGTATAAATATTATCATTCAACCATATTCGCCCATACGTCCATATCTTATCTTGACCATTATCCTATATCAATTCTATTAAATATTCATTTTACTCGTGTCAGTCTATGAATTGCAAAACTTTATGCATTCGTACCTGTTCGTTCGAAAACGCGCAAATACGTTCTCGTGTATTATTTTTTTGCTTTTTATTTTTTATTATTTCGCCTCCCGCAATGAACTCGAAAACGCTTAGGCGAGTGGTCGAATTCCGCTAATCAGCATAAATCGAACATCTGAAAAACGAAAGATTTCCTCTCGCTCTGATCCAAATTTATAACATATTATAACATAATATAACATATTATGTTGTATATTATATTATATGCCGTATGTGCCCATGTACTTTGTATTATATTTCTAACATCTTAATTGTCTATTAATATGAAACTGTAAAAACAAAACAAAGTTATAGTAACTGTTTAATTGTAATTAACTGTAATACTTAAATTTAATATAATGTAATATACTTTAATGAAACTGTAATTAAATGTAATAATTTAATATATAATGTAATAATGTACTTTAAATGGGATTATAACTAAACGATACTAAGGGAATGTGAATTAATCCATAATTATAATCATGATTGTTGTGAACCAAAATTACAACGTACTCAATGATGTACTTAGATTGTACTTATGTACTATTACGAAATTATATCGCCTTCAGAAATGTATACTCGGCGAAAATACGATTAGTTTTTTTGTTTTTTTAATTTTTATTTGGAATCTTTCATCTGATCATGTGTTTAAAAGGGGGGAAACTTAACCTTCAACTGCATTCCCCCAACATTCAGACTTATATGATACATGTAATTGTAAAACTAACTTCACTTCATTACTTCACTCTTCTTTGGTCACTACTACGAGACTCTCTTGTTAGCAGCCTCGCTGCGAGGAGGGGGAAGAGGCCCCTTGCCCCCTTAATTTTTTTAGATTCTGGCCTGAGCCATGGTCGAAAGAGGTCGAACCTCTACCCCTGTAAATTCAGAGCACTACCTGTACATTTTTTAGAAGTAAATTACAGTAAGAGAAACTTTTTATTTTCCCCTTCGAGTTGCGCTCTCTCCAGAAGAACTTAGTCAGTAAAGTCGATAAGTTATAAAAGAAAAGTCGATAATTTTAGTATCAGAGAAAGTATCAAAGTATTATAGAAAGAGAAGAATTAGCAACTGTCGACCCTATGGCGAGAGAAAAGAATTAGAATGTTATAGAAGAAATATCCGTTGCTGCCTCCTAAACAGAACCCCCGTCGACTCCGAACCACCCCAGGGCCATAAAATGAGGGGTATATATATATATATATATATATATATATATATACAAGGTGCGGGCGGCATAAGTCGCTTTACCGAGAACAATGAAATCACCTTGCGAAGAATAATATTTATTGGTAATTATTCGTTTTTACACCCTGTCTGTTTTTATGATGAGAAAAAACTTTTCTCGTCAATTTTGAAGTGTTTTGCACGAATCTGCCATCCATTTCCTGTGCAACTGCGTAGTTTTCGAGATATCGTCATCTCGAAAACTACCATTTGCACAGGAAACGGATGGCAGTTTCGTACAAAACACCTCAAAATTAACCAGAAAAGTTTGTTCTCGTCATTTTCGTTTAAACTAACGAAAATACCACGACTTAAATCATCAAGGTCGTACAGTTGACCTTGACGGGCATTCAATTGACCTAACCGGGTATTCAATTAATCTAACGGGGCATTCAATTAACCTAACCGGGCATTCAATTAACCTTACAGGTTAATACTGGTTATTTCACCTAAATATCTTCTGATCTTTTCGTATTAGGCACTCACTGTCACATTTCGGGCAAGTTGAGGATGAGAGAATAACCCCGTAATTGATAAAAACATCCAATCCTTTGTCTTCATCTAGGGCACATGACGAATCAAGTTCTCAAAGTCGAAATCACACGAACGGTACGTCATAATTCTATCACAAACACCACCAAACTGAATCCAATTATATAAAAAAAAAAAAATCGCAGAGTAGCGAAAAAATAGCCCAATCAGGAAAAATATTTTATGAAAAAAGTACATTATAGCCAAAACAGGAAATATATTTTATTAAATATATTTTATTGAAAAAAGTACATTTGGACAAATTTGCACAACATAAGATATATATATTTTCTTAGTCAGTTTTGAATGGCAATTCAATATATTGTACTGTTTTAACCGCACGTGACTGGGTGAAAAGACGAATATTAACCTATTTATTATTTATTACAGAAATTGTTCAGAGTGTCCTCCATCGTGTTCAATATACACGTTACATCTTTGAACCACTGAACAACAAATATCATAGCAAGACACAGGTCTTTGTTATTATTCAACGTCTCCAACTCTTGGCGTATCAAAGTCTTCATGTGATCGAAGTCCCACGGTTTCTGGTCGTAGACTCTATCTTTGATTATACCCCACATTGAATAATCACATCATATTGGGGGTATCATCAAAAATAGTCTACGGCCAGAAACCTCGGAACTTCGATCACATGAAGACTGATACGCCAAGAGTTGGAGACATTGAATAATAACAAAGAACTGTGTCGTGCTAGTCGTCGTTCAGTGGTTCAAAGGTGTAACGTGTGTATTGAACATGATGGAGGACACTCTGAACAATTTCTGTAATAAATAATAAAGATTATTCTTCGCAAGGTGATTTCATTATTCTCGGTAAAGCGCCTTATGCCGCACCCTATATTATATATATATATATATATATATATATATATATATACAGGGTGGGCGGAAAGTAGCTCCCTATTTTGGATTGGTAAAAAAATACGTGTATTATCCATTTATTTCAGAAGAAATAATATGAAAAGGTAGGCATACATGGTAGGTTTTCTCTAAAATTCAATGTGGGCTCCAACTCTTTCCACCAGCTTCTGGAGCCGCCCAGGAATGGCGTCCACTGACTTTAGCAGGAACTCCGGCGGGATGGAGGACATGACTTCCCGAATTCGGTCCTCCAGTTCTTCCAATGTCCTCGGTTTGGTGCGGTAGACTTCTTCCTTTACCCACCCACAAAGAAAGAAGTCGCACGGTGTCAAGTCGGGGCTCCTGGCTGGCCATTGATGTGGACCACGACGACCCATCCAACGCCCAGGGAAGTGGGCATCCAGCCACTCACGGACAACAAGAGCGAAGTGCGGAGGGGCGCCATCTTGCATAAATATCAGATCGTCGATGTTCTCCCATGTGCTGACAACCGGCCAGACCTCGTTTCGCAACATAGCAAGGTACCGCTCAGCATTCATGGTGTTGCGCAGAAGGAACGGGCCGCCCACAACCTGATCTGAGGTCATACCACACCACACCGTTACACTGAACCGATTCTGCCGTTTTTCAGCGGTAACCATGGGATCCTCTCCTGCCCAGTAGTGGCAATTGTGGCGGTTGACAAAGCCTCCGACGTGGAACACCGCCTCGTCGCTCCAGAGGATGTTGCGGAAGAGATGGGGCCAGTCTTCATGCCAAGCCAGCATGATTTCCCCGAACTCCATGCGAATGTCGCAGTCCTCGTCCGAGAGAGATTGGCAGTAATGCGGTTTCCACGCAAGCCAGTTCAGCTCCTTCTTCAGCACAGTTCGCACTGAGTAGCGGGAGAGTCCACTTTCCCGAGCTGCCTGGCGAGTTGACTTTCGTGGACTCCGTGCGAACATTTCCTGAACTGCCTGCACCGTCTCCTGGGCCCTGGATGTCGAAGGGCGACCACATCTTCGAACATCTGCCACAGACCCCGTGGTCATGAGCTTCGAGTGGCAGTTCTTGATTGTTTTCGGGTCCACTTGGGCACGTGGTCCGTGAATGGCCCGCCACCATCTTTGAACTCGAACGACAGATTGCCAAACTTCGTACCGTGCCGCCAACTGGGCACGCTCCTGCAGTGTTAAACGCTCAGCCATGTTACCCTTCAATCTGAAATGAAAAAAAAAATGAACGTTACAATTGTACCACTTTAGAGAACACAAAGAGAACACTTTAGAGAAAAAAAGATTACCGTTACAATTGTACCACTTTAGAGAACACACCATAACAATATAACAATACAATCACAATTTATACATAATTTATATGTAATTTAAATTAGGGAGCTACTTTCCGCCCACCCTGTATATATAATAAACAGGAACACCAGAGAAAAAATAACATCCTTCAAGGTTTAATCAGTACCAACGTTTCGGAATGCACTGATTCCATCTTCAGGGCTAAAACAATAAAAGGCCAATTCATATACAAAATACAAATTGCAAGTGTAGTTTAATTTAATCTATTTACCTTTTCGTTTTAATGATTTTACATTTTCTTAGCTACTTTTTATAATTTTAACTTGTTAAAATACACTTGCAATTTCTATTTTGTATATGAATTGGCCTTTCATTGTTTTAGCCCTGAAGATGGAATTAGTGCATTCCGAAACATTGGTACTGACTAAACCTTGAAGGATGTTTATTTTTTCTCTGGTGTTCCTCTTTATTATTAAACTGCGTTTTCCACGCCATCAATCAATAGCCGATATATATATATATATATATATATATATATATATATATATATATATATATATATATATATATATATATATATATATATATTAATCTAATGGTCTCTCTTGAAGAACTGCTGAGCTCGTTACTGAATGGAATTACGATTAGACAGGTCTTGATCTGGTTGGAATTCCAGATTTTTGTGAAATAAATTTTGTCTTTTTATTATGCTTTCCTGTTTTATTTATTTATTTAATTGTTTTTCTTATCTATTTTAGGTCTACAAAGAAATAGTAATTGCAGCTATTTCATTTACATTAATTACTTACCGTAATAGGTTATGTTAGAATTTGTTGAAAGACAGAGTAACTCGTGGGAACTTGGAAAATTGTCGCAGTCAAATTTTTTGGGAAATTTTTGGTGTGACGCGCAACCTTTTTGCACCTGGTAAAAAAATAAATAAATAAACAATTAAAATAAATAAACAATTAAAATAAATGAAAAATTAAAATAAATAAAAAATTAAAATAAAGTAAAAATTAAAAATTAGAATTTGATTTAATGAAAAATAAGAAATATTTTTCCTCTTTTTCATTAATGCAAATTGTCGACATTTAAATAAAAGTAATTAAAATAAATTATAGAATTATTAAAAATAATAATTATTGAAAAAAATTGCGAGATTTTCGGCATTATCCAAGTTCATAAACTTTTGTGTCGACATTGGTCATGTCGACATTGTTCCGCTCCTCTATTTCTTTTCTTTTGAGAGTTAACAATTTTGGTATCTCGGAATATTTATTTTTTTGGGATAATAAATTTTTTCTAGATTTTTTGATTTTTTCGAAATATTTTTATATAATTTTTTTAATGTTTTATAATTTTTTTTTAATGTTTTATAATTTTTTGATGTTAATATTAAACAAATTATATAAAAAATCTAGAAAAAATTATACCAAAGTCTATAAATTTTTTTATTATCGGAATAAAGGTATGTTGGTCTTGATTGGGTTAGATTGGGTTAATTTAGTTAAGGTTTGCTTAAGTTAGGTTAGGTTAGATTAGCGAGTACCTTACCATTTAACCCTTTCATGCCCGAATTATGTTCAAGATTAAAACAATTTTATACCTTATGTTATGCTTTATAAGGATAAAAATCTCGTAAAATTGTTTGATCAAACTTACAACCATGGGCATGAAAGGGTAATGACTTAACAGAAAGAACAGTTTCAGCCCTCAAGCGTTCGAGCGTCACAAACACTTATCACGCCCTTCTCGGTATGATGGCACTAAGGTTGGGTTAGGGTGTATTGTGTTGAATTTTAACAAAATTTAATAATGATTATTTTTAAATGGAAAAAATATTCTATTGTAGTACTGTTATCAAGAGAAGGAATCGACCAGTAACAGAGACAGATTCGAAGGCTGGGTTTTTTAGTCTTGGGTCTGACACACACTTCAGTGTGCCTCTGGTATGTTGTTGGTAGAACGAACGTTGTGTTCTGCATTTGTTATTAAAATATAGTTTTAAACGAATTGCAAAACTTATTATCGAGAATTCTCTCTTTGCCTACATTAAAGTGCAGCATTGTATCTCAGTAAGCCTCTCCCCGCCATTATATAGGGTAGGTCACGAAAAGATGACGGTTTTTCTTTTGTTACGAGTGAACTGGAAATTGGAGTTGGAAAAATATATTGGTTGAAAACAAGAAAGTACTGTCTGGAAATAAAAAATTCATTAACCTTTCAGGCATAGGTGGTAAGAGTCGTTTGACTGCAGAACAAAAAAGAAAAGTAGTGGTACTGTATGCAGAATTCAAAAGTGTGACTCGAATGCAGAGGCGTTTTAGGGTCCACTTTGGGGCAAGATGGGCACCGTGCACGAACACAATTTTGAGGTTACACAAACAATTTAAAGAAAATAGAACTGTGCTTGAATCAAAAACGCCCCGCCAACCATTGATACGGACTTCTGACAATGTCGAAGCACTTCATGTTGCAATGACAAGAAGCCCAACAAAATCAACTCGAGAAGCAAGTCAGCAATTGAAAATTTCCAGGACATCTATTGGTCGAATGTTAAAAATGTACTTGCATTGTTCCCCCTATAAAATTCAAATTGTTCAGGTTTTGTCAGAGATAAATAAAGAGCATTGAATGCAGTTTGCAGACACTGGAATATTGAAAGACGATGCAGAAATTTTGCATAACACCAGATTTACGGATGAAGCTCACGTTTATGACAGTGATGCCGTGAATAAACAGAACTTACAATTTTGGAAGACAGAAAGCCCTCATGTAACACAGGAATTACCTCTGCATGGTGAAAAGGTAATAATTTGGTGTGTTCTCTCAAGTCATAGACTGATCGGTCCCATTTATTTTCTCCAAAGTGAGCCCTAAAATGACTCTGCACTCGAGCCATACTTTTAAGTTCTGCATATAGTACCACCACTTTTCTGTTTTGGTCTGTAGCCAAACGACTTTTATCACCCATGTCTGAAGGGTCAGTGAAATCTTTATTTCCAGACATAACTTTCTTGTTTTCAATTAATATATTTTTCAATTCCAATTTCCAGCTCACCCGAAACAAAAGAAAAGCCGTCATCTTCTCGTGGGCCACGAGTCAGTTAAAAAAATCAGTTAAATGGTTGAAACTGTCGTTATTCCAAAATTCCTCCTTTTCGTTCAAAATGTCCGCGTGCTCTGGGCTCTTGTCTCGGTCCAAGCTAACCATGCAATAGTTAACGAAGTAAATCAGTGTAAAAGAATAGAACCGAGTGCAAAGAACATAAATTAAACTAAATTAAATAAGAAATAAATCTCTTTTCATGACGACGTTAAATTAGGTTTGGTTAATTACTTTCTTTTGATAAATGGATTTTAAAAAGTCAGTATCTGTCTCATGCGGAGATGACCACACATACGTTGTGGTGTGTGTGTGTGTGTGTGTGTGTGTGTGTGTGTGTGTAACATTAAACAGAGGCAGTAGGAAGATGGAAAGAGACAAAAGAAGACGGAAAAAGACAGAACAACAGTTTTAAAAAGACAGAAAAAAGACAAGAAGCTGAAATAAGGAGACAAGAACATTTAGGGGAAAGACAGCCGAAAAAAAAAAAAAAAAAACTTCCTACAAGAATGTCATGATTAGATTTAGAGAACAGAAATACTGTTCTGTACCTATTCTCCCTGTTTAGACAGAAAAACAGGAGGAGGAGGCGTTAGAACGTAGTATACAGTTTACAGTATATTTGATAACTTCAGAGGTTTCGAAATTTATTGAAAGACATTCGAAATTCTGCACATTTATTTTTCATATAAAAAAACCTTTTGCATTTTTGCTTGTCGGATTAAGCTTTAAAAAAAAATAAAATAAAAAAAATAAATATATATAAATAAATAATTTGCTTTGTATGAATTTCTTTTTATATGATAAATCGAAGTTGAAAGTTTAAAATAACAAAAAATCAGGATGAAAGAATTAAACTCCAGCTAAGTCATCAAACGGTTGTTTGTGTAATAAATATACGAGAATAAATAAATAAATAAATAAATATATACAGTACATATATATATATATGCTTGGTTTATTCTTTATTTTAGCTTTATCCTTCTTAATCGTATTGAACTTTCTTTCATTAGAAACAAAAACCTACTAAGTACTTAAGTACTAAAAACGCTCAAGTTTGCTTCATGTTTAGAAAGAGATTCAATTCACATCACGTTTCGTTTCTCAAAATATATTTTGGTTCGCTCGATTTGTTATTTCAACCAAAGCTCCGTAAGTGATTGGAGGTCACAGGCTTTACAAACTTTTTACTTCACCCTTGATAATCATTTCCTTTACAATGGTCAAACAAATAACGAACCAACTAACCAATTCCCTCGAGATGTTTCCTTCTCTTTTGCTGTCGAGTTATTTTTTTCCTAATAAATATATTTTGTGGAGAGTTTTTTGCTGATATTTTACTGAAATAATTTTTTTTACAGAGTAAAACTGTAATAAATATCTTAAAATTTCGTGTTTCGTTTAAGGGAAAACTGTAATAAATGCGGTGACTTAAGAGTCTTAGACAATGCTTTGAAACTGCGCAGGTAACCACAATCTAACAGTGTTCTCGCCTGGTACGTGAGAAATGAGTAGTCCTCGTTTTTACCATTCTGCAGGAAGTGTGCTCGTTTCGGAGGAGTCGCTCATTACGATGAAGACGCCTTGTAGAACATCATGTTCTATTAAAAGGCACGCTCAGAGTGGTGAAGACAAGGGCGACTTTCATTTCTCGCGTGCCAGGCAAGAACATTGTTGGAATGCGGTTGCCTGCTCAATTTCAAAGCATATTATTGTATGTCTGGTCTGAAGTCAACCACCGAATTAAGTTTCTTTTTACAAATTTTGTATAATAAAAGGAAGAGCAGGAGAAATCCTGGGGATGCAACAAGAAAATTATTTGACAACTAATCTACGGTTAACAAACTTAAATTGTTAAATTAAACAATTTAAGTTTGTTAACCATAAAAACAAGTGTGATTTTAACCAGAAGAAATAAGTATGATTAACTTAGTCGTCGCATAAATGGTCGAATTTATAAACAGGATCAGTTACCAGATAGTTAATTATTTACTTAGGTACTTTTAACCAAATACTTTTTTCCTCGTATGTAGAAGAGGAAATCAATGTTTGAGATATTAACGAATTAGAAATAGTGAATAATGTCCGTATTAAGTACCACTTACTTCCAAACAAAGAGATCTGCAAGGGGGTAGATGGAATCCTTGATCAGTACATGGAGGAATGTACAAGGTACAGAGAAACTCACGCAGAAAGGACGAGCATTGTATCTGCAAAACAACAAGAAAAACAACATAAAATCCCATATATATATGAAAATGAAAATGAAAATGAAAATGAAAAGGTTTATTGGCAGACTATAGTCCATATGACAAATATTATTAATACAATGACAGTTCATACACTAATGATAGAAAATATACAATTGATTAGAAATAATACTGCACTGTCGAAGTTAAGTGGAGCTACAGACAGACGTTTTCGTACCAAGAAGTCCATAGCTTAGAGGATAAATGGCAGGACTCATGGATAGCTTGGATGATCGGGTTGGTTGATTTTTTAATTCTTTGCATTAGACTGTGTTGAGCAGGTCTTGTTACCTCCGGGAAGCTCGGGACATTGCGGGTAGCAAACATTTGCGAAGCTGAGCATCTCGGGGGTAATTTATGTAAGAGTCTAAAAGACCTGTTATACAGCAAATTTAGGGTTCTGCCAGAACCTTTTTTATAATTCACCCAGAGTTGCTGACCGTATATATTACTGCAGAAAGTACGAAAGAGTGTATCTTTAGCTTCACTTGTACAGAAACGAAAGTTCCTTATGGTCATATTCGCTTTAGCACACAGGCTTCGAGATTGTTTTCTTATATCCGAGTCATCACTCAAGGAGCTGGTAATAGTTTGACCCAAATACTTAAACTCTTGTACTTCCTCAATTACTTCACCATTCATTTTTAAACCTTATATCAGCTGGCTGATTACAGCTTTTCGGATGAAATTGCATAACCTTAGTTTTGTAACATTAAAAAGAATATCATGTTTCTGCGAATACACTTCGCAGACATTTAGTAGCCGATCCAGACCTTTAACAGAAGGACTTATTAACACCATATCATCGGCATAAACTAAGTTATTTATCCTTGCGTTATCTACACACTGTATATATTATCCAAACCCATTTTCAGCTCTAAATGGTGTGGGCACAACTACACTTAAAAACTGTAAATTTAACTTAAAGAAATTGGTTGGACTTTAGAAGGAACGAAAGTACTGTCTTCAAAATTGTGAAGCGCGGTTTTGTTAAAACTAAAGTAAATAATGTTATTGCTTCGAAATAAATTTAGTTTAGATCGAACACATAAATGAATATATTTACTTGCATAAAATTAATCTTTTTTAAATTTCTCACAAGAAGCCAGGCCCAATTCCGAGTAAATACAGGGTGTCACATAAGTCCGGTCTCATCGGAAAATTTATTTTAAATTAAATTTACAAAATTAATACAGTAGAACTAAAACAAATTTTCAAAATTGATGTCTTGTTTTGGGACCTTTTTTTTTTCGTTGCAGGTAGAATAATACATAATGGCTAATGTGAAAGTGAGTTACACTGGTGAGGAGTCACCCAGTAGACTCATATACTACTTCCGTAGACTCATATACTACTATAATTTTTATATTAATTTCTGTCATCTTTATTTTTATAGTGATATAACTACCGGTTTCGTTCAGACACCAGGTATACACCTATTTTTCAACGCCTTGTGACATGTCTTTCATAGCCATTCAATCATCGTGTTACCTGCACATTTTATAATTTCACTACATATTCCATCAATTCCTGTCGACTTTTCTTTCTTCGTTTGCATATTACCTGTTCAACATCCTCCACTTTAGTGTCCTTTACTCCCTGGTATATACATCTACATACGCCACGACAACGAACTGCGTCCACATTTGCTTCCTGCTCATCTACTGTACCTCCGATGACAAGCTCACTAAAATGCTTATTAAAATCTCTCCCCCATTTTCTAATCTTGCACTTACATACAGTATTACCACTGTTATCTTTCTTCTGGGTTACGTTGTAGCCAGTGTCGTAATACCGCTTCCTGTCGATCAACGAAATTAAGAGATAGTGGGGGCTGGGTAGTAGTGGGAAGGGGAGCGGGGGCGTATAGGTTCCTTTCGGTATAGGTCCATTTCGTCATATGACCTTAAATGTTGCGAAGGAGGTTAAACAAACCCATCAAATAACATCTTGAATAACTTTATTCTTTGTAGAATTCATTAAATCGCATCACTTCCATTCCACGGTGCGAGTTTGTAATATGCTTTCTCAGAGACTTTTCTTTCACTGCATCGCTCATCACCTCATCGCTCCACCATGCAATCACCTTTTTCATCACCCCACTTCGTACACACCTACATACATCAGATGGTGTGTTCTCGAAGCTTTCATTATATTATTTATACTGTGTATACCTCCATTTATTCAACATCTGTCTCTCCAAGAACTCTGCTCTTCTTCTATACCCTGCTACCACCTCATTACAATTCAGCCTTTCGACTTTTATGCTCTATGCTTATCCGTCTCTGTCTCTCTGTCTCTGTCTCTCTGTCTCTGTCTCTCTGTCTCTCTCCCTCCATTTTTTACCAAACATTAACCAACTTAATTTCACACAATTAGACAAACCTTCACTGAACGGTCGAACTGCTTTTGTTTCACATACACCTCTCGCCATATTTTTATTCATTAGCACATAATCTATCATGCTCTTCTCCACTTTCATTTCTCTATGAATGGACGAAATTCTGCTGGAGGTACATATGTAATCAATACTACTCTCACTCTATTCAGGGAAGGAGGATGAAGAGGTAGGTCGGGTGTTCCTTTGCTAATGAAAGACGAGTGACATGAACATATGAGGGAGTATAAATGTGTTATATATATATATATATATATATATATATATATATATATATATATATATATATATATATATATATATATATATATATATATATTATATATATATATATATATATTATTGCTCATAAGTATACGTACAGAGAAATATTTCAGTTATATTCGTCCTTTTGTACCATGAATACGAGAGTTATGAAAAGTTTACCATTCGTTTGAAACATTTTAGCATATAAAAAAGTTAGTTTAACACTAACATAATTATAATGTAAAGAATTTTGGGAAAATAAAAAAAGTTAAAATGTAAAAGTTTTCGTACATTTACTTACAAAATTATTTAATACTTTGTGTGTATCCACCTTTGGCTTGAATGACTTCAATGATTCGTTCTGGGTATTCTTCTACGAAGTTTCGACATCTCTCAGTAGAAATTTTACCCGATTCTTCTAAAGAAAATTGTTGCAATTCATTCAGATTCGAAGGGTTTCTCTCGCCGACACCTTTTTTCAAATGAAACCATAAATTCTCGATTAAATTCAGCTCTGGGTTTTGACTGGGTCACTCGAGAAGATTGAAATTCTTTTGTTAAAACCATTTCATGGTGTTCTTACTTTTATGCTTTGGATCATTATCTTGTTTCAGTACCCAGTTGCCACCCATTTGCGACTCCCGAACTGAAGGTAATATATATTTTTTTTAATTTTCTGATATTTTTTCAAATTCAAGATTCTATTGATGACAACGAGCATTCTTGGATCAGAAGCACAAAAGCATTCCCAAAGAGGCAAACTATCACCACGATGTTTAACCGTAGGAAGGATGTTTTTTCCTCGAATGAGTGTTTGAATTTCGCGAAATATACCGTTGTTCGTTGTTCCCGAATAATTCATTTTTGGTCTCCTGTTCAGAGAACTTTTTCCAGAATGCAAATCCATCATTTTTGGTGGTCCTTAGGGTACTTTAAACGAATTTCTTTGTGCCCTTTTCGTAGTAGAGGTTTTCTTGGTGCAACTCTTCCATGCAGACCATTCTTTCTCAATGTACGACCTACGATACAGGGAGGGATGGGCCTTAGTCTTAATGTTTGGTAAATATCACCTGCAGTTACTTGTGGATTCGCAGTAGCCATTTCTTCAATCCGTCCAGGTGTACGTTCTGAAATCTCGCAAAGTCTTCCACATTTTGATAGAATTCAGATTGTTCCAAAGCCTTTAAATTTCTCTATAACTGCAACAACCGTCGTAAATGGAATTCGAAGTTCTCCTATCTTCCTATAACTCTTTCCAGACTCGTCTGCAGCAATAACAGATCTCTTAAGATCTGTATATAGCTCTTTACCACTACGACCCATTGTTTACTAATGGCTTGTGCAGTCATCCGTCTTCCATGAAAATTCAGAGAAAATTCTATAATTCAGAATTGCCAACAGTCTCTAATCAATAAACATCCAACTACAGATAACATTTTTAAATTTTTCAAGCATAAATTGGACACACACAAAGTATTAAACAATTTTGTAAATAACTGTACGAAAACTTTTGCATCTTAACATTTTTTTATTTTCCTCAAATTCTTTGATGTTTTACATTATATGTTGGAGTTAAACTAATTTTTTTATATGCTAAAATGTTTCAAACGAATGGTAAACTTTTCATAACTATCTTATGCGTAGTACAAAAGATAAGGAAGAATATAACTGAAATATTTCTCTGTACGAATACTTATGAGCGCCACTCATATATATATATATATATATATAATATATAATTAGACCGTTTCACGATTATATGGTATTTTTCAAATTGAATTTGATAAACGCACACACTTTTATTTTTTTATATAAAGGAAGAAAAACAAATAGACAAAATATCATTTATTTGAATGATAAAAAGGCACCCTCAGATGGCACTTCTTTTACATTAATGGATAATTAGAGCAAATATAAGACTGAACGAAAAATATGTTTTAAAACAAAGCGACTTAAATTCTATTTAAGACATATATGATTAAGAATATAGGGATTTCAGTGGCTGAGGGACCTCCTTTCTCTGATTTTCAATGATTTGAAAGGCAAGTTGTCTCACTTCCTCACTCTTTGTGAGCTTCTCATTAAACTCTGTAGCCAGTTTGACTCCTCGTTCAGCACAGTCGTTGATTACTTTGACTGCCATGACCCGATTACGGTGCTCCTCAATGTCTTCAAGTTTCTTGGGAATTTCTATTTTCAACACTTGAAGAAGTCTTGTGTTTGAGTTGTGACAAAATGGTAATTTTAAGTCATTGGGTTTTGCAACATTCGGGGGTCCACCTTTCTTGCCCTCACTTTTCGAGAAGGCGCGTGGTGAAGGTTTTGGAGCATTAGAACCTTATCATCTTCAGTCACGAGGTTTGAGAAAAAGCCAAATCCTACAAGATCCTCACTCAAGTACCAACCATGGTTCTGAAGTTTTTTGAGGGCTGTAACACCCACTTCCTTATCAACCTGGATCTTGTAGATATGTAGCATCTTGAGGAGGGCCAAATCATTTGCTGGAGCATCAATTCCAACTGGAGATGTATACCAAGCTTGAAGATAAACTGTCACTGAAAAGGCGTTTATTCGTATCAGAGCTTGTTTTTCATGAGGGGTGAAAAGGAATTGGTTCCTAAATAAGTAAATTTTTAAGGAATAGATGCCCTTTCCCATCCATCTAGCTCTGCTGTAAGCTCCTGGGTAGGGAATCTGCTATCAGAGCCTTTATTTGTTTTAGGCATTGGACAACCAAGGAAGATAAGTGCAAGTTCTAAGTATTCCTGTAGTCACCTCGAGTGTGGCCCTCTTGAAGTTTGGAGTTGATGAAAGAAATAAGCTTGTCTCTGTGCTTCAAGATCCAATGATCTAAAGATTCTGAGGTGAGATCATTGGGTTCATAGGGCTTGTAATTCTGCTGATCAATGTTATCCCAACAATCTCTGAATCGATTGAATAAGGGAATTTGTGGACCCGAAGAAGGAAAAACATGTCAAAAACTGCAGTGATAAGAAGCTCGTGGATATGGTGGCGGCATGCCAGAAAAAGGAGTGATCTCTGAAGGGCCTTTTGGATGATGGTACAAGCCCCAGCATGGATACCTGTATTGCTTGCAGTAGTATCAAAACAAAGGCCTGCTACCCACTCATTTACTTGTGGCCGTTGCTTCAAGACATCTAAAACTGCTCTCCCCATTTCTTCTCCCGTTCCAGAAATAAGCTTTGGAATAGACAGTAATTTTTCTAATTCGCCTGCACCAGTCACAACAATGGGCATTACATCAATCTTACCCCCATGCATGGATGGAAGAAGCTTTCCATCAAAATGAATTATTAAAGGGGTATTTGGTTGGAAACTGGCTTTAATGTCTTCTCCCATCTGCATCCGTGTTGATCGCCGAGACCTGTAGATAGAGGATGATGAAAGTGTGATCTCTTCAATTTCCACTCCAGCAGCTGAAAGGGCAGGTGCCACAATGTGCATAGCAGCTCTTGCAGATGTTCCATTGCGGCGGTCCAGAGCAGCCAAGAACTTTTTATCCCTAACAATTACACCTGGTTCAAGCTTCTCCTTTTTTGAAGATGATGATGAGAGTGCTCTGTAGAACAATTCATCACCAGATGATTCTTCACTTCCTCCTGAACCGGAATTTTCACATTGTTGAGATCCACAACCTTTGTCAATTGCCTCATTTCTTCCTTTGATTTCCTGCGAAGTTTTTCCATTCTTTCCATGCTTATCTGTCGTGCTTTTGCCTTTCTTGAAAACTCCTTGTCTTCTGGACCCATAATCATTTTCCGATCGTTCCTTTGATCCTTAAGAAATCTTTATCCTCCTGCAATTTTATTTCTGTTTCCACTTCTGAATGAGCTACATCGAAAAGCTTCTTAAGCTGGTGACAAATTCTGCTTCATTCTTCTCTTGGGTAGGAGTTCGTCGAGTTCGGTTCTTGACCAGCCCTTCATGCTTATTGTAAAGCCTTTTAAGCTTTGAGACAATATAAGGCTTGTGGGATGTAATTAAGGAGGCTTTTCCCACATAGCAATAACTTCGTTGGCTACAGTTGCGCAAGCTACAGAGACATTTTGCTTTCCCACCTTAATGTGATAAAAAAGACGTTTAAGGACATCACTGTTAGTTGGAAGCTGCTTCTCAGACAAACCTCATCCAGCACTTGTCCGACCAACCAGACTTCACACTTGTTTCTGGTTTTTGCCATAATTCTGAGGGAAAAAGTTTTACCACCTGTTAGTCTTAATAATAATATAATATAATCATTAATCACTCACCTAAATTATATTATGACTTGATTACTGTAAGAAAGTTGTAAAGTAACATGAAGTAACCTTTCTAGAACAGTAAACTTGTGAAAATATCAGTAATTATAGATGAAAAAGCAAATAAAACATCATATAATCCATAAAGGGAAAAAATGGAAATTCTAGAATAGTTATCCTGAAGGAAGAATTTTCTAGAAATTCTCTCTAAAGAATATAGGGGGGTTACTGGACCATTCCTGAAAATGACCAACTTATCTTCCAATTTTATTTATGAATTTTATATACCAAATTTAAGAGGACATCACAAAATAAATAAATATTTGCCAGAAAATGAAAATTTTCTCATGAGGGGTAAAATAGATATGCATTGAGGGGTGGGATAGCAATCAGCTCTTGTCTAATATTTGCATGAAGTCTTTATTCATGACATATTACGTTTTTAGTATGTGTGCGTTGAGCCATCATAAATTTCGATTTTTCGAAACGGCCTAATATTATATATATATATATATATATATATATATATATATAATTGAATTTTGGGGATTGTTAACCTCTTTCGTAACATGAAAGCTCATATGATGGAGGGGACCTACATTTTTACGTGGGGTCTGAACCTCAGGTCGCTATATCATCTAGACGCAGAGAACGGTTACCCACCCAACTCCTACCCAGACCCCCATTGTCATTATATAGATGATTTATTAAGTTTATATCTTTCTCTCCTCATCTTTTATTCGGTCTTCGTTTGATGACTATGATGAATAAATCGTTTTTGATTAAGAATTTACATGTTAATAGTGCTAAACGTTGTAATATCTCTTATCACAGAAGTTTACAAAGAAGAGTTACTTTACGAAAACAATGCAAAGGAGAAAAGAAAGTATATATATATATATACACTCGTATCATAATGACCTGCCCGCTACGTGTGCTTTAATTGAAAACGAGGGTAGAAATTGGATTAAATGTATCCTGCAAATAATAATAATAATAATAAGTATGCTTTTTAAAGAGTAACGTCAGCCCTTTGAAGTATTTTTCAATGAGCTTCCTGACTAATAAGTAATAAGCAACTCTTTATGAATACTTTATGTTCAGAGTACACTTAGTCTCAGTTTTTACTCTCACTCTTGAAAGTACTGACACAAAAGACGAATTACAGAATCTCAAAACATTAAATATCTCTAAAATACTCACACTAATTAGAGGATAATAATTCTGCAATTCTCTCATGGCTTCCAGTTGTGTTTCATGCTTGAAAATGTTTGGAAAGAGGGTGAAATTATACCCTATTCCTTTGCAAGCCTGCAGAAGAAAAAGAAAATAAAACTTATAAAATTTAGTTTTAAAGTACAATATATATATATATACATTCAACTGCAAAGAACACGCAGTATAAATAACGTAAAGAACGACGCTTGTATAGGAGATATTCCGCGCAAGACGAGAAAGAGAAAACAACAAATGAAAAAATGAAGTACCACCTGGGAATCGAACCCGGGATCTTCCGATTGCCGGTCAGACGCGATAACCACTACACCATGGACTCCACTCTTCCAAATGCCGTAATTCCTCTACATACTCGCAGAAACCAATGCCCCAAGGGGGCACCTCCCGCTTGCCGTAACACACATATATATATATATATATATATATATATATATATATATATATACATATATATATATATATATATATAGATATATATATATATAATATATATATATATATATACACATATATATATATATATATATATATATATATATAATTTTATATATATAATTTTATATAATATATTCACAGTTACGTGTAATTGAGTATAGAATTTATAATGGATGAGTTTAATGGCCTGTTTTATTGCTGATACTAATTGGTATAGGAGACTGACATAAATGTGCGGATGTGAGGAAATAGGATAGCGCCTGTATTTGTAAATATATATGAGGGTTAGCTATAAATAGGTCTATGTAAACACAAACAATATTAAGCATGATTTAAAGTCACGATGTAACACAATCTTTACATTTCTATATATTCCACAATAATATGTAACATATAATTTGATAATAAATGTTCTATATATAACAGTATTTTTTTGTAATTATTAAAGTAATTAATTATAAAAATAATGATAGCAACTCTTTTAGAACGAGAGAATTATTGCTACTAATTATTAATACCAAAGTGAAACCTGTGGAACTTAAATTAATATTAATAATAATAATAATAATAATAATAATAATAATAATATCTTTATTGGTAAAAATAAATATTAAAATACTACAATAATTTTTTAACAGAACATATTTATTTATTTCTGCCTCTCTAATATGGCCATTAAGCTTTAGGCTTTATTGGACCCTCAGATTAATTATAAGATAAAAGCATTTCATATATAGGTAGTTACGACTTGGTAGTTTAAATTAACAACTTAGTAGTTTGAATGAGAAAACGTACCAACTATTTCTATATATAGTTTTAATGAGAGGAAAGCAAATTCAGAATTTTGACCGTGTTATAAATAGTGGATTGGTTCTGCCCCTTTGTAGACGCGGAAATGGAGAACATAAACGATCTAAACTACGTACCAGCAGTTCCAATAGTCGAGATAGACTGAGCCAAACCTATCTTACAGTCCAGTGCACCCCGATTATTGAAACCGATTTGTACACAATTAGAGCGAGTGTTGGATACAAGCGGGTTAATATAACAAGAACATTTGATTTTGATTTCCAAAATGCCAATTGTGCGTAAATTAAAGTGAAGTGAGAAGGAATTTAAGTGGTATTGTTCCCAGGCAGTAGATGGCGCCTCACGTTCAAAGATTCTTGCTTGACGTCAGATGACTCAAATGACGGATAGTTGTAAAACTGTAAACCTATTAAACGTCAATAAATACCATTGCATTGAGCACCAAGAGGCACCGTGTCGCCAAAATCTTAAGTTCAGATTAAGAAGTACTCGACTATCTACTCTTAAACACCGGCGCCCGTAGCTCAGTGTGTAACTCCGTTGCCCTATAACTGACGATGCTGAGGTCGGAGGTTCGACTCCCGATGGTACTGGTCAATCTGAGAGGTAGCGCAATGGGCTATTAATCTGATTTGACCCTCCTGACTCATTATTATTATGAAAACAGAATGACCGTGTCTACGCAGATATGGACCACAAAGAAGAAATGGCATCTGCATGGCCTTTGAGGGAAAGGGCACATTTTAGTGACTGTGATAGTAGCTGTTGTCGTTTTCTTTGTCGGCAAAACTGACCTCGTATTCGTTGAAAGAGGGCTGAAAATCAGTTCAGAAACCTACTGTGAAGATGTCTTGAAGATCAGAAGCCAGACTTCCAGAAGCTAGATTCCAATTCTGGTGATTATTGGATTTGAGAAACATGCAGGAAATGGAAACATGCAATGGAACCAGTATCAACAAAGTGTAAGAATTGAAGGAGTGGCGCGAGTTGTTGTTGAATATGATGGTGAACATACTTCAGTGAACCCTATTCCTAACCATCTTTAAGACAAACTTCTCCTATAATAGGTCAGTAGCAACATACAACATTCGATAAACTTGAGAAAATCTTTAAATCTAGTGTTTCTTTGGAATATTTTAAAGAATTGTAGTACACCAATTTGAAGCAAATTATTCCTACAAAATATAAAATGAACAAGTCAAGGTTTTTTTTCGTATCCTTCTTTTTTAATGAAAATCTCTCTCTCTCTCTCTCTCCTCTCTCTCTCATAAGTATATGTATACAGGGTGTCTCAGAAGTCGTGCACCATAGGCTTTATTCAGATTTACGAGGTTTACGAGTCGAAATGGTTTATAAGTGATGTTTAATTACAATATATATTCAATAATGTTCGAATAATAAAATTAATTGTATGTACAGTTAATCAAAAAGCAATCTTAAAATAATTAAATTGAATGAAGCAACATTAGCCAATGGTGTCTCAGAAGTCGCGCACCATTGGCTGATGTAGCTTCATTCAATTTAATTATTTTAAGATAGCTTTTTAATTAACTGTACATACTATTAATTTTATTATTCGAACATTATCGAACATATATTATAATTAAACATCACTTATAAACCATTTCGACTCGTAAACCTCGTAAACTTGTTAATAGACTAGATAAGTGTTTGTGGACCTATACCTCTGAAGTGAGTTAGGTGAAGAAGATAGTTACTTTCTTGAGCTCTCCATCTCACATAGCCAGGCACACTGACTTATCTGAGTTTGTCCTGACTCAGACCACACACACACACACACATACACACACACACACACACACACACACATATATATATATATATATATATAATAATTGTGGGAAAAAGTGCGAACAAAAATAAATCCTCCCTCCCAAAACCCCAAAATTAATAATTCTCATTTTTAAAATATTGTTCTCGAAGAGACGGAGTGGGTCGGAGTTGGGAGTAGAAGAAATACTAATTATAATTTTTAGAACTTTTAAAATTTGATCATTTCATCAAACAATTATGATTTGCGACTGCAAAATATCTTGTACTAAAACGTTCAAGATAAGAAATTTTACATTTTTCTAAAGATAAAAAAAAAACAGTATTTAAAAGGAAGACATATTTCCATAAGCAAGTTTCCCCAAAAGTACTCAACAGACATATACGTTATATACACATTCTTTATCGTAAAAATAAGAAAGCAAGAATGTTTTAACTCGGAAATAAACTGAAAACAAAATTCCACAACTTTGCTGAAACTGAATATAAAGTGGTGGAAATAGAATTTTTTTTTTTTAAATTTCCATTTCCATTTAGGATACATTAGGATACAAAATTTCAGCTCAGTGTCAGATGAATAATAATGGCAAAGTTAATGAAATACTTCATATATATATATATATATATATATATATATATAAAATTATTTCACGAAAGTAACACGTGAAAAATATTTATGATGAATAAAACCACGAAGGAAAGGAAACACAGAATGGTGCTCAAGCGCTTTCGTCTAATGACATCCTCAGGAACACTGAAGTACATAAAGAGTTACAGCCTATATATAGGCTTTTATTAGACGAAAGCGCTTGAGCACCATTCTGTGTTTCCTTTCCTTCGTGGTTTTATTCATCATTATATATATATATATATATATATATATATATATAATCGGCCATAATAAATAATAGGACCGATGCGAAAGAAAGCTACACTGTTAGAGTGGAAATTTGGTTTTAAATAATGTTACGTCAAATTTCGTAATGAAAATAAATAAATTTCGAAATAAAAATAAAAATTATGTATATTATGTATTATTATTACCCATTATGCATGAGGAATTTTTAAATTTTAGGTCTGTCTGGCCAGTTGGAGGTACCCTCTGGTTCGGGGCTCCTTTAGGTTTGTTTACAAATTTTTTCTCTCTCACTTAGTCCTTCCCCCTTTCGAAAGTTCCTCTGATTGTTTTGTGCCTCACATAGTATGATCAACCATCGAGCATCTCGTCTTTTGATCATTTGCTTTATAAACACCTCCAAGTGGGAGACTTTTGAATTCGTCGTAGCAACAACGGGTGATCACCCACGAAACATTTTCATTTTCTATAAAGGACAAGTACACGGGGATAGATACAAGGGCACTCCACTGATATTCCTCGCCGGAAAGAAATTTTCTCTACTCTCGTGGTGGCACAACACCGCGAATTATGAATAACTCACTATATCACTTACCGCATAAACACCTTTCACAGCGGGAAACCCAAGTTGAGTACTCGCGACGTTCAAAGAGTTGGCAGACACATACACATGACAGACATCCAATTACAGAAAACACGCTCAGACACTCGCCTACTGTACCTTGTTAATACACTCGATAAGTGTTGTATAGAAATGCATAATATTATCTGGGAAATCGAACGCAATATATGATAAGTCTTCGGTACAGTGGCTTTGGCAGGCTACGGAGAAATGATGCAACGATGAAATGATGACTTCTTGTCCATAATAAATAAATAAATACATCCTTAAAAAATGCATGGTGTAGATTAGATTAAATCGTTTAGTATTCATGCTGTACTGTATTTTCCACTGTCTTCTAATGCGTAACTGAGTATACGAGATAAATGTACACTTGGTGTGAATGAACTCTGAAATTATTCTTTTCGTTATATTTTTTCCTACTTTCTTATAAATCTTCTTTCACCACTATTTTCTGTCAGCAGTGGCTGGCGGAAAAGGGAGAGAGCCTTGTCTGTTCTATATTTTACTATTAATACTATTTGTGTGTGAAAGCGTTACACGTCTATAAGTATAAGCACGGTATAAGTTTTCAGTATTCTTTTCTCATTGCTATTTCTAACTTTCCTACTTCCTTCTTGGGCTAACCTAGAGTGGATCTTAGGGTCTTTGTTATCCTATAACTCTGTAACTTTTAAAAGAGACAAAAAGTAATCAGTCAATGTTGGAAATATTAATAATACCGGAATATTGATCAATTCTTACGTTTCACTATTTGCAGAAAAGAAATGTCGATCAGAAGAGATACGGAGGAAATTCACAGCTAAAATAGGTGGATTAAAAGACTTGAATTATTGGGAGGGTTTACGTGAACTAAACTTGTGCCCTTGGAGAGATAAAGAGTGATACACTATCATCTACACGTGGAAAATGGTTTAAAATGGTATACTATAATCTCCAGACAAACTCAGTAACCGCCCCCCCAGTAGTAGAAAACAGGAAACAGCAGTAGAAAACAGGAAAGGCAGAATATGCAACATCCACAAATTAAAAACCAAAACGAGGAGCAATTTAAACCCTTTTTGAGAAAAACTTTGCAGTTAAAGGACTAAAATTACTTTATTTATTATTAATCATTTAACATTATTAATCATTTAATGTTACTGACGTAAACGTGAACATCTTCGACAGGAAGAAAAGCCTGGCTCAGAACAATCTCAGAGGAGACGGGTGTGCCTGGCTATGTGAGATAGAAAGATCAAGAAAATATAATTCTCTCCTCTATCGAACCAACTTTAGAGACAGATCCTCGATCTTGACCTCAGTTTAATGGGGAATCGTCACACTTGAAACCACTCCGATTAACACACACACACACACACACACACACATTATATATATAGAGATAGTTGGTTTTGGCTAAATATTGAAACCGAAACTTTGAAACAAATAAATTATTTACTCTAAAAAAAACTGAATTCGGGGCCAGTTCCGTATTGCCCCCCCCCCCCCCCCCCCACGCAAAATGATTTTATTGAACATTAGGATTATAAATTATTCTGATACAGTCTATTAAAAATTAAAAATAAAACGCAAAATATGATTTTGTTGAACATTAGGACTATAAATTATTTTGATACAAAATATTAAAAATTCAAAAGGGTCCAAATTGTTGATTGTAGCATGACGGCACCACAAAAATTCGCAAATATTTTTAATAAAAAATTGTGGGGGGGCAATACAGGAAATGACAATACCGGAAATGACAATACCAGATATGTCAATACCGGAAATGACTAATTGGCAATTACTTTCATTATTTTTAACGAGCAAGTCGACCGGATGTTAAGGCGATGCGATTCGTTGCACGGGTAATACTAAGCCGTGCAACGATCGCACTGGTGGGGGATAAAGTAGTTTGGCCGCCAAAAAACCAAAAAAACATAAAACCCTATACCGATCAATTTGTGATGCGTGCTCTTTACGGGGGCTCTGCCCCAGTACCCCCACGACCTAAATTATACAAATGATAATGTAATAACATGTGCCCACCTTGCCTGGGTAGACGGAGCCATAAGGACTAATGTAAAGGATAAAAAAGTTTAAAAAAATGTGGGGGGGGGACAATACGGAACTGTAGCCCTGAATTCTTTATTAAATCGCGTTTATTGCTTTAAATGTTATTAATTATTATTAGAAAATAAAGTAATTGCTATTTTACTACTCTTACTAGAGAACTACTATTAATACTACAGGGTGTTCATAAAGTTATGCAAGTGAATATGTACAGTATGTACAGTTTACACTTCACCATATTCACTTGCGTGACTTTATGAACACCCTGTACTACAACTTACTACTACTAGGTACTACTACTACTACTAATAATAATAATAATAAGATACTTACTGATCCTTCTATTGGCTCACAATGCTTGTAAGGTCCCTCCGGATGGGGGGTCGGGGAAGAAAGAATCAAATGAAAATTGAATAAATTCACTATAAACAACAATTTGGTTGCCATGGTTACTATTTTCTTTTTAAATGAAGGTACATATATTTTATTTAACTCTTATTAATAACTAGGACTGTCGATCTCTCAATTTAATTAAATTAATTGAAGTGTATACCATATGCTGCTCGCATTCAAAACAATAGAAAAATATATACACGTGTATATATATATATACTGTGTATATATATGTATATATTTTTTTTAAATGAAATGTTATAGGATAATATTTTTCATAAAATATTATTTAAATTAAGGAATAACTTCTTGTACAGGGTGTGTATAAAGTAACGCAAATGAAGAGACAAATAAATCGGAGCAAGTGTTGTTTATGTCCCCCTGTGGTCCCTAGTGTAGTTTACGTCCCCCTACATTATCCTTATATATAAATATTGACGATTGGTTAGGTTAAGTCGTAATATTTTCGTTAGTTTTAACGTTTTATTTGATGGATTCATCTAAAAAATGTCTCCTAAACATCCTAGTGTAGTTTATGTTCTCCAACTTTGACCTAGTATAGTTTGTGTCCCCTTTTGCATCAGGGGGACGTAAACTACACTTGCTCCGACAATTCTGATTTGAAATGGTTGATTTGAATGTGATAATCCGTGCAAGAGCCTGTATAGAGGTCGATGGTGGACATTTTCAACACCTCTTATAAACCTCTCTATCGAATATTACAATTGTTATAAACAGGGTGTCCACAATGTCTTGTCACTCCAGTAAAATACTAACTTATTTTCGTTTTTCTTTCAGACCCATTTGAAATGTGTGATAGAAGTAACTATACGATTGAACAACGCATATTGGCTAGTACCTAGGTGGATGAGCGACCATGTAATGGCCAAACCATTTAAATTATTCGTACAGACTTCCCAGGAAAGATTCAATTGTGCAGTTCCTCTTTGGAGGAGCTGCACTATTGAATCGGTCCTGGAAATCTACATGAATATTTTCAATGGTTTTGCCATTACGTGATTGCTCATGAAACCAGGTACTAGCCAATATGCGTTGTTCAATCGTATAGTTGCTGTTAACACACATTTCAAATGGGTCTGAAAATAAAACGAAAATAAGTTAGTATTTTACTGGGGGTAACAAGACATTGTGAACACCCTGTACATGTAATAAGTATTACTCGTCCATATTCACTCGCGTTACTATATACACACACACACACACACCCAGTATTAGTAATATAAGCTTTGGGGGTCACGCGTCACAAAGATACAAGACACACACAGAGTAAAGACAGAACAATATACTTTTTGTAGATAGATTATTCTATCTATTAAATGGTACAGTACCATGTAGCTGTACGTGTACTCAGATAAAACAAGATAAATTCTCTTATTTTGCGAGTTAGTGCTGTTGTACTTAATGAAGATTGTCTTGATTTTGAGCACTGAACGTTAGCCCGCCCGACACGTAACTTAAGTACACCCAATTTACGTACGTTTTAAGTCCACTTTCGTGTATGCTGCGTTAGTTACCACGCGGAGGAAGTGTAAATAGTATTTAATTTAAAATAAAAATATATTTTAATATGTATTTCTTTAAAAATGTTATATTTGTATTTCAAACATGTTGATACGTTTATTACTGATTGATGATACAAATACACTCTTATTTTGTGAAACAGTTATTATCAATTATTTATTATTTATAAATTATTTATTATAAATTAATTATTATTTATTATCAATTATTTATTATTATATATTATTTATTATTAATTGGTTTGGAAGTTAATTATCAAATCATCATTAGTTTATGTTGGTTATTAATGGTTGTTATTTTTTTTGATTAATTTTGTAATTTTTGACCAAGAGGAATAAAATATTAAAAGATAATATAAAATATTAATTAGTAATTTATTTTTCAGCCCCCGCCCCACTAAATCTTTTTCTTTTGGCAACTTAGCAAAAAAAAACCATTATTTTCACCCAATCATATGGCTCCAAATCTTCTTCCACCAATCAGCATCCCAAATTTCACCACTGAGCTTTCGACATATATAAATATATTATATATAGTCATATAAGGACGCCGACAAGGAGGGTTGCCAGATGTAGGAGAATTCTTCAAAAATAGGAAACTGGAATGAGCTGCGGAGGAAAAAAATTCTCCTAAAATTAAATAGGAGAATTTTTTGGAGAATGAAAAATAATTTTAGGAGAATGTAGGAGAATGCCGGAATTCGAAAAAGTCATAATGTTTTGCCTATAAATTTTTTTATTTTTGTAATTTGACTATTTAAAGTTATAAAATGGCAATACCACACATTTTGGGTAAAAAATGCTGGTTAGTGAATAACAGCACTGCCGCGCCTTGTCTTCATATTGCTAATTATATGAGTCAACGTACTTGGGCCTACTTTTTGTCATAGATAAGTTTTGATTTCTGAGATGGCAAAAATTCAAAATTATTGTAAATTTTGTTCTCTTGCAATACAACATAACTTTTTTATGCACGCTGCTGGCTATACTATTACTGAGTTTGTCTTTTTGTCTTGATTTAGTACCATATATATATATATATATATAATATAATATATATATATATATATATATATATGGAGAATTTAGGAGAATTTTGAAAGCAATTTAGGAGACAGTATTCATGAAAATCTGGCAACCCTGCGGCGACAAGTTTTCCTCCTGTATCTTTAATTTTGTTGGGTAAAATATACCGTGAAAGAATCTAATTACGCTTATCTAAATTATGTATTACACCGTAATTAAAATAACAGACTTTATTTTTAATTTTCTACTCTTCAAAACTTAATGTTGTTAAAGAAAACAGGAGGCACTTTTACATAAACTGTATTTCTTCCGCAATTTGCCCTCAGAAATTGTTCTACAGAGGGTTTAAAGCTCTAATTAATAAAAGGGAACTTTGAATTAGATATTAGATGGGGTGAGAACCCCGTCCCCTCCCAGCAACCTCCATAAATGAAATAATTAATGTTTCGGTGTTTGTACCCACTTGGACAATTCTGACTTGTTCTAAATGGCTCGGAATGAAAGTAAAAAGGTCGTAAAATCCTTAAACTTGCGACTAACTGTATTGTTGCTTTATTGCAATAACAACAATAGCAGAGAGAGAGAGAGAGAGAGAGAGAGAGAGAGAGAGAGAGAGAGAGGCTAACAAAGACCATAAGATCCACTCTAGGTTACCCCAAGAAGCAAGTAGAAAAGGTAGAAATAGCAATGAAAAGAGAATACTGAAAACTTATACCATGCTTACACTTATAGACGTGTAAAGTTTTTACGCAGTAATAATAGTGATAGTAAACTATAGAATAGACAAAGCTCTCTCCCTCTTTCGCCCGCCACTGCTGACAGAAAATAGTGGTGAAAGATAATTTATAAGAAAGTAGGAAAAGTATAATAAAAAGGATAGTTTCAGAGTTCATTCACACCATGCATTTAAATTTTTTTTTAAATTTATTTATTATGTACAAGGAGAGAGAGAGAGAGAGAGGTCTATTTATTTATTTATCTGTAAATAAAACCTGAGAACAAAGTAAAGGTTACTTCATATTTAAAGACTGCGACTTTTTCCTGCAACAGATCAATGATAAGTGTCGTTGTACATTACTTTTGCGAGGATAATGATAAACTGCGAGGTTAGCACAGACAGAGGGCCAATGTCATGATGAATAAAAGGATTAGCTTTGGTTACTGCGTTTACCTACAAATTCCTCTCTCTCAATAGGTAAACTCATTAATCGGTGGTGTATTCTCCATGAATGCAAAGCATGCAGCGCATATATATATCACACACACACACACACACACACACACACACACACAGTATGTTACAAGTACGCATCAACATATATATTACAAATATTATCATTATATGTTTTAAATTTGTTAATTTTCTTTAATTTATAATTAATTATCCAATTATCCCAGTAATATTAATACATTTTCATTGTGTTCATTAATATTACCCTGCGTCTTATTTATAACATTGCTAACCACAAAATATACATTCAACCCATATGTATCTCTCTAATACGGGTGAAAACTGCTAAACATCTTGCTCTATGTCACAATGATGGCGAACCACTGACCCGCGGGTCAAGTACTGACCCACGAGGCAATTTTTAATGACCCACGAGCTCTTTAAATAAAATATGACTAATTTTTAATATTTTCTGCCTTACAGTTTTAAAATTATTTTATTCTCCCACCGAAATAAAAAGCTGATACACATTGAAACGTTTTTAAACGTATAGTATACGTTTAAAAACGTGTATGTATGTATGACCACTTACAATTCATCCAATTCCCCCATACTATTCAATTTGAAGATCTTCAGTTATCAGCTTTTCATTGGCTTGACATTAGTAATTTTAGAAATGGAATTAGTTGACTTCCAAGAAAGTGCAGTATGGAAGACTAAATTTATTGATCTTAATCTGAAGTTACAAGAAAAGGAATTGGAGTCGTCAATTTTGGTGTAACTAGAGAACAACAATCAATAGAAAGAGTAGAGAATCTTATTCTTGCAGAATGGAACTATTTACCAAATTCTTTTGCATCAATGAAAAAGCTAGCATTAACTCTACTAACAATGTTTGGTTTATCTTATTCGTGTGAACAGTTGTTTTCCTCCATGAATTTCGTCAAATTCACCACTAGGAATCGCTTTGGCACAGATATGAGTGCCGCATGTGTGAAACTAAAGACAATAAATATAAACCTCGAACAAAACATTAGCAGCTAAAATCCAATAAGAAGTTTCTCACTAAAAATAGTAAGTAAATAAATTATTGTGACCCAATTTCATTTTTTTTAAAATCAAAAGTAACAAAAATGACCCGCAGCAAAAAAGGTTCACCACCACTGCTCTATGAGCTCGAACGAATGCGGATTTCTGGCTGCATGCAAGATGTTACAGAAAAGCGTACATACATTGACATAAGCGCTCCAAAATGAGCTTTATTGTGTGCCGTCTTAAGAAATTTAAGAGATTATAAACTAGCTGATTTTTTATTAAAATTCACGAAGGTATATTTAATGATAATATAATCATTAATTATTTCCAAAATAAAAAAATTAGGATCTTTTCCTTTCTAGCACCCAAATTTCTTCCTTTCAGTTAGTAACAATTTTTAAGGTTAATTGAATGCCCGGTTAGGTCAACTGTACGCCTTTGACGATTGGTTAGGTTAATCGTGATATTTTCGTTAGTTTTAACGAAAATATCAAGACTTAAACTAACCAATTGTCCAGGGCGTAAACAATGGGAGTGCTATAAAGGAAAAGATCCTAAAATTATATTAAAACCTCATTTTTCAAATTATTTCTTATCCATTATAATTCCTTCAAACGCATGCAAGCCTTAACGTTACAGAAAGGTGTACATAAGTTGACATTAGCGTTCCAAAATGAGCCTTATTGTATGCTGTCTTACAGGGTTGGGTGAATTAACTTTCAAAATTAACTAGTTAAGTTAATTTGGGAATCTTACCAACCAAGTTAAGTTAACCCATATTTTGAAAATTAACTAGTTAAGTTAATTTGAAAAGTTAACTAGTTAAGTTGGAAGTAGTCCGTAGAACCACCATTATACCTAACCAATCGTGGTATTGATATACGTGTACTTGTGTAAGAAATAAGTAATGGAATACTCGCTCACGCATACAGACATTTTACCGCCACTCTCAAGGACTGAAAGACTCTGGTGGTGAGTATGAGAACTAATAAAATAGTGACCAAATAAATAAATTTGCAATTTTTTTTTTCAAAGAGGAAAGTTAATTGAAAAATAATTGAAATTAATCAGTTAATTTGGAGGAATTTCAATTACGTCAAGTTAACTCGTATTTTAAAATTTAACTAGTTAAATTAATTAACTTAATTGATTAATTGGTAAAAAGTTAAGTTAATTAACTTAACTGACCTAACCCTGCTGTCTTAAGTTTCCCTGTGTTCCTTTCAAGGACCAGTCGTCAAATGCCAATTTTCACCAGGCTCATTCATTTGTAATAAATAAATAATATGAAATACATATTTATTATTTATTTTATATAGGGTGATTCACTCGCTGGTAGCCCCAGAGTATCGCTAATACGATGCTCTGGGGCTACCAGCGAGTGAATCACCCTGTAGTTACGATGCACTTACATAAGTAAATATGCATGTTTTCACAACATATATTATTTTAAGTATATTTCTAGCATTAAAATGAAACTAGAAATTGTATTTAATTTACTTTGAAAATATGAGATGATTTTGTTGTAAATTTCTTACGACAAATTCTTAAAAAAATTGTAATAGTACACGCGTGTATGTATATTCAAACAGTCGCTACCATTAAGATTTTTCCAAAAGCGAGCTGACGTCACCATAATCAGCTGTTCTTCAAGTAATCGAATTTTTATTAAAAACAAACCCCAATTCTTACTGGACGACCAACTGCAAGAAGGGTGTAAGGCTGTAAGCAAATATAGCAATTAATTAACATCATAAAAATCACGCATCACAAATTGATCGGTCCTAATGTTTTGCGGACAGTTCAGTACGTGACACCGGTTAGATCAATTGAATACCCAGTTAGGTCAACTGTACGCCCTTGATGATTGGTTAGGTTAAGTCATGATATTTTCATTAGTTTAAACGAAAATGACAAGTGCAAACTTTTCTGGTTAATTTTGAGGTGTTTTGTACGAAACTGCCATCCGTTTCCTGTACAAATGCGTAGTTTTCGAGATGACGATATCTCGAAAGCTACGCATTTGCACAGGAAACGGATGACAGATTCGTGCAAAACACCTCAAAATTGACTAGAAAAGTTTGTTCTCATCATAAAAACAGACTGGGTGTAAAAACGAATAATTACCATTATTTATATTGTAAATCAATCCTCATTGATTTCTTGCAGAATTCTTCGGTTACACAGCTATAAAATGTATCTTTCTAATCCATTAACTTTTATAGTATTTTTCTATTGAAATTATTTTGCTAAATTAGAAAGCCTTTCTTGCTCTTGAGAATTACGTAAATATGTTTTTATTCTCTTAAGATCAGAAAACGTTCGCTCAACGAATGATGTTGTGGCCGGGATGGTCAGAAAATAAGTTTACACGGCGTATAATTTTGTAACTAAAGGACCTACATTGATTATGTTTGTATCAGGTGAATTCGTTAATCATTGTTGGCAACAATGCACGTCAATTCGACTGCCATCTATCGTACATTGGTTATATGAGTCAGTTGAACATAGAACTGACTGGAACAGTGCCCTGTCATTTCTACAACGATATTCCGCGTCTGTCAGTGGTCAAGAATTTCTCGAGCGCATTGTCACAGGAGACGAGACATGGGTTCATCACCGTACTCCGGAAACAAAACGTGCCATCATGGAATGGAGACACCCTGGGTCCCCGCGACCAAAGAAGTTCAAGATTGTGAAGTTCGCTGGCAAAGTGAGGGTTACCGTGTTTTGGGACCACAAAGGGGTTTTGCTCGCAGACTTCATGCAAAAAGGCACAACAATCAATGCAGCTGCATATTGTTCAACACTGGAACGTTTACGAACGGCCATTAAACGTAAACGTCCTGGACTGCTCCGAGGGCAGTGCACTGCTCCAGTTGAGCCGCCATGTTCAACTGATTCGTATAACAAATGTACGCCTTGTACGGTAAATGGCAGCCGAATCGACGTGCATTGTTGCCAACAATGATTAACGAATCCACTTGATACAAACATAATCAATGTAGGTCCTTTAGTTACGAAATTATACGCCGTGTAAACTTATTTTCTGACCATCCCGGCCACAACATCATTCGTTGAGCGAACGTTTTCTGATCTTAAGAGAATAAAAACATATTTACGTAATTCTCAAGAGCAAGAAAGGCTTTCTAATTTAGCAATAATTTCAATAGAAAAATACTATAAAAGTTAATGGATTAGAAAGATACATTTTATAGCTGTGTAACCGAAGAATTCTGTAAGAAATCAATAAGGATTGATTTACAATATAAATAATGGTAATTATTCGTTTTTACACCCAGTCTGTTTTTATGACGAGAACAAACGTTTCTAGTCAATTTTGAGGTGTTTTGCACGAATCTGTCATCCGTTTACTGTGCAAATGCGTAGTTTTCGAGATATCGTCATCTCGAAAACTACGCATTTGTACAGGAAACGGATGGCAGTTTCATACAAAACACTTCAAAATTAACCAGAAAAGTTTGCACTCGTCATTTTCGTTTAAACTAACGAAAATATCATGACTTAACCTAACCAATCATCAAGGGCGTACAGTTGACCTAACTGGGTATTCAATTGATCTAACCGGTGTCACGTACTGAACTGTCCCCAAAACATTAGGACCGATCAATTTGTGATGCGTGATCTTTACGGGGGCTCCGCCCCCCGTACCCCCGAGACCCAAATTATACAAATGATAATGTAATAACATGTGCCCACCTTGCCTGGGTAGTCCGCTAAATTTCGCGTGCCCTTAAAGATTGAAACACTGAAAGGACACTCACGTTTATTTTTAGGATTTTTTTTACGGCACCGAAAGACCTTCTGGTCTTTTTTTAAAATACAAGCATTATTGCATTTAGGGCAGGTCACAGATGTCTTAATTATTCCGTGATTGAAAAAAAGGTCTAAACTCTTGTCTTCATCGAGGGCAATATGGCGGATTACGTCTTCAAAGTCAAATATGCAAAACTGACACGTCATACTTGTGGTCACAAAAACACCGAAGACCGAACTAACAGACCAATTGCTAAATGCTAATAATGATTTAATTTTAAAACAGGACAAATTGAATTACGCAGAAGTAGCCAGAAACACCAAAAATAGGAAATATTCACCAAATAATATATATATATATATATATATATATATATATATATAATATATATATATATATATATATATATACAGGGTGGGCCGAAAGTCTGGATCCATAGGAAAATATTTATTTTAATACATAAATTACAACAAATGGTAAATACTTAAAATGAATATCAACTTTAACTCGTAAATGCGTATCCGTGATACTGTACAGTGGTTCGCACTCCAGTATAAACAACAAATTATAACAAATGCTCAAATTGGTGGCCTCTGACATCGAGACACTTAGGGATGGAATTTATGATTTTTAATAATTCTTCGAATTGACGTTCTCGAGATGCGTGTTTCATTTGATAATCTTCTTGTTGAGTTTACTGGACTATTCGTTAAAGTTTCACATACCATTGCAGAGGTATTTTCATCAGTTGCAGTTTTTGGACGACCAGAACGCCGTCGATCATGTACACTTCCTGTTTCTTTGAAACATTTAAACAACTTGCCAACAGTCGCATGTGTTACTGGATGCTTATCAGGATGATTTCTATTGAATTCGGTAGCAACTTCTCTGTGTGTAGCGCCCTGTCTTGCGTACATGAACACAAGTTCTACCCGGTCTTCTGTTGTTGATTCGAAGCCATTTCTGGGCTGAAATAAAAAAGTATTTGAGTATTTATACTGGAGTACGAACTACTGTACAGTATCACGGATACGCATTTACGAGTTAAAGTTGATATTCATTTTAAGTATTTACCATTTGTTGTAATTTATGTATTAAAATAAATATTTTCCTATGGATCCAGACTTTCGGCCCACCCTGTATATATATATTATATATATATATATATATATATATTATATATATATTATATATATATATATATATATTGAAAAAACACGAAAAATAGGAAATATATTTTCAGAAAAAAACACATTTTATACAAATCTGCACAAGATAAGATATATTTTCTTAGTCAGTTTTGAATGGCAATTCAATATATTGTACTGTTTTAACCGCGCGTGAGCGGGTTAAAAGACGAATATTAACCTAAATATAATCATTACTCCTTGCCTAGCATTGAAATTAAAAATTGTTTACATTGTTTACATTGTTTATTATAGATGCTAATATATAATGCTATATCCTGTACTGCATTAATGAAAATGCGTATTGAAAATGACCACGGTACGCCATTGACTCCATACACAGACCAGAAAAGGAAGGAATATTTAAAATTTTAGATCTTCCAAGCGTTTTTCCTTTGATTAATTTTACCACAGAATATATAGGGCTTACTTACTTTATGATATATATATATATATATATATCTATATATATATATATATATATATATATATATATATATATATATATATATATATAAATTGTTTTCAAATAGAAACTAGATTTCTTCAACGGTTACAACCAAAAAAAATTAGAAAAATTTTATTACAATAATATTTAACAATTAAACATCATGAATAAATTGAAATTATTATACATAATATTGAAATTCTAAATCAATTCATCCCTAAAAAATTTGCTTAAAAAATTTTTTTTGCGGGACATTTTGAACGCGGGATTTTGACGCGGGATTTTGACGCGGGATTTTTTTATCAAATGTGGGACTGTCCCGTAAAATACGGGACGTCTGGCAACCCTAAATATATACAGTATATATATCGTTGATGAACATTCAGTGGACACTCTTATTGCCCTAATTTAACTTAACCTAACTTAGCCTGTAAGACATTTATTAATAGAATGGCTTGTCGACGAAATGTCACACACGACCGTTGTCATGGAAACTTTTCAGAACGGTAAATTAAATAAAATATAAAAAGGAAGCTTTCCTGATACACACACACACACACCACACACACACACACACACTGTATATAGTGGCGTGTTAACTGTAGGCCCTATAATTAATGTAATTAGATAATTAAGTAATTAATGTTTGCGTGAGAGAATCACCAATTAAATAAATGTTAAAAATAAAGGAGATTAATAAATTTCGTGGTGTTTTTGTTTTGTTTAATTAGCAAAATAAAAGAATAATAACTTACAGTGAATGACAATTACGGTAGATAATTTATAATGAAATATACAAATATTGAAGATATTGAATTTTGAAAATTAAAGAAGAGGACAAATGTACAGTGATTCAATGGTATTAAGATGCAATAATTAGGATGAGAGAATACGGTATGTATTGGACAGTAAAAGCCCACATGCAGTATTACGTTAAAGTCACATAAAAATCTGAATTCTATACGCGGTATTGGAGACACTTCAGAGAACCTATTCGGTTAGGCTCAGAGTTTGTATGAAAGGTGTAGGCTGCATAACACAGGAGTCTAATACAACACTGTATTAGACTCCAAGTGAGTTAGATCCATACAGAAAACATTAAATACTGAGCTAAGTTATACTTGGTTGTTGGGTGCAAGGGCTTGTAAACAACACTTTCAGTGAGTCTGTAATAGTCGGTGAACGAGAGCCTAAGATAGATATGTTCTCAGAAAGGTGCTGAAAACGGACTCCATTGAAGCTTTAACGACAAAAGTCTCGAGGCACAAAAAGCCGTTAAAACTTGGTTAGAATTCTCATGATGTTCTCACAAAGGTTAATTTAATGTAAATCATTAACGATAAACTTCGAAGTCAGGTGCCATGAAAAATAATTGTCAGCGTTTAAGAGCTCGTGTACATCTCGGTACGGTAAACAACAACTCAAGCTTCGAAAACGAAAAAAACAAAGACGTTCTTGTGGTGTTTCAATGCAGTTACAAGAAAACCTCCGTCAGAAACATATCTTCCTGCTGACGGTGCTGAATTCTGATGTAGGTAAGTCAGGGCCGGATTAAGACCTTTAGAGGCCCTAAGCACTTAAAAGATTTTGGTGCCCCATATATATGTAATTCAAAATATAAACAAAAATAAACCATAAAATAAAATTTTATTTTTTGAAATGAAACAAAACTTACAGTAAGATGGAAAATAATGTTTATTTTTGTATACTTCCACTTCATTTATATTTGAAAAGTTTTCTCCTACTTTTTTTAATTGCAAAGTCTTTGATCAGATCCTCAAAACTAATCTTACGTAACACATCTGCTTCTATACTTAGTAGAGATAAGGCATCCAGCCTGCCTTGTTGCATAGTTGTTCTGTTGGTATTTTTAATATACTTCAACTGAGAAAATGAACGCTCAGCTGAGCAATTTGTGACCATTAATGTTAAAAATATACGAAAGGCAATTTCTACATTTGGGAAGGCACACTCAATATTGTCTTCTACAATTATTTTATAAAGTTCAGCATGACTGAATCTTGTTTTTACATTTTTTTTTGCACTGAACTTATGGCACACATATGAGTGAAACTGCTGAAGCTCAGCAGAGAAATTAGTGTTCAAGTCCTCTGGGTAAGCATCAATCATCTTTTTACAACCCTGAGAATACCTTTCAATTTCAGTAGATGATGAAGTGGTGACATTATGTGGCACATCACTTAGAAAAGAAAATCTCTCTGCTATTTCTTTGTATATCTCTCCTCTTCTTCTCATCTCAGTTTCAAGTTTGTCAACAATTGTGTAAAAGGTGGTGATAAGAAATTTATCTCTGGCATTCAGATATACTTCTGGTGCATCTCCGTCATTGGGTACCTTCTTTCTGATACGTTTGCGAGTTTGAGCTGCCTTGTAATCAACATCTGGTAGCATTTCCTTTGTAGCTGCTTCATATCTTTCAAATTCATCTCGTGAAGTGCACAGTTGGTCAGCTAATGATCCATACAGATCTGCACATGTTTTTAAGTTCACATCCTTATTCTGTAGAACTTTGCTTACTCTATGAAAATTTTGCAAAATCTCATCCCAAAAATTCAACATAAAAACGAATTCTAGCTCTTGCATCTTATTTGCAATATTATTTGCTTCTCTTCTAGTGTCTCCCTTTTGTGACTGGTCTTCAGCTATACATTCTAACGCTTCTAAAATTTTAAGGAAAGATTTCAAAATTGCTGCTGTTGCCATAGCATGTGCCTCCCATCTGGTATCAGAGAGGGATTTTAAGACACTTTCATTTCCAATACAACCTTTAAGAATTTCCCACCTGCTGGTTGAGGCTAAAAAAAAGGTATAGAGCAACTGCACTGTAGAGAAGAAATTAACCGCCTCTTGACAGCAGTCAACAGCACTTCGGCCTACCAGATTTAGTGAATGGGCTGCACAGGGCACATATATAGCAAACTTGTTTGTTTCTAAAATTTTTTGCTGCATCCCCTTATAACGCCCAGACATGTTGGCAGCGTTGTCGTAAGATTGACCCCTACATTTTGAAAAGTTTAGCTTACAAACTTCACGTAAGTACTGCAACACCTGATTTGCCATTTCCTCACCAGTATGGCTTTTCATTTTCAGAAAGGTTAAAAAGCGTTCAATAGGCTGTCCATCTTTTAAGTACCTAAGTACAACACTTAACTGATCGATATGTGATAGATCTGGTGTTGAATCAACTGACAAACTAAAATAACCAGAAGATTTTACTTCGTCAACAATGAGTGCGTGGACCTTTTGAGCCATTAGTTGAATGAGTTCCTCACAGGTGGTTTTGGACAGGTAAGAAGGATTTCCTTTGCCAGAATTTCCATATTTCAAAATGTGACCTGCTAAAAATGGATCAAACCGGCTTATGAGCTCAAGCAGCCCTAAAAAATTCCCATTCTGCAATGATCCAAATCTTTCTTCTGTTCCTCGAAAAGACAAGCCACGTTCAGCTAACGTACAAATAACAGCTATGACACGCCTCAAGACATGTTCCCAGTAATCACACTCTTCCTGAATTTGTTTTTCCAACTGTTGTCCCAACCCCGCACCTTGTCTGCGAGTTAAGTATGTTAGCATAGAGTCTCGGTGAGTAGTGCTTTTTTCATGATGATCAATTACAATAGTATTTCGCCAGTCACTGAACCCTTCTCTTATAACAAAATGTGAGACATTTTTAGGAGCAAACAGTTTACAAACATAACAGTAAACTGATCCTGTTGATGGTGAATACAATAACCACTCTCTCTTGTATTTCTCACCATTGGCTTTTGTCCCAACGAAAAGTTTTTGTGAACAGTATCTTGCTGGTTTGCCACTACTGAAATGCCGGTAAGACTTGTCAAATGGCCCATTGTGGTGTTGACAGTCACTGGGTCCACAAGCAATCCAATAAGCCACATCATCAGCAGAGAAATCAAGCCACAACCCTGGATCTTTTGCTATATTTACTTCATCTTCTGCAGACTGATTCATTTCACCACCATCACCATGGTCCACTAAACTTTCATTTTCAGCAATTATTTCAACCCCAGAATGTCTTGTAAAGCAACTTGAATCAACATTTGCAGTAGAGGTATCAAGAGAATTTACAGGCAAAGTGAGATCAGTAGTGAGACATGTGGTAGATGAACCTGCTTGTGACACCTCGGTGATTCCAACGTCATCATATTTTGATTTTGAAGTGATCAAAGTGGTATTTGTGTCCACTTCTGATGACGGAGATTGGTTTTGATTCAGAATCGGTATATCATGTTGACGTTGTGGTCGTGGAACTTGTGTGAAGAAATCAGTCAGCTTTGCAGTCTTGGACTCTAAATCCAAAGTCTTCTCTTGTTTCTCTTTTGATAGTTTTCGCTTTTGTGCACCACTTAACTGAACACGTTTCATCTTGGTTCTTGGGGTCTGTAAAATACAGAAATAAAAAGAATATTTTATTTGTATATTATGTGGCAATCAACACAGTTACACATATCACAATCTTGGCTTTGTTCTTTTATTCTCAGAAAGACAAAATGGGAACCGTACACAACCAAAGTGGCAATTTAAATATAAGTGGCAATTAAATATAACTCAACCGAAATATCAACTCGAAATGTTGAATACAAATCAAATCGAAAGAAGGAACCAAAAGAAGGAACCGAAAGAAGGAACCGAAACCTATAAAATAAAAATACTTAACATTAGAATTAATAATACGCAATCTATAAAAATATCAATATTAACATTTCACTATTAACGAGCCACATTTTATATTTACATTTATTTATTTATTTAAAACACAATATTTAATTATAGGAAATATGAACATTTGCTTAGGGCCTAAATTGTCCTAACTACGTTTGATGTTATATATACATTACAAATTATTCACTCTGGTTATTACAATCTAAATTCTTTTATACTGTTATGACAATAGATAAATAAATTATAAAATAAAGATACGTGTATGATAAAATATTGTTATATATACAAATAAAGTACACTTCATAGACTTACCCTAGAGAAGAAGAGAGAGCAACAGATAAACTTCTTCAACGCTAATTAACTTAGGTCAGTATATCTTATTATTATAATGGCCGTGATAAACATCACTTGATACAACAGCAATATAGAGAGTTTATAGTTTCTTTTATTTTAATATTAATTTATATTACAATTCTATAAACCTAAATCTTTCTGTAAAACAATACCAAATGATTATGTAAAATATATATTTAATATTATATGCACAAATCACACGTTCAGAATAACTTCCTATAGCACACGAAAATATTTAATCTATATGTATTTTTAATATGGCGCTCAAAGATTTGATATAAACAAAATAATAACGCAAAGCGTAAAGTGTGTGATTACAACGAAATATATTTATTCTCTCAAAAGGGTTGTTGTTCACTACAAATTCAAACAATGAAAAAAAATAAATACTATATATGAATATATATAATTCAGTTTTCAACAGCTTATAGGCTATAAGCCGCGATTATAATAGTATAATAAATCCATGGTAAATCCGACAATGGAAAATTTCTGTGGTGCCCCCCTTCCCTTGATGCCCTAAGCACGGGCTTATTTTGCTTAATGGTTAATCCGGCCCTGAGGTAAGTGCTCTAAGATAAACTCCAAGCGCTCCATAGCAATTAAGGAGTTTGAACGAGCACTCGAAACTATCTGAAGGTTGACCTTTTGTGATGGCCTTCGATACGAGCTTGAGAAAAGTATTAAAATACAGTATAATCTTAAGACAAAAATATTTCTGTAGCTTCGGACAGAAAACATAATTGAGAAATGTAAAATGATGGAGCATTTAAAAATATAAATTCGAAAAATTATATAAGACTACACATACATAGGATATACGTTAAAATACAGTTTTGTGCACATAAAATATGTATAGAATGAGACACGGAAATGTGAGCGTGGAGGGAAATACAAAAGTAGAAGAAAGCGAAATGTAGTTAGTTGTTAAATAATAAAACGACAAAGCTTCGGAGAAAAGACAAATAGTAAAATTAGAGCAGTCGAAGGAAAATGAAACACTTAAAACTGAACTTGTGTGAGGAAAACAAAGCTATTTTCTCTGGAATTAACAATAAAAAGAATACTACCAAAAGTAATGAGGGTAATAGGGTAATAATAATTAATAATAAAAATAATACTAAGAACAGTAATGAGGGTAATAATAATTAATAATAAAAAGAATACTAACAACAGTAATAAGGGTAATAATAATTAATAATAAAAATAATACTAACAACAGTAATGAGGGTAATAATAATTAATAATAAAAATAATACTAACAACAGTAATGAGGGTAATAATAATTAATAATAAAAAGAATACTAACAACAGTAATGAGGGTAATAATAATTAATAATAAAAAGAATACTAACAACAGTAATGAGGGTAATAATAATTAATAATAAAAATAATACTAACAACAGTAATGAGGGTAATAATAATTAATAATAAAAATAATACTAACAACAGTAATGAGGGTAATAATAATTAATAATAAACATAATACTAACAATAGTAATGAGGGTAACAATAATTAATAATAAAAATAATACTAATAATAGTAATAAGGGTAATAATAATAATAATAGTAATAATGACAATAATAAAGATGGTAATGGTAATTATAACAGTAATTATAATAATAACAGCAATAATAATAATAATGATAATAATAATAATAATAATAATAATAGTGATAAAACTCAGATACTTGCAGTAATAAGGAGAGAACTGAATTATTAGAAAATAAAGAGGTGAACTGGAGAAATATTGGAATCAGAACTACAAAATAAAAGAAAAAAAAGGTTGGGTATTGAAAGTTTTTCCAGAGTTTTATTCTGGGTTTGGGTTTTTGGTCAAAGGTTATTATTCCACCTTAAGGCGTAATCTTCTTTAAATTTTATTCTGTTTGAATTTACAAATAAAGTTTATTTCCACGTTCCGTCTACATATATATATATATATATATATATATAGAAAACTATTCTTCTCAAATAAAGATAGACCCGAATACGGAAGGTTTGCTATTGCAAATACTCGTGTTTGGTTCAGTTTGAGTAGAGCAAGCCTGAGGTAGTACGAGCGTAACTGACTGATACGAGTAAATTTGTGCTGCCTCGGGGAGGAAACACAAACTCGCGGAGTCGCGGTGCGTATTGCTCCTGAAGAACCATGTACCTGGACTGATAATAACTAGAGGTATCCGCAATACAAACAAACGAAAATTGCGCGAAAACGAATACGGATTTGGATATTCTTCGAACTGGGCTAACCCGGGAGCATTGTTGCTTTCAGCAGTGATCAACTACGTAGAAAAGCCTCGTCAGTACGTTGACCCGTTGTTTGTAAACTATTTCATCATCGTACTTAATTAAGCTATGAATAATTCGACTGATAAATATGTCATTTTTCCTCCCACTTTTTAAAAATTAATTGACCAGGATAAAAATAATTAAAATAATGGAAACACTAGAGAGAGAGAGAGAGAGAGAGAGAGAGAGAGAGAGAGAGAGAGAGAGAGAGAGAGAGAGAGAGAGAGAGAGAGAGAGAAGCAGGGAAGCGGTCGACTTGGGGGTAATAATGACCGATGATGCCAAATTCGAGACACAAAATCAGATAGCAATAAACAAAGCAAAGAGAGTCGCGGGACAGGTACTAAGAACATTCAAAAGGAGGGACAAGACAGTAATGATTCCCCTGCTGAGAACACTGATCATACCAAAACTTGAATACTGCTCACTTTTGACGTCCCTATATAAAAAGGAAAAAATTAATAAACTAGAAGAAACGCAAAGACATTTCACAGATAAGACTGATGGCTGCAAAGAACTCAACTACTGAGAAAGACTACGTAAACTAAATCTGTACTCCCTGGAAAGAAGAAGAGACCGGTACACCATAATCTACATATGGAAAAATGATCGAAAAACTGGTACCAAACCTCAAACTAAACCCAATTACCATCCAAACAACGCTGGAAAATAGGAAATGCAGAATGTGTAGTGTTCCCAAATTAAAGGCCCGACAAGGGACCTCCTCACCACTGAAGGAAAATAGCTTGGTTGTGAGGAGGCCAAGACTTTTTAATCAGCTTCCAAAGGACCTCAGAAACGTTACAGGGGTCAAAGTTGAAGTCCTCAAGAGAAGACTAAATGCCTGGCCCAGGATGGCACCAGATGAGCCGGGTGTACCTGGCTATGTGCGGTGAGGAGCGCAAGAGAGCAACTCGCTCCTCCACCAAGCCAGGACTAGAGGCGGGGCCAGCAGCTTGACCTTCGTGTGAAGAGAGCCCGACGCACAGAACCCAAACGAGGTTAACAAGGTATATATATATATTATATATATATGATACACACAGACCATGCATGGAACAAGGAACTTTTCTGAAAAAATTAAATCCACTATAGTTCGAATAAGTAATGATAAATGACAAACAGTATAGTTTTTTTCCTTTTTCATGATGCTAGCCCGACGTGGGCAAGGATCACTCGCACAGAGGCCTCCAAAATATAGCTTCCCTGACCAGATATCTGCAAAGCAGATAGGATCCAGCTTTGGGACAGGATCTAGGGTCTAAAGCAGCCTAGCCCCACTATATTTAGGACCTCAATATAAGTAAAAGACTCGTTGCATTCACGTCGGATTGAATACATCAAAGAAAAAGGGATAGCTATTGTATTTTTAGCCAAACACCAAAACTTAAACCTCACCTGACAAAATTGAACGTCAATTTTTTAAGGCACATAACATGTCCGTTTCATGATGGGATAGAACTCAGAATGGTCCCCTGAGGGTTTTTATGATACACACAGACCGTGCATGGAACAAGGAACTCTTCTGGGAAAATTAAATCCTATCCGCTTTGCAGATAGGGAAGCTATATTTTTGGGGCCTCTTTGCGAGTGACCCGTTGCCCACGTCGGGCTAACATCATAAAAAAGGAAAAACTATAGTGTTTGTCATTTACCATTACCGGGAGTTCGGGAGAAGAGTTCCTTGTTCCATGCACGGACTGTGTATATCATAAAAAACCTCAGGGGACCATTCTCAGTTCTATCCCATATATATATATATATATATAATATATATATATATATATATATATATATATATATATATATATATATTCGAAGGTGAATTTCTTCCTACTAAACTTGATCTTCAGACTGGCAGTTGTAAATATCTTTGTCTCTATAGCAACGCTCGTTTCGAGGAAACTTCCTATCTTCAAGTCTCACGCCAGGATAAAATGCATCGTACCATAAAATAAACAACGCAATATATATATATATATATATATATATATATATATATATATATATATATATATACAGGGTGTGACAAAATTCCATTCTCATAGGGAAATACGATTATCGTTACTGGAGCGACGAAAACAAGAAGAAATGTGTCAACTGCTACATGGAATGCAGTTTGAGCATGTACTGGATTAATTGGCAAGTTGATTGTATTGTTTGTAATATACAGTTAAAACTATTTTCTCGTTCAATTCTGTTATATTTTATTTCCCAATGAGAACGGACTTTTGTTACACCCTGTAAGCCTGTATATATATATATATATATATATATATATATATATATATATGGTGATTCAAAAGTTCTCTCTAGGTAATAGTTTATATATATATATCAAGAATGGCGCTCATAAGTATTCGTACAGATAAATATTTCAGTTATATTCGTTCTTATCTTTTGTACCATGCATATTGCATAGGTTATGAAAAGTTTACCCTCGTTTGGAAAAGTTTAACAAATAAAAATAATTACGTAGTTTACCTCCAACATATAGTGTAAAACATCAAAGAAGTTGAAGAACAAAAAAATTTTAAGATGCAAAAGTTTTCGTACGCAAAAATATTTCATACTTTGTGTGTCCACCTTACGCTTGACGAATTTAAAATTTTTATCAGTATTTGTCTGTTTATTGACTAGAGACTGTTGGCAATTCTGAATTCTAGAAGTTTCTCTGTGAATCTTCATGGAAGACGGATGACTGTCCAAGCCGTTAGTAAGCAATGGGTCGTGGGGTAAAGAGCTGTCTACAGATCATGAGAGATCTGTTATTCATGCACACGAGTCTGGAAAGAGTTATAGAAAGATAGAAGAACTTTGAATTCCATTTACAACAGTTGCTGCAATTATAAAGAAATGGAAAGGCTTTGGAACAGTCAAAATTCTATCAAGGTGTGAACGACATCACAAGTTTTCAGAACGTACAGCTAGACGGATTGAAAGAATAGCTGGTGCGAATCTACGAGTGATTGCAGGTGATATTTGTCAAACATTAAATCATTAAGACTATCTAAGATCGATGTCCATCCTTCTACTTACTATAGGTCGTACATTGAGAAAGAATGGTCTGTATGGAGGAGTTACACGAAGAAAAGCTGTCCTCCGAAAAGCGGACAAAGTAGCTCGTTTAAAGTATGGCAAGGATCATCAAAATGATAGATTTGTATTCTGGAAGAAAGTCCTCTGAATAGACGCGACCAAAATTGAATTATTCGAGAACAACGAACAACAGTATGTTTCGCGAAAATCAAATACTACATTCGAGGAAAAAACATCCTTCCTACGGTTAAACATGATTGAGGTAGTTGGCTTCTTTGGGGATGCTGTAGTGGTTCTCGTCTAGGAAAGCTTGTTGTCATCAATGGACTCTTGAATTTGAAGAAATAGAAAATTTTAGAAAAAAATGTATTGCCTTCAGTTCGGGAGTTACGAATGGGTGGCAATTGGTACTGCAACAAGATAATGATCCAAAACATAGAAGTAAAAGCTCCAAGGAATAGTTTCAAGAAAAGAATTTCAAGTTTCTCGAGTGACCTAGTCAAAACCCAGATTTGAATTTGAGAATTTATGATCTGATTTGTAAAAGGCTGCCCGCAAGAGAAATCCTTCGAATCTAAATGAATTGCAACAAGTCTCTTATAGAAGAATGGAGTAAATTTTCTTGTGAAAGATGTCGAAACCTTGTCGAAAAATATCGAAAACGAGTCACTGAAGTCATTCAAACAAAAAGTAGACGCATAAATTATTAAATAGGCTTTTAAGTAAATGTACGAAAACTTTTGCATTTTTACTTTTTTTATTTCCCTAAAATTTGTTGATGTTTTACGTTATATTTTGGAGTTAAACTAATTTTTCCATTTGTTAAATTTTCCCAAACGAACAATAAACTTTTCATAACTATCCTATGCATGGGACGAAAGATAAGAACGAATATAACGGAAGCATTTCTCTCTGGAAATACTTATGAGCGTCACTATATCTATCTAGCTATCTATCTGTCTCTCTCTCTCTCTCTCTCTCTATATATATATATATACAAACACTACAGAAGTTTTTTACAGAAATCACAGGCTACCAAAGAGCCAAAAATCTACTCTAGGGTAGCCAAAGTAGGAAGTAAAGTTTCAAAGATAAAGAAGTAAACAGTTGTAGAAAATTTTTAAATACAACTCTCACACAATGCAAACCCCTACTTCGAAACTAATTTTCACACCATGCATACACATTACTTCGTGTACCCAGACATACAAAGATTTAAGGAGTAAAGAGGACGACAAAAAAGGATAACGAGTAATACTAAACTATACAGTCTAATCTATAACATGCGTTTTTCCCCTTCAAAGAAATTTTTTATTTTATTAAGTAGGGGCAGCATCTTATCATGAGAGCTTCGTTTCATCGAAGTGCCATTTACTCGTTTCTCCTAATTTGCTTCTCTCTGTTCACCATAAGTCCAGCTATGGATCAGAACTCGACAAATATCGGATCACCTGAAGATCAGGGCCCCCAGCCTTCGTTAGTTAGCCTTATAAGGCTAACTAACGAAAATATCATGACTTAACCTAATTAATCGTTAGGTCAACTGTACGCCCTTGACGATTGGTTAGGTTAAGTCGTGATATTTTCGTTAGTTAGCCTTATAAGGCTAACTAAAGAAGGCTGGGAACCCTGATCTTCAGGTGATCCTAAATATCTATCTAATCTATTCTTAAACATGTTGACTGATGTAGTACCTACGACCTGCGGCGGAAGACTATTCCAAATATTTACGATATTACAAGAAAAGAAGTTTTGCGCTATCACGCCATTAAACCTTCCATCCTTAAGCTTCATTCCACTATATCTGTTCATTCTATATCTGGTTACGCTCTCATTATCTAATTTAGAAAGGTGCTCCAAATTTACATTATCAAATCCATTGGATCACCTAAAGATCAGTGCCCCCATGTATTCTTGTTTTTTGCTTTACATTACCAAATATAATAAATTAAATTGAATGCCCGGTTAGGTCAACTGTACGCCCTTGACGATTGGTTAGGTTAAGTGGTGATATTTTCGTTAGTTTTAACGAAGATATCATTTGGTAATTGAGGCTGGGGGCCGTGTTGTTCAGGTGATCCAATCCATTTAATATCTTAAAAACTTCAATAACTGGCTTCTCCGCCTTCTCTTTTTTAATGAAACTAAATCAAGTTCTGATAATTTTTTTTCGTAACTTTTATTACGAAGGTTGGTTGGTTTGCTCATTGTATCAGTTGCTCGGAGACACTAGCACCGGACCTCCGGTTAGGTTACGTTTCTGAGGTCCTTTGGAAGCTGGTTGAAAAGTCTTGGCCCTCTGACAACCAAGCTATTTTCCTTCAGAGTTGAGGAGGTCCCTTGTCGAGCCTTTAATTTGGGAACACTACACATTCTGCATTTCCTATTTTCCAGTGTTGTTTGAATGGTAATTGGGTTTAGTTTTAGGTTTGGTACCAGTTTTTCGATCATTTTCCATATGTAGATTATGGTGTACCTCTCTCTTCTTCTTTCCAGGGAGTACAGATTTAGTTTACGTAATCTTTCCCAGTAGTTGAGTTCTTTGCAGCCATCAATCTTGGCTGTGAAATGCCTTTGCGTTTCTTCTAGTTTATTAGTTTCTTCCTTTTTATATGGGGACGTCAAAACTAAGCAGTATTCAAGTTTTGGTATAATTAGTGTTTTTAGCAGGAGAATCATTACTGTCCTGTCCCTTCTCTTGAACGTTCTTAGTACCTGTCCGGCGACTCTGTTTTATTTATCGCTACCTGATTTTGTGTTTCGAATTTCGCATCATCTGTCATTATTATCCCGAGATCGATCGCTTTCGTGCTTCTCTGAATTTCCTGTCTATCTGGAGCATAATATGCAGTCTGTTTAAATTCTTCTTTTCTACCATATCTCAAGAGCTGAAATTTCTCGGTGTTAAATGACATGTTGTTGTCTTCTGACCATTTGTATATTTTGTTTGTGTCCCTCTGCAAGGCCTCCACGTCATGTACATCGCTGATTTTTCTGCTGATCTTTGTATCGTCTGCAAAGGATGTTACTATACTGTTGCTGTTTACTCCGCTGTCTATGTCTGTTAGCATGACAATGAACAGGAGTGGGGCCAGTACTGTCCCTTGTGGTACTGAGCTGCGTACTTCCGATTCTGATGATGATATACCTTGAATTTTGACGACCTGCAGACGTTCTCTGAGGAAGTTGTAGATCCATTTTCCCACTTTGCCTGTTATTCCCATATATTTCATTTTATGTGCTATTATACCATGGTCACATTTGTATAAAGCTTTAGCAAAATCTGTGTATATAACATCGTAGTTGTCATTGCCTTCCAATGCATCCAGGATATTGTTGTAGTGTTCTATTACTTGTGAGAGGCATGATCTACCTGATCGGAATCCATGCTGATTTTCGTTGAATCTTTCCCGTGTCTCCAGGAAATCATAAATTTTCTCTCTAACTATTCTTTCAAATACTTTATGTCGATCGTATATATTAATGATGATGTCGTGGAAGAATTCCAATAAATTGGTTAAATACGAACTCTGTTTACCGAAACCATGTTGACTCTTTCTTATCAAGTTATAATTTTCAAGATAATTAGCTATTTTATCCCGTATTAGTGATTTTAAAAGTTTAGCCAGTATCGAAGTTAAGCTAATCTGCCTATAACTGGCCGCGAGTTTTTTATCTTCCTTTTTGAAAATCTGAGTTACATTTGCCAACTTTAAGTAGAAGTAGATTGTACACACTAGTCGACCAGGGAAGTACTCTGGTACCAACTTTAAAAAAAACTATATAGGGTTATGGTTTATTGCCGTCACCCTCATCCATTGGAAATTTCCATTAGCTATCGGTTGAGAGTTGACAAAAACCCTACGTTTTTTCGTTAAAAAGTTGTTTGCGGAGGTCTTTAAAGGACCTCGTTAAGTAGTGTTTTTTTGGTTAATGTTAAATTTATTTGCCTTCGGTATTTTAGCGCTGCCTAATGGTAAAGAAGGAAAATTACAATACCTTATTATTTCGTTGGGCCTCGTTTCTGGTTGTAGGGCACGACGATCTCTTTCGATGTAGGGCCGTAGACGATGGAGTTACGCAACGAGTTTATTTGGTTTAATTAATAGAGGCATTCATTACACTTAAATACCTGAAGGAATAGGCCTATCCTTTTGAGTTATTAGGTTTATATTATTTGGTATTCACTCAGAACTTATAGGAAGATTCAGTACGTCTCCCTTGCTTAAAGCATCGCTTGGAACTCCCGCTCCGGTGCTAATGTAAATTCCTTTGTAAAATCAGCGAAATTGAAGACAAAGTCCCCAGATATCTAATCTTCTCTCGAAGTAATTTTCATGCGTCAGCAATGAAAATGTTTTATACGAAATAATGCATTTTTCTTGATGGCATGTGGACCCAATGCCTCCATATTGGGTTCTATGTTTGGCAATTATTTTCATTCCCAATAGTAGGCTGACCATACGTACCGTTTTGAACGGGACAGTACCGTTTGTTTTATATTTCCTGGCCGTCCCGTCGTTTTAATAAAAATGTCAATTTTGTCCCGGTTTATGTACTTACTTTTTCATGAATACAGAATATTACATAACCCCGTCCCTTTTTTGCCATCCCAATGTCCCGTTTTTGTCTCAAGGAAATATGGTCAGCCTACCCAATAGGCTATGTCGCCAATTTCGAGGCAATTTTGTAGATATTTAATTCAATGAATTAATAATTTGTATTTAATTAAGAAATAAAAGTACCACATACGATACCATGTTGTAGGCGTGTATATTTTTGCCATAATTACATTTTCCAACTTTAAGGAGTAAATTGTAGACACCAGTCGACCAGGGAAGTACTCTGATCGTGGGAGGGAGGGGGCGTTAGGCAAGAGATAGGGAGTGTTGGAACTTCCGTTTCTTCCATCATTATTTTCTTTAGCTAGCCTTTTTCCATGTCTCATCTACTCTGCGAGCAGTCCAGCATGTTTTCAAACACACACTTCTCCCTCTATTCTTCTTATACACAATGCAATCTTTTCAAAATTTTCATAAAAAAGGCATCGTTTTTTAAGAGCTTTGGAGACCTTGATTTCGGCTCTCTCTTTCTTCTATCGGGGAGGGGAACATCTTTGCGGGTGCTTGCCCTTGGCCCTTCCTTCATACATATAAATATTCTTTTGTCGCAAGCATTGGACATCTACTGTAGAGTTTGAATTACATTTTAAAAACCATCGTACCTTCTAATTACGTCAGTCGTGTCGTAAAAGACATTCCACTTTATTTGACGAAGTTGGCTTCAAGAGCTATCGAAATCGAAGTGTCTAAAATCAGAACCTTTCAAGCAATTACTTTCACTATTAACCTGAACATTATCCTAAATCGTATTAATTTAGGTTGGAAGTACTTAGCAACTTTCCGACTTCAACATCTTGAAAAAAATTTTCGGATCACCTGAAGATCAGGGCCCCCAGCCTCAATTACCAAATGATATCTTCGTCAAAACTAACGAAAATATCACAACTTAACCTAACCAATCGTCAAGGGCTACAGTTGACCTAACCGGGCATTCAATTTAATTTATTATTATATTTGGTACTGTAAAGCAAAAAACAAGAATACATGGGGGCCCTGATCTTCAGGTGATCCAAATTTTCATTTGTCGCATTATTAAGTCTACAGAGTGGCTACAAAGTCCTTTTACATTCCAATTAGAACATATCTGTATGTTGCCCTTGTTTTTCATGCAAAGGGACTTTGTGGTCACGCAATAGTAGGATCACCTGAAGGTCAGGGCCCCCAGCCTTATTTTGTTAGCCTTATAAAGCTAACTAACGTAAATATCACGACCTAACCTAACCAATCGTTAGGTCAACTGTACGCCCTTGACGATTGGTTAGGTTAGGTTGTGATATTTTCGTTAGTTAGCCTTATAAAGCTAACTAAAGGCGGCTGGGGCCCTGATCTTCAGATGATCTCAATAGTATCAGGTCATCCCATAAGTAATGTCGTTTTTTACGATAGATTAAGTTTAAACTAGTCCTACTCGGTTTAAGCATAAATTTTCCGAAGGTTATATCTAAGAGGAGATCTATCGTGTTTCGCTACATACTTTACAGACCTTGACCAGTGAAGACGTGTGTTTTGCTTTATGTGAACCCCTCATAAACATGGCGGTATCAGAAGAGCATATCTGCTGTTTGACAGATGCAGCACGCTCTGGACGCCCTGCTGAGTTTGATGATGACCTGCTGTTAGCCGCACTTGAAGAAGACTTCAACAACTGTCGAAGAATTGGCCCAGAAACTCAATTCATCCCCGTCCACCATCCATCGACAATTGCAACAACTCGGGAAAGTGCCTAAGTTAGGAAAATGGGTGCCACATGAATTGTCGGTCGACAATCTGAGGGTGCGGGTAAACATTAGCACAGCTCTTCATTCCCGTGAACTTCAAGATCCGTTTTTGCACCGTTTAGCGACTGGTGATGAAAAGTGGATACTGTACCAGAATGTTAAGCGCCGTCGAGAGTGGGTTTGTGCCGGAGAACCAGCGACACCACAGCCAAAACCAAATCTTCACCTTCGGAAGGTGTTGCTTAGTGTAGTGTTTGGTGGGATAAAGGTGGTGTAATACACTTTGAAACCTTACCACACAACCAAACAATCACCGCTCAAGTCTACTGTCAACAACTGGATCGATTGAACACTGCACTAAAAGAAAAGAGACCTTCTTTGGTTAATCGGAAAGGAATCGTGTTCCACCACGACAACGCACGTCCTCATACCGCTCGGATCACTTCTGCAAAAATTGAGGAGCTTGGGTGGGAAAAACTTCCACATCCTCCATATTCTCCAGACCTTGCGCCTTCAGATTATCATCTCTTCAGGAGTCTGCAAAACTATCTTGACGAGAAACAGTATACTTCTTTAGACGACCCGCACACGTCTTTGTACGTTTTTTGCCTCAAAACCGCCTGAATTTTATAAACATGGCATTGAAAAGCTTGTAGGACGTTGGCAGAGTGTCACTGATTCCGATGGAAAATATATACTACAGTAGATTAAAAAGTTTCAGTTGAGGTTTTTTTGTCCTTCAAATTCCGATCTAAAAACCGACATTACTTATGGGATGGCCTGATATATTGTTTTCGCGAGTTGGCTCTTTTACGCATTGGTAAAGAAAGCTGTCCTATATAACATTTATTAATCGCGTCCCTTCCGCATTACTGCGTAGATTTTCAAAATTAACGTTCGGATAATTGAAATCGCCTATTAAGACCGCTTCCCTTTGCCTAGTAAGACCACCCCACTTAACCTATCAAACATTTCCACCTCATTTTCTAAATTCTGCAAAGGTAGTATATATATATATAATATATATATATATATATATATATATATATATATATATATATATATATATATATCACAGTTACGTTAATTTTTAAGTTACGTATAGAAATTTCGGCTGCAGTTGCATTTATATCATTGTTTAAATGTAGCCTTACATTATTCGGTTTTAAGTTTCCAAGTACATATATAAAAACACCCAACCTCCGCTTCGATTTGTTCTGTCTTCATGAAATAATCTATAACCTCTAATTTGACATTCGCCAATAAAGTCTTTATCTTTACAATTTATCCACGATTCCGTAATACGAATGACATCAAAATTTTCAACATATACAAGCGCCTTAGTTTACTAATCTTGCTCCGAATACTACTCCCACTTAAATAAATTACTTTTAAACTATCACTCACGTTTCGGTTAACTGAGTTCCGCTTTGTTCGTTTCCCGACAACCCATTAGAATTTGGCTTAATCTTTTCGTATGTTACTATCACTCCCGCATCTATGAGCTTACCTAACCGAACATCTTCGACTCCGTTTAAATGTATACCATCTTTAATAAAGATAATCTTCACTGTCGATGTGCGTCCAAATGTTAGCGAAATGTATTCCTAATTGACTACAAATGTCTTTAATTTTTCATTTACATAAGTAGCTCTCGACAATATACGTATTTTGGCAAACATTCGTGGAAGAACGCCAAAGACAAAAACGTTATTCGATTTATCCTTCATGGACTCAAACGGAACATGGTATTTTTCAAACAACTCTTCCGACCAGTTTTCCCTCTACACAAACATCGTTTGCTCCAACAAAAGAAACAAGGACGCTATTTGCGGCGGCTACAGTCAGTTTATCAAGTTCGCCTCGAATGTCCCTAAAATTTCTTTTGTACGGTTCGCGTTTTACAAATTCTTTATCCTAATAGGGTTGCCAGACTTTTCAAATGCCCATGCGGGACAAAATTTTTTCTGAGTTTTTTTTTTTTTAAGACCAAATTTTTTTTCAAATTGAAACTAGATTTCTTCAACAACAAAGAAAATTAGAAAAATTTTATTACAATAATATTTAACAATTAAACATCGTGAATAAATTGAAATTATTATACATAATATTGAAATTCTAAATCAATTCATCCCTAAAAAAATTTGCTTAAAAAATATTTTTTTGTGGGACATTTTGAACGCAGGATTTTGACGTGGGATTTTTGGATCCAAATGCTGGACTGTCCCGTAAAATACAAGACGTCTGGCAACCCTACTCATCCATGTTCATGGTCGGTGAATCCTCTATAAGAAGAATCTGATTTTCCATTTCGTTCGTTTCCAACGCACTAAACGGATTTGCAACTAACCTAAATTGCGCTTTTCGTTTCGGTTTCGCACCGTTGCGAATTTGAACAAAGGCATTACTAGTCTCATTGCTCTCCGCCATATTCGAAGCGTTATTTCGCGTATTTAAGTGTTCCCTTTCAGTTGGGTTCACTTTGTCTTCAAGCCGTTTAATCCGTCATTTAATCTCGTTAACATTATCGTCTAATTTCTTCATATTGTTTGAGGTGACGGTTGCATTAACTTCCGATTTTACGCTTACTCGGTCGAGGATTTGTTATTTTAATTCGCTTTTCTGATGAATATGGATATGAATATTAATAAAATCTTTCATTTGACAAAATCTGCACAAAATCGGTACGTCGTCGCCATCAATATCAAAAAAAAAAAATCGCAATTGTAGCTAGAACCACTGACGAAACAATGAAATTTTTGCATTTTCGAAGGCATATTAATGAATTTGTTCTGGCAGCAACACTAAAAGGGACGTTTAAAAGGTTTTCCAAAATTGACAGGCGTTTAATTAATATACTGTAACTGTCACACGATGACCTGAATTCAGTTTAGAACGACGCATACTGTTTTACGAATACCCATTTCTCTGGCGAATTTATATAACTGATCATCTGAAGACTAGAGCCCCCATGTATTCTTGTTTTTTGCTTTACAGTACCAAATATGATAATAAATTAAATTGAATGTCCGGTTAGGTCAACTGTACGCTCTTGACGATTGGTTAGGTTAAGTCGTGATATTTTCGTTAGCTTTAACGAAGATATTTGGTAATTGAGGCTGGGGGCCCTGATCTTCAGGTGACCCAAAAATAACACTAAAATAGTTAAAACAAACAAACAAACAAACTGATGAATCACGGAAACAAACTAAAATTGTAAACAAACTAAGAATGAACTCAACTAAGAGGCACGTGGTTAGACTGGAAGCGTAGTAGGCCTGTCCAATCGATATATTTAGACTAAAACATATTAAAAGTAACCAGATTTAGAATTAATTTTATAAAGTAATTAAATAAATGGATCACCTGAAGATCAGGGCCCCCAGCCTTCTTTAGTTAGCTTTATGAGGCTAACTAACGAAAATATAACGACTTAACCTAACCAATCGTCAAGGGCATACAGTCTAAATTGGTTAGGTTAGGTCGTGATATTTTCGTTAGTTAGCCTTATAAGGCTAACTAACGAAGGCTGGGGGCCCTGATCTTCAGGTGACCCCAAAAAAATGAGTCAATACTAATAGTTGTAAAAAAAGACGAGAAGAATGGCCTCAGATAAAAAGCACGTGGTGAGACTGGAAGTACAGTAGGCCTCTCCAGTCGATATAATGGACTAAAACTACTATTTAAAAGTAACTTAGCTTAGTAGAAGGGTTGACCCTGATGTAGATTCTTAAATTAATGATAGCTAATCACTTAATCACTAAATATTAAGCACAAGTAAAGAATGTACGGAGCAGCAAGGAACACGTCTGTTCGCTACGGAGTCTGAGAAATGAATATATATATATATATATTACAGTAAGATTGTGAAACTAATGATTTCATGAAAGCCCTGAAATTTTCAGTAATTTCGGGTAATTACTGTTTCACTCAGAGACTTCAGGGAGTTACTGAAATACCTAACCTAACCTATTTATACCTCAGTAATTTCATAAAATCTCTGGTAACTTACTGCAGGGACTTCGTGAATTCTTAAGTATTTCATGAAATCACTGGTTTCACAATCTTACTGTAACAAAATTTCAGGGATTTCATAAAATCACTAGTGTCACAGTCTTACTGTAACATACACACACACACACACACACACACTTTTTTTTACATTACATTTTATTTGGAAAACATGAAACCACTTGGGCCTATCGAGGTTATGCAAGTCATAAGCTATATTTTATAAAATTTTGCAAAATGTCAATCTCAAGTCAGCTAATAACAAACTATTTACAGATCTACCAAAGTAGCCTACATAATTTAAACTAAAAATATACATTACACTGGTATGCATATGAAATTTTTCTGTCTGCTGTGAGGGTTTTTTCAACTCATATTATATAATTCGACCATGCTGAATTCGAAAATGACATTGGTTTTCCTCAATCAGGTCGGGTTTTTTCTCTATTGGCCATTTATTATAAGTCCAATTTTATCCCCAAATTTATTGAATTTTTAGCTTAAACACTGTAGATACGAGTAATATTATAAGAACACTCGTGAAAAATGAAAACATTGTGTGAATAAATACTTTTATTCATACAATGAATATGGAAAAAAGTTTATTGAGGAAGGAATGAAGTTTTTTTGGCTTTCCGTCTGTGTTTTTCTTCGGGCACGTCTCGCTTCAAACACCAGCAATAGTCCGCCAGCATATTGATATCCCAGTTTCCCTGGTACCTCTCTTCCATTATTTTGATATCTTGGTGAAATCGTTCACCCTGTTCCTCACTATAATCCCCGCAATTTTCAGGAAAATAGTCCAAGTGGGACCACAAAAAGTGCATTTTTATGGACATGCGCGACCAATGAGCTTTGAAAGCTTCCATCAAGTTTTCGACAACGGACTCGTATTCTGGACTTCTACGCTTGCCAAGAAAATCAGTGACAACTGATTTGAATGCCTGCCAGGCATTCTTCTCAGTTGGAGTCATTGCGTTTTCGAACTGAGTATCCTTGATCAAAGTTCGAATTTGAGGACCATCAAAAACCCCAGCATTTAGTTTAGCATCAGATATATGAGGAAATTTACTCTCGAGATATCGGAATGCTGAACCCTCCTTATTCATTGATTTGATGAAATTTTTCATCAAGCCCAGCTTAATATGAAGTGGTGGGAGCAAAATTTTTGTTGGTGGTACAAGGGGCACTGAAACGACATTATGCGACCCAGGTTCAAAATTCTCTCTGGATGCCCATTCACGCTGAGCATAGTGCTTCTCATCCGCTCGGCTATCCCATTTGCAGAGGAAACATGGGTATTTCGTGTATCCCCCTTGCATTCCCAATACAAATGCCACAATCTGAAAAAAAATGAAAATATTTAAAGAATTTAGAGAATTTGTTCTATCAGATAAAAAAAATCTATGCATTGGACTGTATCACTTCTGTGGGGAAGTTAAGTGTTCTTATACGCTCTCAAATAACCTTTGGAAAAACAACATAGTCAATACCAATAGTTTACTTATGATATTAGTATTACCTTCAAATCTCCACAGATCCTCCAGTTATGTTGGTCGTATACGAGAGCATCCAGTAAAATTTTCATGTTATCGTAGCTCTCAGTAAGTTGTACGGAATGTGCTACAGGGACTGATGCAACCCTATTCCCAATGTTGAGAAGTACTGCTTTCAAACTTCGTTTAGACGAGTCTATAAATAGCCTCCATTCTGATGCGTTATATGGCAGGCCCAAGGATTCGATTAGCCCCTCAACATTGCAGCAGTACACTAAGGAAGAGGTATTTTCGTGCACTGCAAAAAACTTGCGGAATTCTTCCTCTCGTTTCCTATACCAGGAGAATGTTGTTCCCGGAGCCAGCAAGTTGTCCTCTCGAAGTCGTGAGCCCAAGATCTCGGCAGCTAATTTGGAAAGTCCTAAATCCCTGGTAAGATCATTAAGTTTGGCCCGGTTGAGAGGCCTCGGCTCATTTGAAGCGGTATTTTGAGGTATATACGACTGGGACTGGTCATTGGCATTGGTCATTGATTCAGCATCAGAATCATCGAAGTCCAGGGTTTGAGGTGGGTCGGGTATTGGAATTCCAGGACCATGGGGTACAGGTCTCATAGCAGAAGGAATGTCAGGGTATACAACAATGTGTTTATTCTTCTTGTTAACTCCTGAAAATAGAAACACAGAAACATGGATATAAAACTTGCATATGAAATAGAAGAAGCATTCAGACAGTGTCGGCTCGTGAGGGAAGGCTGCGGTCTGTAAAATATGAAATAGGTCGATGGAGTCTGTATATTTTCTTTCTTTTTCATTCATATTGTCCCTTCGGGGACAATATGAATGAAAAAGAAAGAAAATATACAATCATTGTATATGTAAATGTAACTTGTATAACAATATGTATGTGTAAATGTATTTTCTATAACAATATGTATATGTAAGTGTATGATTACCATTATGGTGAATATTATGCTATATATGGTGAATATTACATTATGGTGAATATTATGTCAAGTTTCATACGAGGATTTCAAAATATTTAAGAAAAATAAATTTATAAGCCCACCTTGGAGGTTTGTCATGCAGAAATAGCAATCTGTCACGTGATCCTTTCCTTCTCTCCAAATCATGGGAATTCCAAAAGGCAAAGATTTCGCTCTGCCTTTGCTCCATCTTCTCAAATTTTCAATGCACGTCTTGCAGCACATATGAGGGGCGAAATTTTTGTCCTGGTCCCCTAGCTTAATTCCAAAGTATGCTCTATACATTGTCTTCACAAATTTAGTGATTTGGGACTGGTTATTTGGCATGATAACCGTCCCACATATGTAGCAGAATCTATTGGGATCATTTTTACACGCTCTATTCATTACACTGGTATGCATCAATTTTGCTGTCAAGGATTTTGTAAGTGATTCTTATAGAGGTTTTCCTGCCGATTTCGAATCTGCAATCCGTTTTTCTCAATCAGCTCAGGTTATCCGGCTATGGCCTCATAAGTAAAATAGAATTTTTCGTGATTTTGTCAAAGCGGAATTGGAACAGTAACATCTATCATCACTTGTTTCACTTGTATAATATCTTTTTTTACTTTTCAGGCATATAGATAAAATATTTCATAATGAATAGAGCGTGTAAAAATGATCCCAATAGATTCTGCTACATATGTGGGACGGTTACCATGCCAAATAACCAGTCCCAAATCACTAAATTTGTGAAGACAATGTATAGAGCATACTTTGGAATTAAGCTAGGGGACCAGGACAAAAATTTCGCCCCTCATATGTGCTGCAAGACGTGCATTGAAAATTTGAGAAGATGGAGCAAAGGCAGAGCGAAATCTTTGCCTTTTGGAATTCCCATGATTTGGAGAGAAGGAAAGGATCACGTGACAGATTGCTATTTCTGCATGACAAACCTCCAAGGTGGGCTTATAAATTAATTTTTCTTAAATATTTTGAAATCCTCGTATGAAACTTGACATAATATTCACCATAATGTAATATTCACCATATATAGCATAATATTCACCATAATGGTAATCATACATTTACATATACATATTGTTATAGAAAATACATTTACACATACATATTGTTATACAAGTTACATTTACATATACAATGATTGTATATTTTCTTCTTTTTCATTCATATTGTCCCGAAGGGACAATATGAATGAAAAAGAAAGAAAATATACAGACTCCATCGACCTATTTCATATCTTACAGACCGCAGCCTTCCCTCACGAGCCGCCACTGTCTGAATGCTTCTTCTATTTCATATGCAAGTTTTATATCCATGTTTCTGTGTTTCTATTTTCAGGAGTTAACAAGAAGAATAAACACATTGTTGTATACCCTGACATTCCTTCTGCTATGAGACCTGTACCCCATGGTCCTGGAATTCCAATACCCGACCCACCTCAAACCCTGGACTTCAATGATTCTGATGATGAATCAATGACCAATGCCAATGACCAGTCCCAGTCGTATTTACCTCAAAATACCGCTTCAAATGAGCCGAGGCCTCTCAACCAGGCCAAACTTAATGATCTTATCAGGGATTTAGGACTTTCCAAATTAGCTGCCGAGATCTTGGGCTCACGACTTCGAGAGGACAACTTGCTGGCTCCGGGAACAACGTTCTCCTGGTATAGGAAACGAGAGGAAGAATTCCGCAAGTTTTTTGCAGTGCACGAAAATACCTCTTCCTTAGTGTACTGCTGCAATGTTGAGGGGCTAATCGAATCCTTGGGCCTGCCATATAACGCATCAGAATGGAGGCTATTTATAGACTCGTCTAAACGAAGTTTGAAAGCAGTACTTCTCAACATTGGGAATAGGGTTGCATCAGTCCCTGTAGCACATTCCGTACAACTTACTGAGAGCTACGATAACATGAAAATTTTACTGGATGCTCTCGTATACGACCAACATAACTGGAGGATCTGTGGAGATTTGAAGGTAATACTAATATCATAAGTAAACTATTGCTATTGACTATGTTGTTTTTCCAAAGGTTATTTGAGAGCGTATAAGAACACTTAACTTCCCCACAGAAGTGATACAGTCCAATGCATAGATTTTTTTTATCTGATAGAACAAATTCTCTAAATTCTTTAAATATTTTCATTTTTTTTCAGATTGTGGCATTTGTATTGGGAATGCAAGGGAGATACACGAAATACCCATGTTTCCTCTGCAAATGGGATAGCCGAGCGGATGAGAAGCACTATGCACAGCGTGAATGGGCATCCAGAGAGAATTTGAACCTGGGTCGCATAATGTCGTTTCAGTGCCCCTTGTACCACCAACAAAAATTTTGCTCCCACCACTTCATATTAAGCTGGGCTTGATGAAAAATTTCATCAAATCAATGAATAAGGAGGGTTCAGCATTCCGATATCTCGAGAGTAAATTTCCTCATATATCTGATGCTAAACTAAATGCTGGGGTTTTTGATGGTCCTCAAATTCGAACTTTGATCAAGGATACTCAGTTCGAAAACGCAATGACTCCAACTGAGAAGAATGCCTGGCAGGCATTCAAATCAGTTGTCACTGATTTTCTTGGCAAGCGTAGAAGTCCAGAATACGAGTCCGTTGTCGAAAACTTGATGGAAGCTTTCAAAGCTCATGGGTCGCGCATGTCCATAAAAATGCACTTTTTGTGGTCCCACTTGGACTATTTTCCTGAAAATTGCGGGGATTATAGTGAGGAACAGGGTGAACGATTTCACCAAGATATCAAAATAATGGAAGAGAGATACCAGGGAAACTGGGATATCAATATGCTGGCGGACTATTGCTGGTGTTTGAAGCGAGACGTGCCCGAAGAAAAACACAGACGGAAAGCCAAAAAAACTTCATTCCTTCCTCAATAAACTTTTTTCCATATTCATTGTATGAATAAAAGTATTTATTCACACAATGTTTTCATTTTTCACGAGTGTTCTTATAATATTACTCGTATCTACAGTGTTTAAGCTAAAAAAATCAATAAATTTGGGGATAAAATTGTACTTATAATAAATGGCCAATAGAGAAAAAACCTGACCTGATTGAGGAAAACCAATGTCATTTTCGAATTCAGCATGGTCGAATTATATAATATGAGTTGAAAAAACCCTCACAGCAGACAAAAAAATTTCATATGCATACCAGTGTTATGAAATATTTTATCTATATGCCTGAAAAGTAAAAAAAAGATATTATACAAGTGAAACAAGTGATGATAGATGTTACTGTTCCAATTCCGCTTTGACAAAATCACGAAAAATTCTATTTTACTTATGAGGCCATAGCCGGATAACCTGAGCTGATTGAGAAAAACGGATTGCAGATTCGAAATCAGCAGGAAACACTCTATAAGAATCACTTACAAAACCCTTGACAGCAAAATTGATGCATACCAGTGTTATTTATGCAATTTCTAAAATCTCTTTCATTCATGAAAGCATCCAACTTTTTCTTAAAACTGACTAAGGAGATACTATTTACCACATCATATGGCAAGTCATTCCAAAAATCTACTGCTCCATGACTGAAAAAGTATTTTCGTTGATCAAGTTTACAAGTCTGTTTTCTTATTTTCTTATTATGCCCTCGAGTTTTTCCATTGGACTCTAATGAGAAACAGTTACATCTAAATTGTCTAAACCTGAAAACATTTTGAACATCTGTATCATATCTCCCCTCAAACAACGTATCTCGAAACTAAACATACCCAGTTCCATAAACGGATCCAGGGAGGGAGGCCCAGGGGGTTTAATTGAAGTAACGGGGCTAAAATGAAGCAACGTGGACATAAGCATTCAAACGTTTTACCTAATTTCGTTTAACCAGGATGTATAGGGCCTCCAAATTAAGCCCCGTTGCTTCACTTAAGTCCTCTGCCCCGCCCCCCTCTGGATACGCCTATGCCCAGTTCCCTTTATCTTTCCCTGTATTCCAGTCTTCTTAAGCTAGGGATAAGCTTGGTTGCCCTACATTGCATACCTTCAACAATATGAATCACCCTATATTACACCATCTGCAGTGATGACGATTATAAAATCTTATCACTAATGACCCCAGCATTCGTAGTTCAGTGGGTAACACCATTTTCGTATAAGAGAAGGGAAAACACTGAGGTCGAGAGTTCGAATCCCGATGATGCTGGTAATAATAATTATAATACCGGAGCGAGAACAAAGAGCTCAGGCCAACTAATGCGGCCCAGTGCCAGTTTCTGGTATTCCTGATTCATTATCATTATTACTAAAATGAATGGCGAGGACTATAAACGAAAAGGGTAAAAAAAAAAACCCACAATACTGGAAATAGCGTGACCTGGTTAAATATTTATTTCTAAAACGATTCTTAAAAGAAAGTAACAGGACTCATAATTAAGACTCAGACATAGTTAATGCGTAAGGACTCCATACATACTTAAAAGGACCTTTTTTTTGTACTGGCCGTCTACGATTTTAAAATCTTTGTAGTTTATTTCATATTTACATTATTTTTTCGAATGAACTCTAATGGAGGACTCTTCTCCGCATTTTTATGTCAAACAAGTGCGGTAACTGACTCCTTTATGGGAATGAATGCCCAATTTTAATAGACATTCGATAGATTCAACGAATTTCCTAAATTACATTTAGGATAAGTAAATAAATTAAATGACTTTAGAGGGCATTAATGAAGAAAATTTTTTTTTTAATGGAATGGAGAACCCAATTTCAGAGGGTTAGTAAAAACAAATTTAAAAGTAGCGTAAAGACAAAACTTGCCGTCTGCAAATCTCAATTCTCTTTCGGAGGAAAGGGTAATTGATCCTTAAAAGGTCATAGGATACGAAGAAGACATCCTTAGGAACATCATAATTACGGACAAAGCTTTAATAAATCACATCCAAATACGAGTGAACGCATAAATAGGCACGTGACAAAGTTATTTACGAAATTATCTTTCCAAAAACTTTAATTCAGAGTCGAACAAATTCCAGTTTGAACATATTTTGAAAGTTTTTTCTAAACTAAGGTTTCTGCATACAGGAACTGAGTTCGAAATTCAATAAAGAGAAGTTGTAAAAATTCGTAACTAAGCTAGAAGAAATTTTATTTTCGGTAAAGGCTAATTTCAGATGTTCATTTTCTTGTTTCTACTTCCAGGTAAGAAATATGGCTCCAAAACATATACTTTTTCCGGTGAAGTAAAACATAGTATAACAGTGTTAACAAGAAGGCTATAGTTAATGGAAAACTAGTGAAAAACGAAGGTTTCTAAAACATGTTTCGAACAAGGAAACTGGCACCACTGATGATATGAGATCAGATTGGCTACCATTAGATTTAATAATCTCTTATTAATTACCTGAGAATTAGATCATTAAGAGATAGACGTAAATCTAGCAGCTGCCTTGTTGCAGAACTTCAGGAAACTACTGTCTTCAGAGTTGGACCATCTACAGTGAGGCTCAGTTATATTAGGAAGGTCTAAAAGTGTGCGTTGCTGTAAAAACCCAGCAAGAATGAATGGGACATTTAGTAAACATTCAGTAAACGTTTTATTGACGTTTACTAAACATCCCATTTCTTGCTGAGAAAACCTTTCACGTATAAAGGAAACAAACTATGAAATTAACTTGGAAAGAGTATTACAACACATTAAAGTAGGAAACTAGAGATAGTGGGACTCGAACACGCGACAGTCGCGTAGTTTCAGAGTGAACGCTCTTGCCGATCACGACATCCAGAACCCTAAAACATAGTTTGTTCATACGAGGCCAATATTTACGCTCCTTGACCATGCTCCATTTAACTCCCTCGCTTTTATAAAGCATAAAAATGGCTTATAAGTGCAATAACCGCATTTAAAAAAGGTGCAAAGTGAAAAGATATTAAAATGAGAAACTAAGAGAAACCCCTTTTTTAAGAACTTGACAGTCTGAAAATTCAAAATCTTTGTACCAAAGATTAATTTATTTTCCTTTCAACTTATTCAAGGACGATTATTATACTTCAGAAAAGTATTAATAGGAAATTAAAATTTGCAAAAACTCACTCAAACGCACCCTTTCAGAACTTCCTAATACAGTTTACGTCTAAGTGTAGATCGATGAACTTTTCCGATGCCTCTTCAAACAGAAATTACTGTTATCTGTAACAATATGTACTAAAATCTTGACACTTATACCATACATCATCCTAAACCAATGAAAGAGTCAGTAACAGGCAAAGTTTTGTTATTGATGTCGTTTTCATCATCAAATGAACTACCTTTTGAGAAGCAAAATGGAAGGTGGAAGACCATATAGAAAGAACAGCTCTAGTTTTAGGCTCTTTTTATGTATTTACAAAGAATACTTGTGATTCTTCCATTACTTCCACTCGCATTAATTTCTTGACCTATACCTTGTCGAAAATTTATTTCTATACCTAGGCCTAATAATTTTATTTATTTTTACCCTATACCTACAGTACCCCTACCCCCGTGCCATCTCTGATATATATCTATCTAGAGAGAGAGAGAGAGAGAGAGAGAGAGAGAGAGAGAGAGAAGGGGAATGGCTTTTCAAAATCATATTATTCAGAGCTGTATCTTAACCGGATACCAAAACGTCCATTTTCAATATCAGCAAGAAATCTCCTAATCCCATTTTATTGCAGTGTGTATATATATATATATATATATATATACGCCACAGACGGCGTTCGATGATTTATGATGACTATGCAGTATGCAGTATATCGGAATCTGGTATACACATATCTTACTGTATATTGGATCATGGAAAAATAATCTGAGTGCGAATATATATATATATATATATATATATATATATATATATATATATATATTATATATGAGAGAGAGAGAGAGAGAGAGAGAGAGAGAGAGAGAGAGAGAGAGAGAGAGAGAGAGAATAGGCCCTATAATAATGTAATTAAATTAAATAAAGATCGTTCATGGGTCACCAATTTGACCTTTTGATCAAATAATAAATATTATTAATTAATTAATAAAGGAGAAGTGAGCAATAAGCTTCGTTGGATTTCCCTTTAATTAAACAAAAACGAGTAAAGAAATAAACATTTACAGAGCTTGAGTTGAAGGTGTCCTTATGCTGATCAAATTATCAAGATTAAACGGACAAATGCACGGTATATACAGTAAATGACACTATGATAATAACGTGAATTATACAGGGTGAGCCACATAAAAGCGGCCCAAGAAAATTTTACACACAAAAAGAAATATGAAATATTTTATTGGGGCCACTTTTATGTGGCTCACCCTGTATAATAACACACGAGCGAATTTAGAGTCATTAGGATTAAGTCTGGCGTCTTGGGCGCATGCTGGCAGAGTGAAGAGGGATGCGATCATGTGAGGGTTTGACGGTCCTCATCTGGTCGACAAGGATGAAGGCGTTGTTTGAGACAGAGAAGCGATCGAGGGAAATCTCGTGTCAGCGTGTGAACGAGTGAAAAGGGAATTCTTATGAAGGCAAAAAAAAGAATCTTCGAAAATGCCTGAAGGTGTCGCTGAAGAAATGCTTGAAGCGTGTTACTGTATGCCCATATATACATTCTGATGCATTGTTTAACCATATGTATAGATGTAATCATAGTATCAAGTGGGATAGTTCTAAAGCACTCGTTAAAAACACAGATATAATTGAAAGGAATATTCTAGAATGTGCATTGTGCATTTATCCATTTTAAAAATAATTTCAATAACAGTGTGGGAATGTATAAAATTGACAATATCCTGTTAAAATACCTTTTGCCTCTAATTAACTCTTGTTAATCATGTGTTAATCTTCTTATTTTTCTGTCCCGCTGTACATATGTATATATTTTTGTCATCTCGCCTTCTTCATTCATTCCCTGACGAGGTGTACTTCTGAATACACGAAAGGCCTTGGAATCATTTTTCTCTTTCCTTGTAGGTTTGCATCATTCATTCATTTCATGTGTTTAATTGTGACATTCATCCCACATACATACATATATATATACAGGGTGTTCCAGAAGTCTTGGAGGGGTTTTATTTGGCTATAACTTTTTTCTTTTTTGATTAATTTATTTATTTTTTATTTTTCAATTAAAGTATCCTTGCTGCGATTAATGAAAATGGAATCCTGGACAGTGCAACAAAGAGTGGCTATTGTGGAACTTTATTTGACAAACAACTCTTCCATCGTTGCCGCTCAAAGAGCTTTTCGATTAAAATCCAACACACGTTCTGCTCCTTCTGATCGAGCTATTCGACGGTACGTCGCTAAATTTCGTATGGGAATGGGTCAGGGAGACGAACCACGGACTAGGCATCCTCGGACAAGCCGAAGTCCAACTCTGGTTGAGATGGTTCTTGAAAACGTTGAGGAAAATCCACGTCAGTCCGACGACGCAGCCAGGAATTAAGCATTTCAAGAAGTTCCTTACATCGAATTTTAAGAGGATATCAATCTTTACCCGTACAAAATTCAAGTTACTCAAGAAATTAAACCACGAGATCATTAGAGTCGGATAACGTACGCTAATGCGATTTTAGATTTACGCAATGAAAATGAAGATTTTAACCAGATATTAAATTTGTAATTAAAATCGCAATAAATATATTTTCAAGTTTTACAAATCTTTTTTTATTTGATCCCCAAACAAAAAAGTTATAGCCAAATAAAACCTTTCTAAGACTTCTGGGACACCCTTTATATATATATATATTAGCGATGGACCGGATATCCGCATCATTTTTAACATCCGCATCCGCACTTCTGACTGCGGATGTTATGCAGATAATTCCTCTAATAAATTATGCAATTTTCAATTAAATTAGCTTATAAAGTAGCTTATAAGGCCCAGTCATGCACATTTCATGTAAAGTATTAACCCTTTAATGCCCAGTGTGTGAAATTGTCATCGTTAACTTTGGAAGCAATTTTAGACCTTCCAGTTTCCAATGTGTGAAATTTAACACATTTCGTATTTTATTAATTATGAACAATAAAACTTTGTAAAATATATTTTTCAGTTATTTTGGGTCGAATTAAACGATTTTTATACCCCAATTTTTTTTTTTTTACTTTTCGACTTAATTTGGGTATGAAAGGGTTAATTATTAATGAACAAACAAATATATAAACCTCAAAATATAAATACTTGGTAACACAGAAAATTGAATGAAACTTGTTTCATTGAATTTTCTGCGGCTGAAACTTTTGAGAAAGTTATGATTTTTATCATAATGAAAACATTAATATTAATTTTAATTCTTATGCATTGCCTGCCATAATAGTAATATCACGAAATTTGAAAAATTATGTCATATATTCATAATTCTATATTATATTGCTAGATTAACTAAATATCCGCATCCGCGGATATTGAAATTAAAAATCCGCATCCGCAGATGTTGAAAAACTGACATCCGGTCCACCACTAATATATATATATATATATATATATATATATATATATATACACACACACACACACACACAAACTCAGAATGGTCCCCTGAGAAACTTATATGTTAAACACGGACCGTGCATGGAACAAGGAACTCTTCTGGGAAATTACATCCACTATAGTTCGAATAAGTAATGATAAATGACAAATACTATAGTTTTTCTTTTTCATGACGGAAAGCCCAACGTGGGCACCGGGTTACTCGCAAAGAGGCCCCAATATAGCTTCCCTCACCAGCTATCTGCAAAGCAGATAGGATCCAGCTATATTTTGGGGCCTCTTTGCGAGTAACCCGGTGCCCACGTTGGGCTTTCCATCATGAAAAAGAAAAAAACTATAGTATTTGTCATTATCATTACTTATTCGAACTATAGTGGATGTAATTTCCCAGAAGAGTTCCTTGTTCCATGCACGGTCTGTGTTTAACACATTATATATATATATATATATATATATATATATATATATATATATATATATATATATATATATATACCGGGTGACCCATAATTCAGGAACCATAGGAATAATTGTATTTTTTTCTAATAATTCTTGTACTTTCTAATAATGTTTTTTCTTTATTTTCTCTTTGATGAATTACCTGGATGACGTACCTATAAACAAACGACGTGGCATGTTTTTTCAGCAAGGCGGTGCACTTCCTCATTTTGACATGCAAGTTCGCAAATACCTTGATAAAACGTTCCCCAACACATGGATTGGCTGAAGAGGTCCTATCGAATGGCCACTCAGGTCACCAGATAACACTCCACTCGATTACATTATTAGAAAGTACAAGAATTATTAGAAAAAAAATACAATTATTCCTATGGTTCCTGAATTATGGGCCACCCGGTATATATATATGTATATAATGCGTAAACTTAAATTCGAAAGAGACGTTTCGGAGTCTGCTAGAGTTCCTCTTCAGCCAAAGATAAACGTTAAAACATAAAAAAAAATGAAGAGGCGAGAACTTAAAATAATAAATAAACTAAATAGAATTTGAAAAAACACATTAAAGTGAACATTAAGAACACGTTCCGAGTTCCTTAACATTGGTTTTAATGTTCTGTTATTAAATTCTTTTTATTTTAATTATTTTTTAACTTTTCGTCCTTTCATGTTTTTATCTTTACTCTTTCTTATCTTTGGCTGAAAAGGAACTATAGCGGAGTTCGAAACCTCTCTCGAAACCTCTTTCTCATATATATATATATGAGAACAGATGTGTACTACTTAAATAGATAAAACAGAATGGACTATGTACACAGATAGATAGATAAATAGAGAGAGAGAGACAGTACTGTACTGTACAGAGGGTTGTCAAAAGTTAATGAACACCAAAGTTCATCAGTGAAAGTTAATGGACACAATGAAAATTAATGGAAGTTAATGGACAATGAAAGTTAATCATTGAAAGTTAATGGACACCAAAGTTCATTAATGAAAGTTAATGGACACCAAATTTCATCAATGAAATGCCAGAACATGTGTCAGCTTTACATAATGCAAAAGAGAAAGAAACATGTTTCTAAATACAGTGTGTCCGTAAAGTCATGGTGGGATTTTAAATAGCTATATTATTGCAACGAAACATGATAATGAGATGAAACAATGCCAAATTGAAGAACAACTCTCAAAGTTGTATCTTGTAGTTAGTCTAGGCTAAGCTTAACCTTTATCTCGTAGTTAGTCTAGGTTGTCCACATGCCTATGTTGAACATGAGCGTAATAGCCCGAAAGTAAGTTAATGTGTGGTGTGCTCTAGCACGAGTTCGAGTGATTGGCCCATTTTTCTTCGCGGAACCCACTGTGACGTCACACAACTACCTCGCTATGTTGGAACATTTTGCAGTACCCCAATTTATTGACAATAATGTCATCTTTCAGCAAGATGGTGCTCCTCCGCACTATGCCAACGTTGTTCGAGAATTCCTTAATGAAAAATTTCCACAGAGATGGATAGGAAGAGGAGGATGGAAGCCATGGCCTCCACGCTCTCCGGACCTGACACCTTTGGACTTTTATTTGTGGGGTTACGTCAAGCAAAGCGTGTACAGTGTACCCATTAGGGATATTCATCACTTGCACGAGCGAATCACGGAAGCTATCGCATCCGTTACTCCTGATGTTCTTGGGCGTGTGTGGCTGGAATTGAATCACCGCCTAGATGTCTGCAGGGCTACCAGAGGAGCCCATATCGAACTACGTTAAATAAAGTTATTCTTTTAGAGTTGTTCTTCAATTTGCCTTTTTTTCATCTCATTATCATGTTTCGTTGCAATAATATAGCTATTTAAAATCCCACCATGACTTTACGGACACACTGTATATTGATTCAATAAATCAATAAATCTGTTCTTATTTATTAACTTTTATTATCAAATAAAAAACTGGGAAAAAAAACAAACCCAAAGGTGTTTATTTACTTTTGTCAACCCTATGCATATATTTCGGCGTCTGTCATATGGGTGAATATTAGCTAAAAACAAAATGTTAAAATAGTCATTGAAGAAAGCAAAATGTAAAAACAGAGAAGTTCACAGCTTCACTGCTTTTACCCTCCCTATCTTAATCTTCTTCGAATTACCTGTGTTTATGAGGTGTGAATGAGAGCAGAGAAGTGAAATCGCCAAATTACAGACATTTTCACCGTTCTTATTACGTGAATAAGGCCTAAAACTCCCAATGAACTCTGATTTAGAGAACCATAAAACGGGACGTTCGGTTCAATGTATTATAACTACGAATAAAAGGCAGCTTTTAATACGATATTAAGAGTGAATTTGACTCTTGAAATTTGTTTTCTTTGGTGCAACAGGGAAAGCCTGAAATTCTCCCCCTTTTTTTTTTATTATTCATCCAGTTTGGCTTAAGTGTGAAATTAACTCCTACCGTTAAAATCGACTCTCTCTTTTATTTCTTTATGCTGTCAAATATATTACGACGATGATACAGGTATATATATATATATATATATATATATATATATATATATATATATATATGAAAATTATTTCACGAAAGTGACACGTGAAAAATATTTATGATGAATAAATCCACGAAGGGAAAAAGAAACACAAAGTGGTGCTCAAGCGCTTTCGTCTAATGACATCCTCAGGAACAGTGAGGATGTCATTAGACGAAAGCGCTTGAGCACCACCACTTTGTGTTTCTTTTTCCCTTCGTGGTTTTATTCATATATATATATATATATATATATATATATATATATATATATATATATATATATATATATATATAAACTTTTTCTATAAAATTATAAAGGAAAATTATAAATAAATTATAAATTATAAAGAAAAATTATAAAGAAAAAATAAACATTGCTTGGTAATGGATTAAACTCTACGATAATTGGTGACAGTTTAATTTGTTCTTGTCACGAACGCCATGGATCGAAAGATGGATTTTAAAGCCCAGAGTCAAAAGGAGGCTGGTAAATTGTTTGTTCTAAGAGCTTAAATTCTAGACTTTGACACCTTTCATTGAAATATATGAATGAGTGCCAGTAATGGCGCGTCATACTCGTGCCTTACGGTTGGCACCACTGCATTTTTGGTACGACCAACATATAAATTTCCAATTTGTTAGTCGTATGCTTCGACCTTTTCTGATATTAATGCAATTATTACTTCGTCCCTTTATGCTTACGTAAGGGTCTTCTCCGAAACTAAACCAAATCGTCTGACTTTAGCCAGAATAGAATCGGTAAAGTGAAACAAGACGTTAAAGGGTTTACAAAAGTGACCTTAACCGGATGATGATAAGAGAGATAAGTAAAGTTTCAGATAACAATAGATTTAAATTACATTTAATAAAAGCTCAAATGTATCTTGAATTAATGAGACGTTAGATTAATTTCTCACTTGGGTCTTCATTTTGTGTTAGAAATTAGGTAAGTCTGTTCTTTCTCTAACGGCGTTCTTATTCTAATCCTTTTGCTAACATTTCATCTAACCACACCGAAATAACTTCGCAGCTTGTTAGGAATTAATTTATTTGGGAATTCTTGGGAAAGCCTTCAACTGCTATAATCGCTGTCATAATTCCAAACGAATTAATCCTTCCAAACAAGTGCCAAAGATGTTCAGATGCGCTTGAACGAAATGTTTCATTTCTAAATATTAACTTATTAATAATAATTTATTAATTTTATTTAGTTATAAATAATAACTAAGCCATTAGGGAAAGAACAGACTTACCTAATTTATAAAATAAATTATAAAGAATCTATACTATAATAAGAGAGCTGTCCGTCTGTCCGTCTGTCCGTCTGTCCGTCTGTCCGTCACACTTTCAGAAATTGTGAGAAAAAATTGTGAGAAAAAAATTCAGAAATTGTAAAAAAAATTCAGAAATTGTATTACGGGCGGCAATGTGAAGCTCAAGATTTTCATGACTGTGTTCTTTTCTGTAGTTTAGCAATGGGGAAGGGTGGGGGTGGGGGTAATGGGGGATGGGTGGGGTAATGGGGATGGGTGGGGGTAATGGGGAGGGGGTTAGCCCCCAAGTTGTATGAATGGGGGTGAGGAGGTTTTGGGAGATACCAGATTCAGAAATGTTGACACAATGTGAAGCTCAAAATTTTCACGGCTGCGTTCTTTTTTTGTAGTTTAGCCTGTCTAACCGTCAGCGAAGCGGCGGGAACTGTACTAGTCTATACTATAATAAGAGAGCTGTCCGTCTGTCTGTCTGTCCGTCACACTTTCAGAAATTACGGGCGGCAATGTGAAGCTCAAGATTTTCATGACTGTGTTCTTTTCTATAGTTTTATTGACCAAATAATTGAACCGACAGTAATTGGGAGTTCAATTATTTGGTCAGGGGAGTTTTGGGGGATATCTAATCAGATTCAGAAATCTTGACACAATGTGAAGCTCAAAATTTTCACGGCTGCGTTCTTTTCTGTAGTTTAGCCTGTCTGTTTGTGAAATTTATCCTGGGAAGTAATGGTAAAAGGGTTGGGGTAATGGTGAGGGGTGGGGGTAATGGGGGACGGGGTTAGCTCCTAAGTTGAATAAAGGGGGGTTTAGGTACCCGGAGGGTAGCTAACCTTAACCCGGGCAACGCCGGGTACTCGGCCTAGTAGATATAATAAATTGATCACAGTTTTGTTCTGTTCTCTTTTACACCAGATGGGTTTCTTTAATAAGCACAATGCTACGACCAACTAATGCGGCCCATTGCTCTAAGTCATGTATTATTATTATTGCCAGCATCATCGGGATTCGAAGCCCCGACCTCAGTACCTTAACTTCACTTTCAGGGAAATGGTGTTAACCACTTAGCTACGGAAGTTACCCCGGGTTTCTCTACCCGCGCAGAATCGTTGCACAACCTACATGCGAATGCAGCTTTGCAAATTGGGATATTTTTAAATTTAATTTTAATTTCAATTACTGGTTGAAACATTAAAAACTGAAAAAGTTAAAAAAGTGGTTTAGACATTAGATTCAAATTATATTAAATTATATTAAAATTATATTAAAATTGTATTAAATTATATTAAAATTATATTAAAGTTATATTAAATTATATTAAAATTATATTAAAATTTTATTAAATTATATTAAAATTATAGAGTAAATTATTTTAAAATGTTTTATAGTTAACCAGACAAAATTACTAACGTGTATATATAATAATTCACTGGTCAACACTCATTTTATTGCCAATTATATTAGAGTGATTTTGGGGTAACTTTGTGGTGCTGATTCCGAATATGACATCGGTTTTGCTAGATTGGCTCTAATTTATGAGATAATTGGTACCCCATTGAAACACGTAAAAATGCAAAAAATGTAATGTTCAGGCGGAGCCTACTTACAAATCGCATTGAAACTGTCTCAAATCATACAAAAGTAAACACATGAAATACATAATGGCATTTTATTCGGTCTCACCATCTAGAATGTTCCGGTAGTTTCCCATATGCACGCGTTATGGTTACGTTTCCTATTAATTAAGGGTATTCATTATCTCAAGAACTAGAGCCAAATCGGAAAAACTACTTTCATTTTGGAATTCAGTAACCCCAAAATACCCTAAATTCGTACGAATTTCCTTGGCAACGAAAAAAAAATTTTTTTTTGTTGACCTGTGTAATCTTTGTATCACATCTATTGACTTCTTAGGGAAATAAATTACACATCTTCGAACCAACTAACAGTTCTCACAAACCAACCAACGTTACATTAGAATTAATATCCATTTACAGTTTAATTTCAATTTTCTGCAAAATTTGGAAGGTGAAGTTATTACTGTGATTTTGGCATTTGAGGTAATTTTTTTTATATACTTTGATATTATAATTTAATTTTTATTTTTTTAATTGTTTTAATGTTTTTTAAATTTTGTATTAGTTAATTTATTTATTTCTACTGTTTAAAAAAAAAATTATTTGTAGAATCACTGATGATTGGCAAAAGTAATTTGTCGAAACGTTTGAAATAGAAAAATAAATAGAAATGTTTACTGTCGTGTTGGTCCTTCTTTTCATCATACTAGTCTTGCTAGTATGATTAATACTCTGTATTAGTAGTTAAAAGTAAATTTCCCTAAAACGCATTAAAAATAAATTATATATATATATATATATATATATATATATATATATATATGATGAATAAAACCACGAAGGAAAGGAAACACAGAATGGTGCTCAAGCGCTTTCGTCTAATGACGTCCTCAGGAACACTGAAGTACATAAAGAGTTACAGCCTATATATAGGTTACAGAAAAAAAAAAAAATATATATATATATATATATATATATATATATATATATATACACAATAAACGGAGAGGTAAAAATAAAAATTAAACATTAAAGGATTGTGGGAGGAGCATACAAATTTGTAAGGAAAAACTTCCGATTTTTATCACAAGATCAAATGAATTGTTTCCAACCAATGTTATAAAAAAAAAAATACAAATTTATACTGGAAATCTGGCCGGGTTTTAGCACTCTGCCCTTCTTGTTTAAGTTCGATGTATATAAAAATAAATTGAAAAATAAAAGTTATTATAGTAGCATACAAGTTTACCAAAGATTTAGCGTTCTACCCTTCTTATCTAAATCTGTTCTGAAGGAATTCAAAACAACAGGATCGAGATGAAAAAGACCTTTGCTTATGTTGAAGTTATTTGTAAGTTGGATAATGGCAGACTCAAGAATATTTCTATTAACAATGTTGCTAGAGTGAAATAAAACTGAAGCATTATTCCAATCAATACAGTGGGAAAACTCTGACAAATAGACAAAAAGGGCACTGGACGACCGTCCTGTTCTAACGGAATATTGATGCTGTTTTATACGTGTGCAAATCCTTTCCCGTCTAACCTATGTAAAAGGAATCACATTGTTTACAACCAATTTTATAGATAATTCCTGAATTATTGGTACGGCTATTTTTTACTATGATATTTTTCACAATATTGTTATATGAAAATACTACATTAATATCCAAAAGTTTAAGTACATTAGCGATGCCTAAAAAGCCGGGAAAAATGGAAGTACTAAAATATTTTTTGACAAAGTACGAGTGTTATTATTGACACGATAGAAAGTTCGTTTTGCCTTGTTGAGACAAGATTCCATAAACGCAGATGGATAACACAGATCACTTCCAATACCGTTGATTTTTTCCAATACGGCATCGATGTATTCCGGACTGGCGATCCTAAGGGCGCGGAGAAACATTGAAGGAAAAATGGCCTTCTTAGTGGGGGTGTCATGTCCCGAGTAAAAGTGTACGTAGGACAAATTGTTTGTTTTTTCCGATAGATACTAAACTTAAAGCCTGGGCTTTCTTTCCCTATGTACACGCACATCCAAAAACGGGATTGAGTTGTCTTGTTCCACTTCTAAAGTAAACTTAATGGAGGGGACTTGATCATTTAACTGAAGGAGGAAGTTATCTAGGTCACGATTCATGGGCCAGATACACAAAATATCGTCGACGTACCGCAACCAAGGGATGCCAACCCCCAGGATTCTCGGAATGTAAGTAATTTCGAAAAACGCCATATAAATATTGGAGAGGAGGGGCGACAAGGGGTTGCCCATGGCCATCCCAAAAACTTGTTGATAATACTCGTCATTGAAAGTGAATTTACAGTCTTTGATGCAAAGCTTAATAAGTTCCAAAACAATGTGTGAAGGTAGTGGCAGGTTATACTTATGTAATTCTCGGGAGAGAAAGTCAAGCATATCGTCAATCGGCAATTTTGTAAACAATGAACAAACGTCAAAACTGATCAATCTATCGTTGGTTTTTTTATAACATTGGTTGGAAACAATTCATTTGATCTTATGCTAAAAATCGGTAGTTTTCCTTACAAATTTGTATGCTCCTCCCACAATCCTTTAATGTTTAATTTTTATTTTTACCTCTCCGTTTATTGTATATATATATATATATATATTTTTTTTTCCTGTAACCTATATATAGGCTGTAACTCTTTATGTACTTCAGTGTTCCTGAGGATGTCATTAGACGAAAGCGCTTGAACACCATTCTGTGTTTCCTTTCCTTCGTGGTTTTATTCATCATAAATATTTTTCACTTGTTACTTTCGTGAAATAATTTATATATATATATATATATATATATATATATATATATATATATATATATATATATATATATATATATATATACAGAGGGTGATCAAATTATTAGAGCCACCACATAAAAAATAGTTTTTCTTGTATAAGTATATTTCTAATGCTAATAATAGTAAAATTTGGTTAATTTAAACACTTATTTTATTTCAGAATATATTTATATACAGTACACTCTACAGTCATATTAAACACATTTAGTACTTAGTGGGTCCTCCTTTGGCCTTAATTAAGGCAGCAACCCGTCTAGGCATACTCTCTATACAGGCTTTGCAACTGGCCTGTATCTCAGGATCACGGTTCCAAACGGCAATTATTCGTTCTATTAACTGTATTCGAGTTGTTATTTCCTCGCCTTTCAATCTACGCTTTACTATTTCGCATAGGTTTTCGATAGGGTTCATATCCGGAGAATTTCCTGGCTAATCCACGAGAGGAATATTCTTTGCAGCCAGAAAACTTTTAACTGACTTTGCAGTGTGGCATGGGGCCGAATCTTGCATAAAATGGAATGGCTCACCATTTGGAAACCAGTCGGAGATCTATGGAATAAGTCTTGTTTCCAAAACCTTTCGGTATTGGTCTTACCTCATAGTACCCTCAACAATGTAAATTCGTCCAGTACCTTTACCGCTTATCACTGCCCATATCATGACAGATGTTGGATGCTTAACCGTACTTACGACACAGTCTGGATAATATTCCTCACCAACACGTCGCCTAACGTACTGTGATTTATCAGACATGACTAGGAATGTGGATTCGTCACTGAAACACACCTGCAAATGAAAAGAAAAAGAAATGATTGGAACCAAAATGAAATGTGCCTTGTCATACAAATATCAAAATAATACATTTTACTCAAAATAAGCATACAAGATCACTAAAATATTGTGACTTACCGATTTCCAGTCATCTACAGTGAACTTTGAGTAGTATTTAGCCCACTTTAAGCGTTTTGTGATCATTGTTGGAGTCAATTTTGGCGTTTTCCTTGGCCGGTGACTACTCAATCCAAATTCCCTGGCATGCCTTCTTAAGGTCATTGTCGAAATGTTGATGTTTTCCTTCTCCAGCTCCAATTTAAGTTTGTTCGTAGTGCTTCTCCTATTATTTACTAGTTTCTTTTCAATGCATCTGTCGGCTCTAGGTGTAGTTATCCTTTTCCGACCACATTTACCCTTTCTTTTTGGAGTCAGCTCTGGATTATCCCCTTCAACTTTAATTTTTGATGCGATCCTGTCAATACTCGCACGTCACACATTCCATTCTCGGACTATTTTTCTGTGAGAATAATCAGTTGCAGTCAGCAGCGAGAGCATTATACCGTTCTTCTTTGGCGATAGATCACATTTCTTACCCATGTTGGGTAGCCTACAGTACATAAAAGTTATTCCTGCAAAGAAACACTAATTTAATAAAAAGAATCACAATACGTTGCTCAGAAACAATATCATATGGGTGTATGAGTGCATATTCCACGTACAATGGTTTAAATATAATAAGTTATCATTAACTTAACATACATTTAACGCACCTGACCACTTGACACAACCTTCCACGTTCACAGCTGAAACACTACTGAACCCACTTTTCACATACTCACCTCCCCCTACTCCCCAAATTAACCCCTATCCCCAGTTTCTGTTATTCAAGTAGAGAACACTACATGTGTTAACAATTTGGAATACTGTCTGCATACTTAAAAGGTTATTATTTAAACTAAAAACACCATATTATAATGAAAATGTGTTTTTCAAGGGGTGGCTCTAATAATTTGATCACCCTCTGTACATATATATGTTACGCCCAAACATCGAAATCGCTCAGTGAGCGAAATAAACAGCCACAACGCGTTGTGGATGCACCTAAATGACCACACACCGATGTTAGATATTTTTTCGCTTCATGGCCGTTCTCAAACAACCACAACGTGTTGTGGATGCACCTAAATGACCACACACCGATGTTAGATATTTTTTCGCTTCATGGCCGTTCTCAAACAACCACAACGTGTTGTGGACGATTCGGATATGATCACAACGCGTTGTGGACGATTTGAAACAACCACACACCATATAAAATGCTCTGTCTCTCTGTCTGTCTGTCTGTGTCACCCTAAAACACGGAAACGGCTTCTCGAGAGAAAAAATCATTAAGTAAAAGTTGCTTAAAATTAATCGAAACCTACGGGAAAATTACTGAATGCCTGGTTAGGTTAATTGAATGCCAGGTTAAGTCAACTGTACACCCTTGACGATTGGTTAGGTTAAGTCGTGATATTTTCGTTAAAACTAAAGAAAATATCACGGCTTAACCTGACCAATCGTCAAGGGCGTACAATTAACTTAACCGGGCATTCAGTTAACCAAACCGGGCATTCAGTTGACCTAACCAGTTGGTTAATTTTTACATTTACGTCTCATTCTAAAGTTGCTTAAAATTAATGGAAACCTACCGGAAAATTATTGACAATAATTTTTTAAAGGACTTTATCTTTTTTATAGCATATCTGCTTAACTTTGCTTTTTAATCGGTGAATACGTCGATAAATATACGTCGTGTTTATATCATTTCAATATACGTCGTGTTTAAATAGAGTTTGATGAAAGACATCGGTGTGTGGTCGTTTTAAATCGTCCACAACGCGTTGCGGTTGTTTGAGAACGGTCATGAAGCGAAAAAATATCTAACATCGGTGTGTGGTCACTTAGGTGCATCCACAACGCGTTGTGGTTGTTTTTTTCGCTCACTGAGCGATTTCGATATTTGGGCGTAACATATAAAGGAGACAAATTTGATCACGTATGTGACATTTAGTTTTGCAACAAATACATCTGTATGAGAGAGAGAGAGAGAGAGAGAGAGAGAGAGAGAGAGAGAGAGAGAGAGAGAGAGAGAGAGTATAAATATTATAAACTTTTTTACTAATCTAAAATGAAATCTGGCGTTGGAGATTTTTAATAAATAGAACAATTCATCAGATAAAGAGTTTGATTTTGAGATTTTTTTTTTCTATTTGATTTTCTGGAAATGACAAGATAATTTATATACAACTAAAAAAAAAAAAGTAATATATTATTAGGGATGTTTCGAATACTAAAATTCACCGAATACCGAATATTCGGTGAAAAACTATCCGGCTGAATACCGAATATTAGTTTTATTTGTGTTATTATTGGTCGCCATTTTAAAAAATTGAAGCTTTTACCAGTTTGACAGCATATAGAATTAATAGTAAATGTGAGCCAAAGCAGTATGTTTTAGCTACCAAAACTCTACCAGGTTCCCATACTCATGAAAACATTGCAAATGCATTGACTTCTGTATCGCGAGAATGGTCAATAGAGAGCGATCGTGTGCATACAGTTGTGCACGACAATGACCATAATATTACTAAAGCTGTTCGCGTTCTCAAAGTGACTTCTGTTGCTTGTGCGAATCGTACTTCAGCACTTGCGGTTAATGAAGCCCTACTTAGCCAGAATTCTATTTCAGATATATGTGCAATTGCGCGTCAAAACTGTTCGCATTTTAATCATTCATCTCTAGTCTGTGATAGACTTAAGAAAATCCAAGAACAACATAATTCAACCGAGAACAAACTTAAAGAGACGTTATCACCCGATGGAACTGCACATTCTATATACTACAACGACTTCTTACAAAAAATTGCACTTGTTGCATACGCCTCGGACTGTGACATATCAACCCTAAATAACCATCAGTAGACTTTAATTCAGCGTGTAAAGCTTCTTAGCCCACGTGAAAATTTAACGAATGACTTTTCCTCTGATTCTTATTGTCTTTCCATGATGTTTCCCGGTGTAACAAGTCTCGTGGTATTTTTGCGCAACATAACTGATAATGTGGGTATTCATACTATGAAAAACGATTAAATAGAACATTTACAGAATCGCTTCAAGCAGTGGAAAACAGACATTACTTGCATGATTGCTCAGGTTGTAGATCCTCGTTTCAAATTTGCTCGCATTACAGTGCCTGAATTTGTAAAAAATGAGATAATCACTATGTCTTCATCACCTAAAGCTGCTAGTCCTACGCTTAATATAACTCATGGCGATGAAGCTTTTGTTTCATGAGAAGATCAAGAACCTTCGAAAACGAAGCCGAAGGTTCGCTTATGGAATTACTTAAGTGAGGTTGCTACGTCTTCGCAATCAGATGTACCTCCACCTATCAAAAGTACCCAGCAAAGTTGTAAAAAAGAATTAGACATTTATTCAAAGGAACCACGAGTCAGTCGCGACACGAACCCTCTTAATTGGTGGCGCCATAATGGCGAAAGATTCCCAAAACTATTAGTTACTTGCTCGCAAATATCTCACCACGCCACCCACAAGCGTACGAAGTGAACGGCTGTTCAGTTCTGCGAAAAATATAACTACTGACGCAGGTAATCATTTAGCTCCTGATGCTGCTGAACGACTAATTTTTCTACATGCTAATCTACTTGCCTTAATTTTCAATTATTAGGTTTTGTTTTTGTGGTAATTATTATTACTGCCTGTTCATTTTTTTTGGTAAGGTTATTACTAACTGGTATCATTCTACCTAGTCGTAATTATTCTTTGAAATAAAAAATACATTTTTGAGTTCCATTTCCAAAATTAAATCACGTTATTTATCCTACTTATCAAATATTCGGTATTCAAGTTAAAAACATTAAAACTATTCGCCCAAATACCGAATATCCGATTTAAATGTCTGTAAAAATTAAAAATTCTACTTCACATATTTACAGTATATATATATATATATATATATATATATATATATATATATATATATATATATACACATATCACTGTGTCTATCTGGATAGGTTTGTAAATTGAATTGTGATTTTAGGACGGTGGCAGAATGCGGCAACGGCAAAAGTGAATGACAAAATAGGAGCGCTTGAAATACTTTTCAAAATTGAATTCAATTGTTAACTCCGAACTCAGAATCATTTTAAAATAATTTTATTCCTATGTCTAGTTCACTAACTTTTTTAAAAGCATTTTCCCATATATACACTGTATATATATTATATATATATATATATATATATATATATATCTCTATATATAAAAGAGGAAGTTTGTTTATTTGTTTAGTTGTTCGCTATAGAAAACCAAACGGTTGAACTTAAATTTTAAAATAACTTCATAATAACCAGTTTTTTACAAGGAATCTAATGGTGCTATTTATTTTGTATTTGATGTAGTATTTAATAACGAAATTGACAATTAATGATTATTGCGTCATTTTTTTTGTAATAAATTTTTTTTAATAAACATACAAAACATAAAATAGAAATTTTTAAAGAATTTAGTGAAAATCTGGCATTCGTAAACTTTGCGGAGCAAATATTCCATCGGAGCAACATAAAATAGAAATTTTTAAAGAATTTAGTGAAAATCTGGCATTCGTAAACTTTGCGGAGCAAATATTCCAGCGGAGCAAATTTTCCAGGACAGTGCTAAATGGTTTCATAAGTGATTTAGTAACTTTGTGAATTGCAAATTATTGTTTAGTGATACAGGTGATTATGCCACCCAAGAAACGCCCTTTATATGGAAAGTCTTCTGCCACTAAAAGAATTCAAGCACAAAGAGCAGCTGAAACAGAAGAAGAACGCAATCAAAGACTTCAAGCACAAGCTGCAAGACAGGCTGCTCAAATACAGGAAGAGACTTTGGAACAACGTAAAGCTAGACTTCGAGCTCAAGCTGAAAAGCAGGCTACTCAAAGACAGCAAGAAACTGTTGAACAGCACCAAGCCAGAGTTCAGGCAGAATCATCAAAGCAAGCTGGATGTAGACAACAAGAAACTTCTGAACAACGTCAAATCAGACTTCAAGCACAACAATTAAGACAAATAACTTACAGAGAGCAAGAAACAGAGGAGCAACATGATGTACGACTTCAGGCTCAAAGAACAAGACAAGCTCAAACACCATCTCGAGCATTCAATGCTTGGCAGTGGAATTTAAGTGCTTTTAACTATATAATCCACAATATAATTATGCATCTGACAAAGTGGTTATTATTGGATCAATGTCTAAAATATGTGATAAGTTTGGTGCTAAAAAGTGGGATAAAGAATCACCAGGAATGTGTTGTACTAATGGAAAAGTTCAATTACCTGCGCTTTCGGAACCTCCAGAACCTTTGAAAAACTCTACTTACAGGCACTATATCTGAATCTAAACACTTCTTACAAAATATTCAAGCATACAATTCTGTATTTCAAATGACCTCATTTGGAGCTAATATCATTATTGAAGGAGGATTCATGCCTACATTTAAAGTTCAAGGTCAAATATATCACAGAATAGGTTCACTACAAACATTACCTCATGAAGAACCAAGGTATCTTCAATTGTACCGTACTTTGTTGAAGATTTGCAACATCAAGCACAAAATAGATACAATAGAAACCCAGCAACAAGATTGGAACTAATTGTTGAACTTCAAGACATGCTTCATGCTTCAAATAATTACATTCAAAGTTTTAAATATGCTCTAGAAAATGTACCTGCTACAGAATACAAAATCATCATTGATGCCGACAAGAGACCTCCTACTGAACATGCTAGACGATTTAATCTCCCAGAATGCAATGAAGTTGCTGTGATCATTACTGGTTAAGAACATGACAAAAGAGACATTGTGCTTAAAAGTCGAGACAATACTCTGCAATTCATCAATGAAACCCATAGATCTTATGATGCTTTGCAATATCCTTTACTCTTTGTCTATGGAGAAGATGGATATCACTTTGGAATTCTCCAAGCAGGTGTACATTCTAGCAAAACAGTTTCCTGCATGGACTTCTATGCTTACAGATTTATGGTTCACAGTAATTCACTAAATCATCTTCTGTTGGCTAGAAACCTTTTTCATCAATTTGCTGTTGATATGTATGCAAAAATAGAAGCAGAAAGATTATGTTACATTAGAACTCATCAGAGAGAATTAAGATGTGATTCATATATACATCTAAGAGATGGCATCAACAATGATGTAGCTGGAGGAGAGCTTGGCCAACTTTGCATTCTTCCGTCAACTTTTACAGGCAGCCCACGTTACATGCATGAAAAAACTCAAGATGCAATGACATATGTTCGCACTTATGGTCGACCTGACCTATTTATAACATTTATATGCAATGCTAAATGGAAGGAAATTCAGGATGAGTTACTACCTGGACAAACATACATTCACAGACATGACCTCACAGCCAGAGTGTTTCGCTTAAAATTATTAAAACTGATGGATTTAATGACAAAATCCAACATTTTTGGCCCAGTTAGATGCCACATGTACACTGTTGAATGGCAAAAAAGAGGATTGCCTCATGCTCATATTTTGATTTGGCTGACCAACAAAATTCAAGCTAATCAAATTGATTCTGTTATCTCAGCTGAACTTCCGGACCCTAACACAGACAAAAACCTCTTTGAAATAGTTCAAACTCAAATGGTGCATGGTCCATGTGGTTCTCTAAATTTCAATTCACCTTGCATGAAAGAAAATAAATGTACGAAACGTTACCCAAAACCATTTTTAAAAGACACTCAAACAGGAGAAGATGGTTATCCTTCATATCGCAGAAGAAAACCTGATGATGGAGGCTTTACAACGAGAATTAAACGAAATGAAATTGATAATAGATGGATAGTTCCTTACTGCCCTCTCTTGACTAAAACTTTTAATGCTCATATTAATGTAGAATTTTGTAATTCTGTCAAGTCTATCAAGTATGTGTGCAAGTATGTTAACAAGGGATCCGATGCAGCTATGTTTGCTCTACAACAACAAAATGTACCTGATGAAGTGACTAACTATCAACAAGGTCGTTACTTAAGCAGCAATGAAGCCTTTTGGAGAATTTTTAGCTTTCCCTTTCATGGAAGATATCCTGCAGTACAGCAACTAGCAGTTCATTTAGAAAATGGACAGAGTTTATTTTACTAATGAAACAGCTGCCCATCAAGCTCTTGCTCCTAGAGATACTACTCTTACAGCTTTTTTTAAACTATGTCAAGAAGATGTGTTTGCTCAAACTTTATTGTATCGCCAGTTACCATCTTATTACACATGGAACAACAAAAAATGGAGTAGAAGAAAGAGAGGAAGCGAAGTTGAAGGTCATCCAGATGTAAGATTTGACAGTGCTTTAGGCAGAGTTTACACTGTTCATCCCAGCCAGCATGAGTGTTTTTTTTAAGAATGTTGCTGCATGAAGTTAAAGGGCCTAGATCTTTTAATGATCATAGAACAGTTGATGGTCATGTTTGTGCGACATTTAGAGAGGCATGCTACAAACGTGGAATGCTAGAAGATGATAGTCAATGGGATGCCACCTTAAGAGAAGCAGCCATATACCAATCCCCAAAGCGGCTAAGAGATTTATTTGCAATTCTGCTAAAAACCTGTGATGTGGGCAACCCTTTAGAATTATGGAACAAATACAAAGATGATTTGGCACAAGATTATAAGCACCAAGCACAACTTGCCAACCCGCATATTGACGTTGTTTACACAGATGAAATCTACAACAGAGCCTTAATTGACATAGAAGATAAAATAGCATCAATGGATGGACAACAAATACCTTCATTTGGCCTCCCACGAACCAATAGAACAGAAGTCAACAATTTAGCTACAGAGCTTATAAGAGAAACATCATATGATATCAACTACTTAACTGAATATGTAAATGAAAATGAGCCCAAGTTGTTGCCTGATCAGAGAACTGCTTATTCAACTATAATGAATAGTATCTCTCAGCAGAATGGAGGCATCTACTTTTTGGATGCTCCTGGTGGTACTGGAAAACATTTTCACAAATTTATTACTGGCCAAAGTTCGCAAGCAAAATAAAATTGCTGTAGCAGTAGCATCTTCTGGTATAGCTGCTACACTGTTGCCTGGAGGTCGCACAGCTCATTCTGCATTCAAACTTCCTTTGGATTTAGCTACTAATGATGAAGCTGTTTGTAAAATTACTAAAAATTCTGGCATGGGAGAGGTTTTTAAAAGATGTGAACTTATAGTCTGGGATGAATGTACAATGGCCCATAAAAAAGCATTGGAGGCCCTGAACAAAACTCTACAAGATGTGAGAAACCAGAAGACATTGATGGGCGGTGTAACTGTTGTCTTATCAGGAGATTTTCGCCAGACTCGGCCAGTTATACCTAAGGGAACAAAAGCTGATGAAATTCGAGCATGCCTTAAATCTTCCTGTTTGTGGCACAATGTTAAAACCTTGAAGCTTACAACTAACATGCGAGCAAGAATTTATGGTGATAGCAATTCAGGTCTATTTGCTCAGAACTTGCTACAGCTTGGCGAAGGAAAAGTTCCTGTGGACTCTGACAACAAAGTCATTATATCTACAATCAGCGCAGTGGTCCAAAGTGTTAATGAATTAACAGAAAAAGTATTTACTAACTTTAGTTAGCACCACAAAGACTTTACTTGGCTGTTTGAAAGAGCAATATTGGCACCGAAAAATGTGACAGTTAATTCTATCAACCAACAACTACTCCAAAATATTCCAGGGGATCCTTATATTTACAAATCAATTGATACAGTTATCGATCAAAATGAAGTTGTCAACTATCCAACGGAGTTTCTAAATTCTTTGGAATTTCCAGGATTGCCTCCTCACCAACTAACAACTTAAAGTTGGAGCTCCTATAATGCTTCTACGAAATTTAGATCAGCCTAAGCTCTGCAATGGTACCAGATTAATAATAAAGGCATTACAGCCTCATGTCATTGAAGCACAAATTCAAACTGGTTGTGGCAAGGGTGAAGATACTTTTATTCCTAGGATACCTCTAATAACATCAGAGATGCAGTTTCAGTTTAGGCGCTTACAATTTCCAGTAAGATTAAGTTTTGCCATGTCGATCAACAAATCACAGGGACAAACAGTGAAAGTTGTTGGGCTACAATTACAAGAAGACTGCTTCTCTCATGGTCAACTGTATGTAGGATGCTCTAGAGTAGGAACAGCTAACAATCTTTATGTATACTCTCCTTTTGGAAAAACATGCAATGTTGTATATAAAGAAGTATTGTAAATTCTAATTTCAAATAAAGCTTTGTTTGATTAAATGTTTTTTTATTTCTCGCATCACAGCTTTTGTCTACTTACTGAATAATTTGCTGAAAAAAATACTGATCTATACATTTCAAATCTAAATTTTCACCCGTGCAACGCCGGGTAATTCAGCTAGTATATATATATAAAAGAGGAAGTTTTGTTTATTTGTTTAGTTGTTCGCTATAGAAAACCAAACGGTTGAACTTACAAATTTTAAAATAACTTCATAATAACCAGTTTTTTACAAGGAATCTAATGGTGCTATTATTTTGTATTTGATGTAGTATTTAATAACGAAATTGACAATTAATGATTATTGCGTCATTTTTTTGTAATAAATTTTTTTTTAATAAACATACAAAACATAAAATAGAAATTTTTAAAGAATTTAGTGAAAATCTGGCATTCGTAAACTTTGCGGAGCAAATATTCCATCGGAGCAACATAAAATAGAAATTTTTAAAGAATTTAGTGAAAATCTGGCATTCGTAAACTTTGCGGAGCAAATATTCCAGCGGAGCAAATTTTCCAGGACAGTGCTAAATGGTTTCATAAGTGATTTAGTAACTTTGTGAATTGCAAATTATTGTTTAGTGATACAGGTGATTATGCCACCCAAGAAACGCCCTTTATATGGAAAGTCTTCTGCCGCTAAAAGAATTCAAGCACAAAGAGCAGCTGAAACAGAAGAAGAACGCAATCAAAGACTTCAAGCACAAGCTGCAAGACAGGCTGCTCAAATACAGGAAGAGACTTTGGAACAACGTAAAGCTAGACTTCGAGCTCAAGCTGAAAAGCAGGCTACTCAAAGACAGCAAGAAACTGTTGAACAGCACCAAGCCAGAGTTCAGGCAGAATCATCAAAGCAAGCTGATGTAGACAACAAGAAACTTCTGAACAACGTCAATCAACTTCAAGCACAACAATTAAGACAAATAACTTACAGAGAGCAAGAAACAGAGGAGCAACATGATGTACGACTTCAGGCTCAAAGACAAGACAAGCTCAAACACCATCTCGAGCATTCAATGCTTGGCAGTGGAATTTAAGTGCTTTTAACTATATAATCCACAATATAATTATGCATCTGACAAAGTGGTTATTATTGGAATCAATGTCTAAAATATGTGATAAGTTTGGTGCTAAAAAGTGGGATAAAGAATCACCAGGAATGTGTTTGTACTAATGGAAAAGTTCAATTACCTGCGCTTTCGGAAACCTCCAGAACCTTTGAAAACTCTACTTACAGGCACTATATCTGAATCTAAACACTTCTTACAAAATATTCAGCATACAATTCTGTATTTCAAATGACCTCATTTGGAGATAATATCATTATTGAAGGAGGATTCATGCCTACATTAAAGTTCAAGGTCAAATATATCACAGAATAGGTTCACTACAAACATTACCTCATGAAGAACCAAGGTATCTTCAATTGTACCGTACTTTGTTGAAGATTTGCAACATCAAGCACAAAATAGATACAATAGAACCCAGCAACAAGATTGGAACTAATTGTTGAACTTCAAGACATGCTTCATGCTTCAAATAATTACATTCAAAGTTTTAATATGCTCTAGAAAATGTACCTGCTATAGAATACAAAATCATCATTGATGCCGACAAGAGACCTCCTACTGAACATGCTAGAACGATTTAATCTCCCAGAATGCAATGAAGTTGCTGTGATCATTACTGGTTAAGAACATGACAAAAGAGACATTGTGCTTAAAAGTCGAGACAATACTCTGCATTCATCAATGAAACCCATAGATCTTATGATGCTTTGCAATATCCTTTACTCTTTGTCTATGGAGAAGATGGATATCACTTTGGAATTCTCCAAGCAGGTGTACATTCTAGCAAAACAGTTTCCTGCATGGACTTCTATGCTTACAGATTTATGGTTCACAGTAATTCACTAAATCATCTTCTGTTGGCTAGAAACCTTTTTCATCAATTTGCTGTTGATATGTATGCAAAATAGAAGCAGAAAGATTATGTACATTAGAACTCATCAGAGAGAATTAAGATGTGATTCATATATACATCTAAGAGATGGCATCAACAATGATGTAGCTGGAGGAGAGCTTGGCCAACTTTGCATTCTTCCGTCAACTTTACAGGCAGCCCACGTTACATGCATGAAAAACTCAAGATGCAATGACATATGTTCGCACTTATGGTCGACCTGACCTATTTATAACATTTATATGCAATGCTAAATGGAAGGAAATTCAGGATGAGTTACTACCTGGACAAACATACATTCACAGACATGACCTCACAGCCAGAGTGTTTCGCTTAAAAAATTATTAAAACTGATGGATTTAATGACAAAATCCAACATTTTTGGCCCAGTTAGATGCCACATGTACACTGTTTGAATGGCAAAAAGAGGATTGCCTCACGCTCATATTTTGATTTGGCTGACCAACAAAATTCAAGCTAATCAAATTGATTCTGTTATCTCAGCTGAACTTCCGGACCCTAACACAGACAAAAAACCTCTTTGAAATATTCAAACTCAAATGGTGCATGGTCCCATGTGGTTCTCTAAATTTCATTCACCTGCATGAAAGAAAATAAATGTACGAAACGTTACCCAAAACCATTTTTAAAAGACACTCAACAGGAGAAGATGGTTATCCTTCATATCGCAGAAGAAAACCTGGATGATGGCTTTACAACGAGAATTAAACGAAATGAAATTGATAATAGATGGATAGTTCCTTACTGCCCTCTCTTGACTAAAACTTTTAATGCTCATATTAATGTAGAATTTGTAATTCTGTCAAGTCTATCAAGTATGTGTGCAAGTATGTTAACAAGGGATCCGATGCAGCTATGTTTGCTCTACAACAACAAAATGTACCTGATGAAGTGACTAACTATCAACAAGGTCGTTACTTAAGCAGCAATGAGCCTTTGAGGAATTTTAGCTTTCCCTTTCATGGAAGATATCCTGCAGTACAGCAACTAGCAGTTCATTTAGAAAATGGACAGAGTTTATTTTACTAATGAAACAGCTGCCCATCAACTCTTGCTCCTAGAGATACTACTCTTACAGCTTTTTTTAACTATGTCAAGAAGATGTGTTTGCTCAAACTTTATTGTATCGCCAGTTACCATCTTATTACACATGGAACAACAAAAATGGAGTAGAAGAAAGAGAGGAAGCGAAGTTGAAGGTCATCCAGATGTAAGATTTGACAGTGGCTTTAGGCAGAGTTTACACTGTTCATCCCAGCCAGCATGAGTGTTTCTTTTAAGAATGTTGCTGCATGAAGTTAAAGGGCCTAGATCTTTTAATGATCATAGAACAGTTGATGGTCATGTTTGTGCGACATTTAGAGAGGCATGCTACCAACGTGGAATGCTAGAAGATGATAGTCAATGGGATGCACCTTAAGAGAAGCAGCCATATACCAATCCCCAAAGCGGCTAAGAGATTTATTTGCAATTCTGCTAAAAACCTGTGATGTGGCAACCCTTTAGAATTATGGAAAAACAATACAAGATGATTTGGCACAAGATTATAAGCACCAAGCACAACTTGCCAACCCGCATATTGACGTTGTTTACACAGATGAAATCTACAACAGAGCCTTAATGACATAGAAGATAAAATAGCATCAATGGATGGACAACAAATACCTTCATTTGGCCTCCCACGAACCAATAGAACAGAAGTCACAATTTAGCTACAGAGCTTATAAGAGAAACATTATGATATCAACTACTTAACTGAATATGTAAATGAAAATGAGCCCAAGTTGTTGCCTGATCAGAGAACTGCTTATTCAACTATAATGAATAGTATCTCTCAGCAGAATGGAGGCATCTACTTTTTGGATGCTCCTGGTGGTACTGGATAACATTTTCACAAATTTATTACTGGCCAAAGTTCGCAAGCAAATAAATTGCTGTAGCAGTAGCATCTTCTGGTATAGCTGCTACACTGTTGCCTGGAGGTCGCACAGCTCATTCTGCATCAAACTTCCTTTGGATTTAGCTACTAATGATGAAGCTGTTTTAAAATTACTAAAAATTCTGGCATGGGAGAGGTTTTTTAAAAGATGTGAACTTATAGTCTGGGATGAATGTACAATGGCCCATAAAAAAGCATTGGAGGCCCTGAACAAAACTCTACAAGATGTGAGAAACCAGAAGACATTGATGGGCGGTGTAACTGTTGTCTTATCAGGAGATTTTCGCCGACTCGGCCAGTTATACCTAAGGGAACAAAGCTGATGAAATTCGAGCATGCCTTAAATCTTCCTGTTTGTGGCACAATGTTAAAACCTTGAAGCTTACAACTAACATGCGAGCAAGAATTTATGGTGATAGCAATTCAGGTCTATTTGCTCAGAACTTGCTACAGCTTGGCGAAGGAAAAGTTCCTGTGGACTCTGACAACAAAGTCATTATATCTACAATCAGCGCAGTGGTCCAAAGTGTTAATGAATTAACAGAAAAAGTATTTACTAACTTTAGTTAGCACCACAAGACTTTACTTGGCTGTTTGAAAGAGCAATATTGGCACCGAAAAATGTGACAGTTAATTCTATCAACCAACAACTACTCCAAATATTCCAGGGGATCCTTATATTTACAAATCAATTGATACAGTTATCGATCAAAATGAAGTTGTCAACTATCCAACGGAGTTTCTAAATTCTTTGGAATTTCCAGATTGCCTCCTCACCAACTAACAACTTAAAGTTGGAGCTCCTATAATGCTTCTACGAAATTTAGATCAGCCTAAGCTCTGCAATGGTACCAGATTAATAATAAAGGCATTACAGCCTCATGTCATTGAAAGCCACAAATTCAAACTGGTTGTGGCAAGGGTGAAGATACTTTTATTCCTAGGATACCTCTAATAACATCAGAGATGCAGTTTCAGTTTAGGCGCTTACAATTTCCAGTAAGATTAAGTTTTGCCATGTCGATCAACCAAATCACAGGGACAAACAGTGAAAGTTGTTGGGCTACAATTACAAGAAGACTGCTTCTCATGGTCAACTGTATGTAGGATGCTCTAGAGTAGGAACAGCTAACAATCTTTATGTATACTCTCCTTTTGGAAAAACATGCAATGTTGTATATAAAGAAGTATTGTAAATTCTAATTTCAAATAAAGCTTTGTTTGATTAAATGTTTTTTTATTTCTCGCATCACAGCTTTTGTCTACTTACTGAATAATTTGCTGAAAAAAATACTGATCTATACATTTCAAATCTAAATTTTCACCCGTGCAACGCCGGGTAATTCAGCTAGTATATATATATATATCTCTTATTATATATATAAAAGAGGAAGTTTGTTTATTTGTTTAGTTGTTCGCTATAGAAAACCAAACGGTTGAACTTACAAATTTTAAAATAACTTCATAATAACCAGTTTTTTACAAGGAATCTAATGGTGCTATTTATTTTGTATTTGATGTAGTATTTAATAACGAAATTGACAATTAATGATTATTGCGTCATTTTTTTTGTAATAATTTTTTTTTAATAACATACAAAACATAAAATAGAAATTTTAAAGAATTTAGTGAAAATCTGGCATTCGTAAACTTTGCGGAGCATATTCCATCGGAGCAACATAAAATAGAAATTTTAAAGAATTTAGTGAAAATCTGGCATTCGTAAACTTTGCGGCAAATATTCCAGCGGAGCAAATTTTCCAGGACAGTGCTAAATGGTTTCATAAGTGATTTAGTAACTTTGAATTGCAAATTATTGTTTAGTGATACAGGTGATTATGCCACCCAAGAAACGCCCTTTATATGGAAAGTCTTCTGCCACTAAAAGAATTCAAGCACAAAGAGCAGCTGAAACAGAAGAAGAACGCAATCAAAGACTTCAAGCACAAGCTGCAAGACAGGCTGCTCAAATACAGGAAGAGACTTTGGAACAACGTAAAGCTAGACTTCGAGCTCAAGCTGAAAAGCAGGCTACTCAAAGACAGCAAGAAACTGTTGAACAGCACCAAGCCAGAGTTCAGGCAGAATCATCAAAGCAAGCTGGATGTAGACAACAAGAAACTTCTGAACAACGTCAAATCAGACTTCAAGCAACAACAATTAAGACAAATAACTTACAGAGAGCAGAAACAGAGGAGCAACATGATGTACGACTTCAGGCTCAAAGAACAAGACAAGCTCAAACACCATCTCGAGCATTCAATGCTTGGCAGTGGAATTTAAGTGCTTTTAACTATATAATCCACAATATAATTAGGCATCTGACAAAGTGGTTATTATGGATCAATGTCTAAATATGTGATAAGTTTGGTGCTAAAAAGTGGGATAAAGAATCACCAGGAATGTGTTGTACTATGGAAAAGTTCAATTACCTGCGCTTTCGGAACCTCCAGAACCTTTGAAAAACTCTACTTACAGGCACTATATCTGAATCTAAACACTTCTTACAAAATATTCAAGCATACAATTCTGTATTTCAAATGACCTCATTTGGAGCTAATATCATTATTGAAGGAGGATCATGCCTACATTTAAAGTTCAAGGTCAAATATATCACAGAATAGGTTCACTACAACATTACCTCATGAAGAACCAAGGTATCTCAATTGTACCGTACTTTGTTGAAGATTTGCAACATCAAGCACAAAATAGATACAATAGAAACCCAGCAACAAGATTGGAACTAATTGTTGAACTTCAAGACTGCTTCATGCTTCAAATAATACATTCAAAGTTTTAAATATGCTCTAGAAAATGTACCTGCTATAGAATACAAAATCATCATTGATGCCGACAAGAGACCTCCTACTGAACATGCTAGACGATTTAATCTCCCAGAATGCAATGAAGTTGCTGTGATCATTACTGGTTAAGAACATGACAAAAGAGACATTGTGCTTAAAGTCGAGACAATACTCTGCAATTCATCAATGAACCCATAGATCTTATGATGCTTGCAATATCCTTTACTCTTTGTCTATGGAGAAGATGGATATCACTTTGGAATTCTCCAAGCAGGTGTACATTCTAGCAAAAACAGTTTCCTGCATGGACTTCTATGCTTACAGATTTATGGTTCACAGTAATTCACTAAATCATCTTCTGTTGGCTAGAAACCTTTTTCATCAATTTGCTGTTGATATGTATGCAAAAATAGAAGCAGAAAGATTATGTTACATTAGAACTCATCAGAGAGAATTAAGATGTGATTCATATATACATCTAAGAGATGGCATCAACAATGATGTAGCTGGAGGAGAGCTTGGCCAACTTTGCATTCTTCCGTCAACTTTTACAGGCAGCCCACGTTACATGCATGAAAAAACTCAAGATGCAATGACATATGTTCGCACTTATGGTCGACCTGACCTATTTATAACATTTATGCAATGCTAAATGGAAGGAAATTCAGGATGAGTTACTACCTGGACAAACATACATTCACAGACATGACCTCACAGCCAGAGTGTTTCGCTTAAAATTATTAAAACTGATGGATTTAATGACAAAATCCAACATTTTTGGCCCAGTTAGATGCCATGTACACTGTTGAATGGCAAAAAAAGAGGATTGCCTCACGCTCATATTTTGATTTGGCTGACCAACAAAATTCAAGCTAATCAAATTGATTCTGTTATCTCAGCTGAACTTCCGGACCCTAACACGACAAAAACCTCTTTGAAATAGTTCAAACTCAAATGGTGCATGGTCCATGTGTTCTCTAAATTTCAATTCACCTTGCATGAAAGAAAATAATGTACGAAACGTTACCCAAAACCATTTTTAAAAGACACTCAAACAGGAGAAGATGGTTATCCTTCATATCGCAGAAGAAAACCTGATGATGGAGGCTTTACAACGAGAATTAAACGAAATGAAATTGATAATAGATGGATAGTTCCTTACTGCCCTCTCTTGACTAAAACTTTTAATGCTCATATTAATGTAGAATTTTGTAATTCTGTCAAGTCTATCAAGTATGTGTGCAAGTATGTTAACAAGGATCCGATGCAGCTATGTTTGCTCTACAACAACAAAATGTACCTGATGAAGTGACTAACTATCAACAAGGTCGTTACTTAAGCAGCAATGAAGCCTTTTGGAGAATTTTAGCTTTCCCTTTCATGGAAGATATCCTGCAGTACAGCAACTAGCAGTTCATTTAGAAAATGGACAGAGTTTATTTTACTAATGAAACAGCTGCCCATCAAGCTCTTGCTCCTAGAGATACTACTCTTACAGCTTTTTTTAAACTATGTCAAGAAGATGTGTTTGCTCAAACTTTATTGTATCGCCAGTTACCATCTTATTACACATGGAACAACAAAAAATGGAGTAGAAGAAAGAGAGGAAGCGAAGTTGAAGGTCATCCAGATGTAAGATTTGACAGTGCTTTAGGCAGAGTTTACACTGTTCATCCCAGCCAGCATGAGTGTTCTTTTTAAGAATGTTGCTGCATGAAGTTAAAGGGCCTAGATCTTTTAATGATCATAGAACAGTTGATGGTCATGTTTGTGCGACATTTAGAGAGGCATGCTACCAACGTGGAATGCTAGAAGATGATAGTCAATGGGATGCCACCTTAAGAGAAGCAGCCATATACCAATCCCCAAAGCGGCTAAGAGATTTATTTGCAATTCTGCTAAAAACCTGTGATGTGGGCAACCCTTTAGAATTATGGAACAAATACAAAGATGATTTGGCACAAGATTATAAGCACCAAGCACAAACTTGCCAACCCGCATATTGACGTTGTTTACACAGATGAAATCTACAACAGAGCCTTAATTGACATAGAAGATAAAATAGCATCAATGGATGGACAACAAATACCTTCATTTGGCCTCCCACGAACCAATAGAACAGAAGTCAACAATTTAGCTACAGAGCTTATAAGAGAAACATCATATGATATCAACTACTTAACTGAATATGTAAATGAAAATGAGCCCAAGTTGTTGCCTGATCAGAGAACTGCTTATTCAACTATAATGAATAGTATCTCTCAGCAGAATGGAGGCATCTACTTTTTGGATGCTCCTGGTGGTACTGGATAAACATTTTCACAAATTTATTACTGGCCAAAGTTCGCAAGCAAAAATAAAATTGCTGTAGCAGTAGCATCTTCTGGTATAGCTGCTACACTGTTGCCTGGAGGTCGCACAGCTCATTCTGCATTCAAACTTCCTTTGGATTTAGCTACTAATGATGAAGCTGTTTGTAAATTACTAAAAATTCTGGCATGGGAGAGGTTTTTTAAAAGATGTGAACTTATAGTCTGGGATGAATGTACAATGGCCCATAAAAAAGCATTGGAGGCCCTGAACAAAACTCTACAAGATGTGAGAAACCAGAAGACATTGATGGGCGGTGTAACTGTTGTCTTATCAGGAGATTTTCGCCAGACTCGGCCAGTTATACCTAAGGGAACAAAAGCTGATGAAATTCGAGCATGCCTTAAATCTTCCTGTTTGTGGCACAATGTTAAAACCTTGAAGCTTACAACTAACATGCGAGCAAGAATTTATGGTGATAGCAATTCAGGTCTATTTGCTCAGAACTTGCTACAGCTTGGCGAAGGAAAAGTTCCTGTGGACTCTGACAACAAAGTCATTATATCTACAATCAGCGCAGTGGTCCAAAGTGTTAATGAATTAACAGAAAAAGTATTTACTAACTTTAGTTAGCACCACAAAGACTTTACTTGGCTGTTTGAAAGAGCAATATTGGCACCGAAAAATGTGACAGTTAATTCTATCAACCAACAACTACTCCAAAATATTCCAGGGGATCCTTATATTACAAATCAATTGATACAGTTATCGATCAAAATGAAGTTGTCAACTATCCAACGGAGTTTCTAAATTCTTTGGAATTTCCAGGATTGCCTCCTCACCAACTAACAACTTAAGTGGAGCTCCTATAATGCTTCTACGAAATTAGATCAGCCTAAGCTCTGCAATGGTACCAGATTAATAATAAAGGCATTACAGCTCATGTCATTGAAGCACAAATTCAAACTGGTTGTGGCAAGGGTGAAGATACTTTTATTCCTAGGATACCTCTAATAACATCAGAGATGCAGTTTCAGTTTAGGCGCTTACAATTTCCAGTAAGATTAAGTTTTGCCATGTCGATCAACAAATCACAGGGAAAACAGTGAAAGTTGTTGGGCTACAATTACAAGAAGACTGCTTCTCTCATGGTCAACTGTATGTAGGATGCTCTAGAGTAGGAACAGCTAACAATCTTTATGTATACTCTCCTTTTGGAAAACATGCAATGTTGTATATAAAGAAGTATTGTAAATTCTAATTTCAAATAAAGCTTTGTTTGATTAAATGTTTTTTTATTTCTCGCATCACAGCTTTTGTCTACTTACTGAATAATTTGCTGAAAAAAATACTGATCTATACATTTCAAATCTAAATTTCACCCGTGCAACGCCGGGTAATTCAGCTAGTATATATATATAAAATTTAGTGGTGGACTGGATGTCAGTTTTTCAACATCTGCGGATGCGGATATTTAGTTAATCTATCAATATAATATAGAATTATGAATATATGACATAATTTTTCAAATTTCGTGATATTACTATTATGGCAGGCAGTACATAAGAATTAAAATTAATATTAATGTTTCCATTATGATAAAAATAATAACTTTCTCAAGAGTTTCAGCCACAGAAATTTCAATGAAACAAGTTTCATTCAATTTTCTGGGTTACCACGTATTTATATTTTGACGTTTATATATTTGTTTGTTCATTAATAATTAATATTTTACATGAAATGTGCATGACTGGGCCTTATAAGCTACTTTATAAGCTAATTTAATTGTAAATTGCATAATTTATTAGAGGTAATATCCACATAACATCCGCAGTCAGAAGTGCGGATGCGGATGTTAAAAATGATGCGGATATCCGGTCCACCACTAAATATGGGATTGAACTCAGATGGTCCCCTGAGGTTTTTTCATGTTACGCGCAGACCGTGCATGGAACAAGGAACTCTTCTGGGAAAATAAATTCACTATAGTCCGAATAGATAATGGTAAATGACAAACACTATAGTTTTTTCTTTTCATGATGTTAACGCGACGTGCGCAACGGGTCACTCGCAAAGAGGCTCCAAAAATATAGATTCCCTCACCAGCTATCTGCAAAGCAGATAGGATCCAGCTTTGGGACAGGATCTAGGAGTTACAGCTACACCTAGCCTAATATATTCAGAACCTCAATATAAGCAAAAGACTCGTTGCATTCACGTAGGATTGAATACATTAAAGAAAAAGGGGTAACTATTGTATTTTTAGCCAACAACCAAAACTTAAACCTCAATTGGCAAAATTGAACGTCCACTTTTCAAGGCACAAAACATGTCCGTTTCATGATGGGATTGAACTCAGAATGGTCTGTGTGTATCATGAAAAAACCTCAGGGGACCTCAGTGTTCCTCAGTGTTCCTGAGGATGTCATTAGACGAAAGCGCTTGAGCACCACTCTGTGTTTCCTTTCCTTCGTGGTTTTATTCATCATATATATATATATATATATAATATATAATATATATATAAATGACAACACAATTTATGATAGAAATATTTTCCTTGGAAAAGAGCTACAAGGAAAGCATACAGCGAATTTTTATTTCACACCAGATGATGTAGCGTCAGCTTTATATAAACAAGTAAAATCATATTCGGCAGTAGGTCTGAACAAATGGAACGCTACGCTCAATAAAAACTGTAAGAATGAAAAAGCTTCACCCCTGTATTGGATATGGAGAAGAGCTTTGGACGCGGAAAAAAATACTGGATATTCTACAGTGAATAGAGGAAATATTGTTCCCATATATAAAGGGTGAGATAAATCTCAAGCAAAGAATTACTGGCTAGTGTCACTGACATCTCATCTCACCAAATTATTTGAAAGAAGAGTTAGGGGGAAAATGTTCGACATTTTTTGGAGGCGCAGGAAAGACTAAATGAGAACCAACATGGATTCCGATCGGGAAGATCATGGTTATTACACAGTTTATAGAACATGACAACAGTATCATTGGCGCACTTGACAACGCCAGGTATGGTGTAATATACTCGTATACGTACTTTGGCAAGGTATTCGACAATTAAGTGTTATCACGGAATAATAGCAAGTAATGTAGGAAACTGGATATCTAACTTCCTCATGGAGCATCAACAATTTGCTATAGTCCAAGAACTATCACCATTGGAGGCAATGTTCCCTCTAATTTTTTTTAGTCCGTGTGCGCAAGAAATTTCCGTTGTGCATACATTTACGTAGATTCATGGTGAAAAATTGTGCAAACTTTTCTGAGCGCTATTATCTTCAAAATTAAATATATACGTATAAATATTAAATACTTAATAAATATTATTTCCATAAAGTGATAGCTTGATCATTACGGTACTATTAAATGGATATTAAAAAACTGTTTACAATATTATATATTCTTAAAAAAGAAAACATTTTATCCATTCTAAAAATATGAATAAAATAAAAAATAGTAAAATAAAATTCAACAAAATAAAGAAATAAAATAAAAATGACATTAATTGAAAATGACTATTTTAGTTATCATTTCTCAAAAGAATTTTTAGCATTTAGCAATTTAAAATAGACTATCAAGATTAATACATGATTTTATCCATTCACAAAATAGGAATAAAATAAAAAATAATTTTATTTTTTATGAATTATGAGATAATTACTATTCGTTTTTATGCAAAAATAAGAAAGAGAAGGTTTATATTCAATGCGTTAATGTATAAAAGAAAAAAAATGCAAATACATAGAGTAAAAAAAATCCGTATTGCGTAATTGCGCTGACGTCGGCGAAGTCGGGCGGAAGGGGTTAATACTTAAAAGAGCGACTGTAGAGTATGTTGATGCAAATGGTCAGATCTTGTGTGACGGTATATTTTTGAAATTACTTCATTTACTGTCGTGACTCATGATACGCTTGAGCCAGTGCGCATTTTATTTTGCTGTGTGCGCGGGTTTCACAACACGTGTGCGCGCGCACACGCGCACACCTTAGAGGGAACATTGATCGGAGGTACTTAAATCATTATCACAAGGAATGGTACGAACCACACTACAATTCATAATTATGCTACCCGATATAGACAATGAAGTACCACTAATAACCGACGATACAAAACTTAGAAATTCCGGTGATGCAGAATGATTATAAACAGACACAAATGGTGTGTACAGATGGTCACAAGATAACAGTATTAACCCATTAGCGCCCAGAGGTCTTTTCCGAGACTGAATAAAATCGTCTGGCGTTAACCAGAACAAAATCAGTAAAGTAACGCTGGGTACTAATGGGTTAAATATAACACCGAAATTTTTCAGTTCCGAAGATATGCAAAAATAAGGAACTGAAATCTAGAAAGTACCATGCCCCAAATGGGGGCATAGTTCACTTTACCGATTCTGTTCTGGCTAAGGTCAGACGATTTATTTCAGTTTCAGAGAAGACCCTTACATCAGCATAACGGGGCCAAAGTAATAACCGCATTTATATCAGAAATAACAAATTGAATATTTATGTTCGTCGTGCCAAAAATGCAGCGGTGCCCACCATAAGGCATCCGTGCGTCGTATCATTATTGGCACTCGTCATATCTTTGAATGAAACGCGTCAAAATTTTGAATTTAAGCTTTTAAAAACACTAGAATCCTTTTGATTCCGAGTTTTTAAGCCACTCCCACAATCCAGGTTTTTCGGACAGGAATAAATCAAGCTTTTATGAACTATATATATACCTTTCAACCTTTTAAATGTTCCGTGCGATGATTCCTCATTTCACGAAGGTCAAGCTTGTCGCCCCTCCTCTCGAGTTGGCCTGGTGAAGTAGTGAGTTGATTTCTTGTACTCTCCACCTCACATAGCCACTAGCCAGGTACGCCCGGCTCATCGGGGATTGTCCTGAACCAGGCGTCTAATCTTCTTTTGAAGATGTCCACCGCAACACCATTCGTGTTCCTTAGGTCTTTGGGCAGCTGATTAAACTGTTTTGGTCCTATCAACAAAACTATTTTCTTTCAGGGTTAAGGATGTTCCCTGTCTAGCCTTTAATTTGGGAACACGACACAGTCTTCCTTTTCTACTTTCCACTATTGTTTGGGGAGTTACAGGGTTAAGATTAGGAACTAATTTCTCCATTATTTTCCAAGTGTAAATAATGGTGTATCTCTCTCTCCTCCTTTACAGTAACTATAGGTTTAATTCGCGTAACTTTTCCCAGTAATTTAGTTCTTTGCACCCATTGATCTTTGCTGTGAAGCTTCTCTGAATCCCTTCTAGTTGTCTAATGTCTTCTTTTTTATATGGGCATGTTAGGACCGAGCAGTATTCCAATTTGAGTATGATCAGTGTTTTCAGTAGAGGAGTCATTATATTCCTATTCCTTCATTTAAAGGTTCTCAGTATCTGCCCCGTTATTCTCTTTGCTCTGTTTACTGCTATCTTATTTTGTGTTTCAAATTTAGCATCATCAGTCATTGCAATCCCTAAATCTTTTGCTTTAAAATTTCTCTGAATTTCCTGTCCATTTGGGGTATAATATTCCATGAATTTTAGGTCTTTTTCCGTACCGTAACAACTGAAATTTCTCAGTGTTAAACTGATATACGCGTGTATATATATATATATATATATATATATATATATATATATATATTATATACAAAATTAAATAACTCTTTTGCACCTATAACACAAATTTCTGAATATTAAACTTCTCTAATGTACAAAAACGAGTATGATGATCTTAAGAGTAATCGTCCGTGGGCAAATATTTAGAAATAAATAGTCGTTCCTCGAATATCTTTTAATTAAAAAGGTAAAAGTTGAGAAGAAATTCTTCTTAAAATTCAAATGAGATGTTTTTCCTAATGTAAATATATTGATACTAAACATTTTATTTTTGTACTATTTTCCTTCGTAAAAATTTACTATTCCGCTTTATTGTATTTGAGTTGCCACTTTACGTATTTTTCATACAAAATTTACAAAAAATATGTACGAGGAATTGTATGGGCAAATGTACCTTGTATTCTAATAGTAATCTTTTATGTCAATAATCCCAGTATTCCATGCCAGGCCGAGCACTACTACGGAAAATATCAAGTAGCGTGTAGTCAGGGTAAGCGGGGCATGCGCCGCCTACCCATTTAAAAGTCAAATTACAAGAAGTCACTATAAGTATATTACTACAGTAATCGAAAACTAATATAAAGTTATGATGCTTGTATAATATATATAGGGTGTACATAAAGTCAGGATCTATTTTTGTGAAATAATAATTTTTTTCTATTTTTCTTTTCAGAAGCCCTTAGAATGAATACAGAAGAGCGTGTGGCAATAGTAATTTGGCGAATCGAGGGAAAGAAATACAATGACATCAGAGAGAAGTTTAGAAGGAGATTTCATAAGCCGGGGCCAATAGACAAGACAATACGAAAATTGGTGAACAAATTTAAACGAACGGGATCTGTAAATGATGAAGCAAGATCAGGACGACCGTGTATGTCAGATCTTACGGTGAATGCAGTACGCGGAATTATCACTGAGGAGCCACGTACGTCCGTTCGTGCTGCATCACACAGACTCGGCCTCCCGACGTCATCTGTGCACAAAATTCTGAAAGTTAATTTGCAGAAGAAAAGCTATCATTTGTGGGTTTTACATGATTTACATGAGGAAGATTTCCCTCGACGAAGTGCTGTGTGTGCTGATCTCGTAGAACAAATATGGAGTGATAATTTAATGGACAACATTCTCTTTAGTGATGAAGCCACTTTCCATACGTGTGGAAAAGTAAATCGCCATAACTGTCGAATTTGGGCAGATGAAAGACCGAATGATTTCGTCCAAAATTGGGAAAGAGACTCACCTAAAGTTAATGTCTGGATGGGTTTAACAAAATCTAAGGTTTATGGTCCTCTTTTCTTTGCTGAAGCTACAGTTACGGGGCTTATTTATCTGGACATGTTGCAGCAATTCCTTGAACCTCAGCTGATTGGGGATAGGATTGTTAGTACCGTCGTCTATCAACATGATGGTGCTCCTTGTCACTATGCCAAAATTGTTCAGGATTATCTGAAATTCTAAATGGACGTTTTCCAAATCGCTGGATCGGACGCGGAAGCAACAGACCTTGGCCAGCGAGATCACCAGATTTAACCCCTTTAGATTTCTTTGCATGGGGCTTTATCAAATTGCACGTCTATCAGACGAAGATTACGAGTCTTGAAAACTTACGTACACGTATACGAACTGCTGCAGATAACATAACCCCGCAAATGCTCCAGAATGTGTTTAGAAATGCTGTGGAACGATTTGAGCTGTGCAGGGATACTGATGGGCGTCACGTCGAATCCTACTCTTAATTATTTAATAAATGTTACCACTTTATCATTTTATGACTGAATTCCATATAATTTCCAAGTGCTTCACAAAAATAGATCCTGACTTTATGTACACCCTGTATATATAAAACCTTTTGGTTAGCTTCCGCCCGAATTGTTCATTCTGACGAAGGTCAAGCTTTTCACTCCACCTTAGACCTACAGTTTAACGTGGAATCCGAACCACGTCCTATCAGCAGCCCAGCGTCTTAACCACTAGGCCACCTAGGTACCCATTTATTTACCAACCACTTTCTTTATTGTGTGGAAGGATGAACAGCTGGGTTTTGCTGCGCGCCTGCTGCCGTCGGGTCTCGAACCCGGGGCCGATGGATTCGTAGTCAGCGTAGTCAGTGTGTGTGTGTGTGTGTGTGTGTGTGTGTAGCGAACACCCATATGCAATAAAATAGTCTCGATGGCTGTAAATACGATTTTTCCCCACATTTGTGGACACCATGCAAAACCTGTGGCCAGTTGAAAATCAGCCAAAAAGAAACCACACCCAAACATCAGAGCAAGTACCAAAACTATTGAGACTGTTGGTAGGTCTACTTTTTATAAGAAAATGTACTAAAAAGCAATGCACCTTCCACCAATTAAACAGTCTCCGTGTAGAAATGAGGAAATTTCGTGTCCACCAAAAGCAAATCGAATTTCGAAAAAGTCAACATCGAGGTTCAACTTGAAGTAATAAAGCATCGCCTAATGGTGACTACAGTGCAGCGTAAAGAAGCAGTTCTCCACGATCGTATGTAGAGGCCTGCAATAAAATCATCGAAGGAAATTTCTGACGAGCCGAGTACATAGGTCCGCCTGCAAGATGTTTGAAGAAAGATTCAAGAAACACTTTCGTCCAATACATAACGCTTGTTCTTGAATTGAGAAACATCTCTCTCTCTCTCTCTCTCTCTCTCTCTCTCTCTCGCACACACACACACACACACACACACACACACACAGGGAGTCAGGTTCCTCACAAATCGCCTATACTCACTCGTTTCCATATATGTACGTGACTTTAGGTCTCGCTCATTATTCGTCCAAAAAAAAGAAGTATGTATCTCGTGTTGCGCTTAAGTAAGTCATTACCATTTTATTTCACTGCAATTTATTTAATTTCACATTTATCCCGTACAACTTAAACATTGTAATAGTAAACGTCAGTTATTGACTACTGAGTAATTTATAGTGTATCTTTTCATGTACTTTATTAATTGTAAATAAAAGACAGAAAAAGAACAACGCCTTTTTCTTTTTTTAAATTGTACATCTGTATATACAGCATTACATATTTAAATCCTACAACCAACTAAATGTTTTAAAAATACAATGCAATAATACAAAATACAATAATATGCAATCCCGGTTAACTAATACATTGCTTTCATAAAGTCCAAACTCTCTTAACTAACCACGCTCAATTACACGAGCTTCCTATTTTTGTTCGACCCCTTCTGTCGAATGGAATTTCCTGATTGTTTTTAATTATGTAAAAGTTTCCTCCCCCTAAAAATACTCTTTAATCGGAATCCATTTGTGGTAAGCAATTTCATGAGCTGACGCAGGGGAGGGAGATCTACACCGGAGGACGTGTGATTTACGGGATGAATACCTATTAATACTGAATGAGATGTTAACGTTTTGATATGCATCACGATATTGCGCTTCATCTGTTTTGTTCGAGAAGGTGTCAGCGGTTTTGCCGTCGGCATCTGTTGACACTTTTGTTAGGGGTCCTACTGGCCCCTTGGTAGGGTTGGTAGGCCTCGGGGTTTAAATTCCGAAAACTGTACGAAAGGGTTGCTTTTAACGACTTCGCGTGCCTGGTTGAGCCCGGACATATTTCCTCTTTTACTCTCTTTGCTCTTTCTCCCTCTTGTTCTTCTTCCCCACGTCTTCTATTTACGATTTTCCCCTTCAGTGTCTCCTTCCTTGACCACATCGATCTTCATGAGTCGAGCGGCTTAAAATATTCGTCCTTCAGGTGCAAATGGTCACGCCCTCTATTCACGTTTGTAACGAATGACAGCAAATCTTCTGTCATTTTACATTTTGCTCTCACATTTTTAAAGTGTGTATGTAAACATTTAAAGCGAATATCGAAAGAGCAAGCAAATGCCGCTCGGTTGGAATATATATATATATATATATATATATATATATATAGGGTGAGTCACGACGAAATGGCATAACTTCGGGAGCTTATAGCTGAGGTCATTCCCAGACAAAAACTTGGACCTTTTCCAGTTTGTGTACCGTTTTTCATATAATTTATTTTTGATTGGTCATACAACCGCCGTCGATTATAACAACTTTTTAAGAGAGGTAAGTTCTTGATAACCTAACCTAACCTAACCTAACGTAACCTAACCTAACCTAACCTAACGTAACCTAACCTAACCTAACCTTCTGTTTTACTCTATGCTGTGTCTAACAGAAGCAAAGAAACACTAGAAAGTTGCATAAAAGCCAACATTGTAGAAAACGGTACATAAACTGGAAAACGTCCAAAAACATTATATGAACATAGTAGGTCCGATTCTTAACGGTTATGAATTTCAAGCATGCGCATGCGTGACGTTGAACTGAATTGACAGTTACTTACCGAACCGAACTAACTACGCAGTAGCGTGTTATGTTTCATAGCGTGCAATTGATGTTTTGTGCGTTCAGTATCCCTGTTACGTTTTTAAATGCCGAATATGCCGATATGGTGTATGGTTACGGATTTTGCGATGGAAATACTACTGCTGCTGTCGCTGAATACCAGCGACATTTTCCAAATCGAAGAATTCCTGATCAACGAGTGTTTAGCAACATTTTCCGGAGATTGCGAGAGAGCGGTTCATTTCCTAGCGTTACTATTTCATCTGAGCGTCCGGTACAATAAGATGTGGCTGACCAAAAAACATTATTCAAATGGTATAGCGGAGTCCTCATGTTAGTACGCGAAGGATTTCTACACGTGTTAGAGTTCCTCAAACGAGAGTATGTAGAATGCTATACGAAGAAAGCATGTATCCATACCACGTACAGCGCGTTCAGCACCTCCAACTTGGGGATCGTGCCCAACGGCTGGAATTTTGTAATTGGATCAATGCCGATCGACAATTGCATCGATACGTCTTGTTCTGTGATTAGGCTCAATTTACCCGCGACGGTGTCAACAACACTCGCAATTCACATGTGTGGTCAGAAATGAATCCTCATGCCATTGTGGAAAGTAATTTTCAACATCGGTTCAGTGTCACTGTGTGGTGTGGTATTCTCTACGGTCAGCTGATTGGTCCATTTATCTTCGAAGGTGGGCTTACAGGTGACATTTATTTACGATTTCTGCAAGACGAACTGTCGCCACTGTTAGAAGATGTACCTTTGGCAACACGATTGCGTATGTACTTCCAACATGACATTGCTCCTCCCCATTTTAGCTGTGCAGTAAGAACACATCTCGATGATCGCTTCCCTGGTCGCTGGATCGGTCGTGGTGGTACACAAAATTGGCTACCCAGGTCTCCGGACCTAACCCCTCTCGATTTTTATCTGTGGGGCGAATGAAAGAGCTGGTGTACCAGAGAAAGGTGGAAACACGCGATGCATTGCTTCGTCGCATTTTGGATGCTGCAGCCCTCACAAAGGACAATCCATTGAACTAATGCGAGTTGCACGCGCGATTCACAGACGAGCCGCGATGTGTACTGAGGCCGAGGGTAGTCATTTTCAACAGTTATTATAAGTTTATAAATTATGAATATAAACTTTAGCAGCTATTTGTTCGCTTATTCTTATTTTAAAAAATTCAAACATCCATAGCTCCATAACCGTTATATATATATATATATATATATATATAATATATATATATATACAGGGTGAGCCGAAAGTCTGGATCCAAAGGAAAATATTTATTTTAATACATAAATTACAACAAGTGGTAATACTTAAAATGAATATCAACTTTAACTCGTAAATGCGTATCCGTGATACTGTACAGTAGTTCGTACTCCAGTATAAATACTCAAATACTTTTTTTATTTCAGCCCAGAAATGGCTTCGAATCTAACAACAGAAGACCGGGTAGAACTTATGCTCATGTACGTAAGACAGGGCGCTACACACAGAGAAGTTGCTACCGAATTCAATAGAAATCATCCTGATAAGCATCCAGTAACACACGCGACTGTTGGCAAGTTGTTTAAACGTTTCAAAGAAACAGGAAGTGTATATGATCGACGGCGTTCTGGTCGTCCAAAAACTGCAACTGATGAAAATACCTCTGCAATGATATGTGAAACTTTAACGAATAGTCCAGTAAAGTCAACAAGAAGATTATCAAATGAAACACGCATCTCGAGAACGTCAATTCGAAGAATTATTAAAAATCATAAATTCCATCCCTAAGTGTCTCGATGTCAGAGGCCGCCAATTTGAGCATTTGTTATAATTTGTTGTTTATACTGGAGTACGAACCACTGTACAGTATTACGGATACGCATTTACGAGTTAAAGTTGATATTCATTTTAAGTATTTACCATTTGTTGTAATTTATGTATTAAAATAAATATTTTCCTATGGATCCAGACTTTCGGCCCACCCTGTATATATATATTAGGGTGGAGTGAAAAATATTTTTTTTTAATTTCAAAATGCTTGGGGTCGGGAAAGTTGCGTATTTATGCGAAACGTACTGTGTGAAATTTTTGTAATCGTACAGCTATAATTAAATTGTGCACACTGAACTCAAAGTTTTTAAAAAATGGCAAAATTACTAAAATTTCGCCAGTTTTTTAAATTAAATTACAAAATTACAAAAATTTCACACAGTACGTGTCCAAAAAAAAACTGAAAATAAAAAATGGCGAAATTTTAGTAATTTTGCCATTTTTAAAAAACTTTGAGTTCAGTGTGCACAATTTAATTATAGCCGTACGATTACAAAAATTTCACACAGTACGTTTCACATAAATACGCAACTTTCCCGACCCCAAGCATTTTGAAATATATATATATATATATATATACACACGCGCGTTCGGAGTTACGCGATTTATTTTTTAACACCATGAAAATGTTATTATACGCATAATTTGAAGTTACGCGGTTTTTAAATAATAAAAAACATAAAAATACGGTACGTAAACTGACATCGAAGAGCTGCTAGCGGGACACTCACAGGAATTAATGAACGATGAACTAATAATGCAGATTGAAGAACAAAGAGCAGCAGAGGATTCGGAAAATGATAATGAACCAGAAGAAGAAGCACTGGTAGAACAGCTCACAGTAGCAAAGCTGTCGGAAGCATTTTCTATGGCTGATGTCGTCGCAAAACATCTTTCTGATAATGATCCCAACACGGAACGGAGCAGCACATTCAACAGAAAATTAGAGGATCTTCTCCTATGCTACGAGGAAATTTATCGGGAGGAAAAGGAGGCACGGCAGTCAACGCTAGTTGCGTATTGTAAGAAGCCAGTTGCTGCTACAACCCAAGGTGACGGTGAAGATGATGCTCCCGATGTACTTTAAATTTTTTTTTAATTATGCATTTTACAATTATGTACTTTATTGCGTGGCGGCAGACATCCGGGAGAAAAATTTGGACGAGGACATGGTGCGTGACAGAAGAGAATGGAGGAGAGTCATCAAGAACAGCGACCCCATATAGAGATGGGATTTAAGTTGCAGAAGAAGAAGAAGACAATTATGTACTTTATTAAATAAATTTTAAACAATTAATAATACGTTGACTTTAAGGGAAAAACAATTTGGCAACAACGCATCCCCAACTTATAACATTGTCCCTATGGGAAAACGCGCATGTCATTGCGCGCGTTTGCGTAACGCGCCGTTTTTCAGGAACGCATCCCGCGCGTTGTAGCAGGTCCGACTGTATATATATATATATATATATATATATATATATACTTAATTTGCTCCTGCACAAATTATTCAATCTGATGAAGGTCAAGATTTTCGTTCCATCTTTAGATCTACAGCTTAACGTGGAATATATATATCGGGAGATTTTTGGAGCGTCTGATACTTTAAAAAGTTTGTATTTTTTTGTATTTCAGTTAATAAAAAATACAAACCTTTTTAAAATGTCACATTTTAAAATCATTCGATATAAAGTACATAATCAAGTTTATTTACGAAACTGAAATCGGAATTGGAATCGATTCTAAATATAATGATCGAATCAGAAATAGAATTGAAGTCGTCATTTTCTCATCGAATTTAGAGCTGGGATTAATCCCACAAAAGTCGAAAGTGCCTATCTGTGATATATATATATATATATATATATATATATATATATATATATATATATATATATATGAGAGGAGGGGCGACAAGCTTGACCTTCGTGAAATGAGGAATCATCGCACGCAACATTTGAAAGGTTGAAAGATATATATATATATATATATATAAGGAGCTATAAGGACAAGAGGAAGTCTCAAAAACCTTTCGGTCCACTGTGGGAGGTTTCTGTTATTAAATTAGTTCATTTTTTTGAGCTTTTTTAGCAGTAGTAGAAAACTGAATTAAAAAAAAATATAAGGCTCTCTCCCGCCAGATGCGGGTACGGATAAAGGTTGAAGAAAATACCTTGACCCTGGAAAAGTAGCGAAGGAAATATTACAGGAAAGAGAAGAATATATAAGCTAGCTCTACAATTACGCTGTGCATACATAGAGATCATACACTTGATAGCACCGTTCGATAAACTAACTAATAATATACTTGTGCCGATCGCGCATCAATCACTTGATATCGTCACAAAAACCTCGAACATATGGTTTTGATTTTATGCAAAATATTTACATATATTTACCGAGGTATCCGTCCAACCAATACACCATGGCCCACTCTTGACTAGCCCAAAAGGATCAAGAAAGGTAAGGGTTAAACTCTCTATGTCTACACCCATGTACGTGCAAAGCTATCATGTCGACAAAGTGACAAAATGCTTCTACATGAAAGGGGTTGAAACAAAGAGAGGGAGAGAGAGAGAGAGAGAGAGAGAGATAGAGAGAGTAAAATTTTGAACTTCAACTTTAATATCCGAAATTTATAGATGAAAACATTAAAATGCAAAATTAAAAACTGATAAAGCTTTTCAAGACATCCGAACAGCTGATGTCATCCAGGTCGAAAATAGACTTGAATGGTGAGATCAGATGCACACACACACAACACACACACACACACACAAATCCCGTCCGGCTCTCGTCGGGTTGGGTCTCATCTGTCATGTCGATATCTTCTCCACTCCCGTCGGTCGCCAGCCAAATCAAACAGCTCCCTCATGCTCAATTCGCCGTTTGCTCCTCTGAATGTTTTGAACCACGATGTCTTTCGTCTTCCTCTCGGTCTGTCGTCATGGTTCCTTTCGTGCAACAGTGCATTTGGCCACCTCTCTCCGTCCATCCTCACGACGTGGCCAAACCATCTTCTCTGTATGTCTCGCACATTGTCAAGTATGTTCCCTCTCGCTCGCTATCCTTTTTACTCCTTCGTTTGTTAATCTCCGGTCCCATCTTATGTTATTCGCTCTCCGCATATACCTCATCTCAAAAGCCAATAGTTTCCTTTCATCCCTTCTCTTCAAAATCCAGCATTCCGCTCCGTACAGCGCCGTTGGTAGCACCACAGAATTGAGCAACCGCATCTTTAGTTCTCGCGATATTGTGGTGTCCTTCCAGACCCTTGACAGCCTTCCAAGAGCCCTACAGCCCAACAATAGCCCCTCTGAAATTTCCCTGCTTGAATCCATCTTATCGGTAACACGCACACCAAGGTATTTAAACTTTAGGACCTGTTCAATTCTACCAGATGTCAAGTATAAAACCATGTTCTCTTCCACTCTGCCAATCTTCATAGAATTTGTTTTGCTGAGATTGATACTCAACCTATATTTCGTACAGCTCTCCTCCACTCTCCTCAAGGCCCTCTGCGAGTCATCACGTGATTCTACCAGTAGCATATCATCTACGTATCTCAGATTCGTGATACGCAATCCGGCCACCTCTACACCTCCATGATACCCTTCCAGCGCGACGGCCATCACCATTTCAATAAAGATGTTAAATAGTTGCGGCGAAAGCGGGCACTCCTGCATCACTCCTCTGTCAGTCCGGAATCTCCTTGTTAAAATAAGTCCCTTCCTCACCACGGTACTGGTCGCAGAGTAAAGTCGCCTGATGAGGTCGACCATCTACCGCTCAACTCCGTAGCACTCCATCACCCTAAACATGCTCTCTCTCTCTCTCCACACCGAGTCGAAGGCCTGTCTAAAGTCAATAAAAACACAATATGTGTCTCTATCCCTCTCCCATCTCTTCTCTATGATCTGTGATAGGCTGAAGATGTGGTCAACTGTCCCTCTACCAGTTCTAAACCCAGCTTGTTCCTCATTTATGGTCGTTTCGTCTACTGTCCAGATTTTGGCTTGGATGATCTTGGCGAGAACCTTATAAGCGTGCGGCAGGAGGCTGATGGGCCTGTAATTGCTACATCTGGTCACATCGCCCTTCTTATATCGGGTCCGCAAAAAAAAAAGGAGCATGACGAAAATTGCTCTCACGCCCGCATTTTTTGCCGGACCCTTAAATGTTATATATCTAGCTAAAGATAAAAGAGCCCAGAGTTGCATAAAACAAATTTCATCAAAATCGGTCATAAAATAAAGATTTTATGGCCACAAACGTGCAATGACTAAAAAAAGTGAATTTCCGCGTAAAAATTTAATGGTTTTCTCATTTTAAATTATTTTTTTCAGATGCCTAAATAATTTTAATCAATAAAAATGATAATATGCCCTTTTCTAAAGAAGATAAAATATTAATAAAACATTATAGACGATAAAAATTATGGCGCAATAAAATTATTACAAGAGTAATTATTACATATTATTACAAATTATTACATATCGAACAATTTTTTTAGTCTTATAATTTCGTTTTCTTTGGAAATTGTAAAATTATATGACATGTTGTAGTAAAACTTATATTTTCTTTAATTTTTGACGTATTGACATGGAATTTGGTACTAACTTAGTTTATTTGTTGCTTATTTGCCGAAAATAAGTTATTTGTCATTATGTGTAAAAATAAATGTACAGTAAACATTTTCGTCATGCTCCTTTTTTTTTGCGGACCCTTGTAATAATTTTATTGCGCCATAATTTTTATCAAGTCTATAATGTTTTATTAATATTTTATCTTCTTTAGAAAAGGGCATATTATCATTTTTATTGATTAAAATTATTTAGGCATCTGAAAAAAATAATTTAAAATGAGAAAAACCATTAAATTTTTACGCGGAAATTCACTTTTTTTAGTCATTGCACGTTTGTGGCCATAAAATCTTTATTTTATGACCGATTTTGATGAAATTTATTTTATACAACTCTGGGCTCTTTTATCTTTAGCAAAATATATAACATTTAAGGGTCCGGCAAAAAATGCGAGCGTGAGAGCAATTTTCGTCATGCTCCTTTTTTTTTTGCGGACCCGATATATTGGCAATTTTCCCAGAAGAGTTCCTTGTTCCATGCACGGTCTGTGTGCATCATGAAAAAAACCTCAGGGGACCATTTTGAGTTCAATCCCATCATGAACCGGACATGTTATGTGCCTTGAAAAGTGGACGTTCAATTTTGCCAGTTGAGGTTTAAGTTTTGTTTTTTGGCTAAAAATACAATAGTTACCCCCTTTTTCTTTGATGTATTCAATCCGACGCGAATGCAACGAGTCTTTTGCTTATATTGAGGTTCTGAATATAGTAGGCTAGGTGTAGCTGTAACCCCTAGATTCTGTCCCAAAGCTGGATCCTATCTGCTTTGCAGATAGCTGGTGAGGGAAGCTATATTTCTGGGGCCTCTTTGCGAGTGACCCATTGCCCACGTCGGGCTAACATCATGAAAAAGAAAAACTATAGTGTTTGTCATTTACCATTACTTATTCGGATTATATTGGATTTACTTTTCCCAGAAGAGTTCCTTTTCCATGCACGGTCTGTGCGTATCATATATATATATATATATATATATATATATATATATATATATATATATATATATATATATATATATAGTGTATATATATATTATTTCACGAAAGTTACACGTGAAAAATATTTATGATGAATAAAACCACGAAGGAAAAAGAAACACAGAGTCGTGCTCAAGCGCTTTCGTCTAATGACATCCTTAGGAAACTGGAGTGGAAAGAGAGTTCAAGGCAATATATAGGTTACAAAAAAAAAAAAAAAAATATATATATATATATATATATATAGTAAGTATAGAAATAAAAATTGTGGGAGGAGCAAACACATTTGTACGGAAAATTAACAATTTTAGCAATAAACTATCCAATTGAACTTGAATTTGTATGCTCCGCTTACAATTTTTATGTTTTTATCTGTATGTTTATTTCTTTGTTTATTTCGTTTGTGACCTATATATCATTTAGGCATCATTTTGGAATTTTTTTATCTTTTTTTGTTTCCAATTTAGATTTATTTTCATTTCTTTATTCTTTTGTGACCTATGTATCATTCAGACAATAGCTATAAAAAATTGGTTGTAAACAAGCAATGTGAGCTTATGTTGAATTTCGGGCAAATTGCTAAAATTGTTAGTTTTCCGTACAAATGTGTTTGCTCCTTCCACAATTTTTATTTCCATACTTACTATATATATATATATATATATATATATATATATATATATATATATATATATATTTAACCTATATATTACCTTGAACTTTCTTTTCACTCCAGTGTTCCTGAGGATGTCATTAGACGAAAGCGCTTGAGCACCACTCTGTTTCTTTTTCCTTCGTGGTTTTATTCATCATATATATATATATATATATATATATATATATATATATATATATACAGAGAGAGAGAGAGAGAGAGAGAGAGAGAGAGAGAGAGAGAGAGTCAAAGCCGCATAGAAGAATTACGCCGGGCAATGGCATAACGATCCATATAACCAACAGTTGTGAACAGTTCCTCTGTGGATCAGTTCAAGAAAAGGTTAGACCAAATCTTGCACACTATTTGAGTGTATAGAAAATTTTCCCTGGCACCCGTTGCCATTGGTACCTCCTCGGTATGGGCCGCAAGGCCTTTTGAGGTACTTCTTTTCATTGTAACTTCTTTTCCTTGTAACTCCTTGTAAGTTACCTAAATCAGGGCTGTCCAACTGGCGGCCCTCAACTCATTTGTTTGTGGCCCTCGGTTGTCTTCATTACCAATATAGAATACATTTTGGAGGAATTTAAAAATCGTTTCACAGACTTTAAAACTATAAAGGATGCCATAATCTTATTTAGCAAATCACTTAGAGCAGAAATTGCGAACCAACCTCCTTAGTTACAGTTGGAACTGTGATTTACAGGCAGGCCCCACTTTCATTGGAAGGGCGGAAAAAGGCGGGGACTTCTTCAGACTTTTGCCTCTAGAGCGGTATCCAAACTTAAGAGACTTTGGATTAAGAATGCGCTCTATGTTTGGAAGTACTTATTTGTGTGAGAGCGTCTTTTCCTACATGAAATTTATAAAGTCTCGTTATCATTCTTCCTCAACAAATGAATCACTGTCACACTCGTTGAGACTCGCTACAACCGACATAAATGTGGATAGACTCAGCTTGGTAAACGAGATAGATCGTCCTCAGTGCTCATTGCTCTCACTAATTATGGTTCACTAAAGCTAGTGAAAGTAGAGAGCTGTGAAGTTAATGAAGATGGAAAGTATCGTAAATTTTTTTTTTTATTTTATTTAAGAAAGAGCACAATCCTTAATTTATATTAATTTTTAGAGTGTGGCCCCCTGGCAGATACTTCAGGAGCAATGTGTTCCCCTTGAGGTTAGAAGTTGGACAGCCCTGTTCTAAATCATGAGAAAATGTTATATTAAATATTGTATAAAGAATTGAAATAGGCCTAAATATATTTGAACAATCCTTTTAATTTTTTAAATTTTATTAAAATATTACATAATTTTTATATTATCTGATATTACATCATTAATTACATCATTAAATCTCCATAATTTCGTTCACATTTATAATAAATTTCAACATAATTATAAACTGGAGTATTACGTCATTCGCGCCATGCAGAACCGCAAGGATTTCTCTGACTCCCTCAGTGATTAACAGCACTAAAAATACCTCCTTTTATAGTTAGAAAAACATCATCACCTTTATCAGATTAAAAAATAAACCAATATTAAAACAAAAAATTATAAAAATGGAAGCCAAAAATTAAAGTAAAAAGATAAATACGAAATGACAAGTAAATATTAATCGCTAAATAATTAATTAATCAGATAATCCAAAAAATATTTGATAACAAAACAGGAAAATACTGAAGGACAAGCAAAGAATCGTATGAATAAATAGAAAATTCCTTTGGTAATTGTGGCTGATTAATATCAGATACAAAAATGATCCATATATCCGGATTTTACCGATTCATATAACCGGCAAAAAATAATAAATAAGATAGCATTTGGATCGGGGAAATGAAAAGTGATTTACTTAAGCGGCTGATCCTTCTCTCTCTCTCTCTCTCTCTCTCTCTGTATATATATATATATATATATATATAATATATATATATATATATATATATATATATATATATATATAATATATTGTAAATTATACAATATAGATGCAACTTTATACACATTCTATAACTTAGAATGTATTAAATTTGCTTTGTTTTGCTTTGATTTACTTTGTTTATGATTTTAATTATGTCATCAATTTTATCGTTTGTTTTTCATCGTCGGGTTGGGAATTAATTACTTTTATTGTCTTTTCCTCTCGTATTTGATTACACTTCAAAACACCAAAAACATTAGGTAATATTCGAGCAGTTATTTAAATAGACTCCCTTCATATATATATATATATATATATATATATATATATATATTGAAATAATTTGCAGGAAAAATGAAACACCCACTTGGAGCTCTTTCGAGTTCATTTCAACTCTTCTTCAGGGAAACTGAAGAGGAGTTGAAATAAACTCGAAAGTACTCGTAGAGACTGCTTCATTTTTTTACTGCGGATTATTTCAGAATAAAGACGTTCACGTGTTTAATGTGAATCTCAGCTATATATATATATACACATATATACTTTTTATATTATTTATATATTATGTAACATGTATTTTTCTAATTTGTTTCATAGACAAAAGTCTACATTTCTTTTAGGTGTAATAATAAGTGCGAAATATTTGTACAGAATATGTAAAAATGAAGTATTAAAAATATATCACGTTAATTTTCAGGATGTTGAAAAATTCTACTAAATTTTCCTCAAATATTTTATAAAAGCCGAAACGTATCGAGCTTTATACATAATTAACAGGAAACACGTGAGGTAAAACAAAAGAGGATTGTTTATATACTGCGTACAATTGCTAAAATACCTTTTATGTTACTTAAAGGAAGCAGACTACTATAATTCTTGAGGGGAAATGTTTGTTTCATGTTGCATACAAGACTTCAGATTTATTGCCAAGATAGATTAGCTTCGACGTCGTGTGTTAATTCACCATAAATATCACAGACGCGATCGGCTTGGGTGGAGTCTGTTTTGCACAATGCACGCTACTTCGAAGCCCCAATTTAGGGGGAGATGGATCTAACATTCCCATTGGGATCATTTGAAGGGCATTCGGAATTAGAAACGCAGAATGCGTAAGAGAAATGGCGTAAATATAGAAATGTTTGGTGATATTATGACAATTGTTTATTTTATACCAATTCGCCTTCAATTATTTTATAGAATAGCGATTTAGTTTATTTTATACATTAGTCCAATGCATCCTTTGCGCATTTGTTACGTCAAAAGAAACTTCAGCACAAACCAACCAAACAATTTAGCAGAAAGATGAGCCCTTAAAATAAAGTAAAAAAGTTGGGATCGACTAAAAACTTTTGAAATTACAAACATACGAACGGCTTTGATGGTCGTCGACATTCATAAAAACAATGTGGTTGCGTGTTATGGCAGCAATTGGCATACAAATACCTTTGAATTTCAGACCCTTTCTATGCATTTTTAATAAATAAATTAAATACATTTGAATTTCAAATGACGGAGGGCGCTATATCTTCATTACTGAAGGAGTTAAGGCATCATATTTGATAGCGGCTTGAACAAGTATTGTTAGACATGATTCGTGATTTAACACGTACGTTTATATTACAGACAAAATGCAAATTATCTAAATTTATGGTATTTATCAATTTAAAATAGTTTATCTTTAAAAATTAAATTACTTAATTAAAATATTAAAAATATAACTTTATTCTGAGATACATTTGCTTATACCTTAAAATCTCTTTAATATTAAAATACAGACTGATCCAAAAAATGTGTTCCTAGAAATAGTTACAGAAATATTTTTGGGAACGTTTTTTGGGTCACCCTGTATAATAGTTTTATCAGAATTTTATGTCACTGTGCATTAAAGTAAGAATTAATTTCATTAAACTCACTCACCGACGCTCAAGTCATATCTGGACGATGGGGAACCATGACAATCCCGATGTCTGTAACTTCTTTTTGAACTGGACCTATATAAGCTACTCATTTTACTGGTGGAAAACTTTATCGACAACTTTATTAACTTATAATTTAACCCTAATTAACTTCCCCTAACCTAATCTACCGTGATTTAACCAGACTTAAATTAAATGAAAATGCGTCCAAAAAAAAAGTGGCCCCAAAAAAAAAGTCGTTAATAAAATGTTTAACGTTTAAGATCACATTTTTTTTTCCTGTTGGTTGTGTTATACAACCTACTTCAGTTTCACTCCGAGATTAAAGGACATAAAACAGCTCAATAAACTAAACCAGCTAACCAGCTTGATTTTACTGCAGAAATGTTTAAATTACCAGTATTTCATTACGCAGTTCATTGTTTACTTGATTTAAGAGCCTCATGTTTTTGTTCGAAACATTTCACGGAAATAGCCTTGATGTATACAGGGTGTTCCAATTTTCCATTTAAATGGAATCATAGGGAGGTAATTAATAATTTTTTTAACCCAGATTTGTGAGGGTAAACGTGATAAAGGTAATAATAAGGTAATAAAGGTAAGGTAAGGTAATAAAAGTAAAATAAAGGTAATAAAGGTATCATTATCCTTCCCAATCTTTATTACTCCCATTTAAATGGAACCATAGGGAGTAATAAAGATTGGAAAGGATATTGGTACATTTATTACCTTTATTACCTTTATTTACCTTTATTACTTTTACTTACCTTTATTACCTTTATTTACCTTTATTACCTTTATTACGTTTACCCTCACAAATCTGGAAAAAAAGACTATTAATTACTCCCTATGGTTCCATTTAAATGGAACACCCTGTAGATTGTTTTGTTCATTAGTGAAATATCGCATTTCACGCTGAAATTATAATTTTTCGCTGAATGTCAAATATCGAAAGTGTATCAATGTGTCCATTGTGGACATTATTCGGCAAATATCTAATTTCTGAAAGAAATTTACAACCAGTCATATTTTACAACTACTTCTTAGTAATCTTTCAAGCGTTCCTTTAGATTTATGAAGTACAGTATACCCTAATTAAAGGTAAATAAATAAAACAGTGGGAAATAGTATGCCAGATTTCGTTCTATTTCTTTCGAGTCATCATCGCAGGGTGAGTGGATAACTCGTGGCCAGCAACAATGATAACTTTCAGAAATGGAGGTTTGAACCCCACTCAGGTGAAATTGATATCTGTTGTCTTAAATCATAATGTATTTAGGTGTTAAATCTTAGTTATCGTCCAATATGTTGTTGTAGGTTAACATATAAAAAGCTAAAAACGATGAATAAAGGTTTACCGAAAAAGAATTGAACTGGCATTTCCTCCAATAGATGGCGCCTCAAGTTTAGGTATTTTAGGTTGGTATCGACTGAATAATTTTAAAACTGAAACACAACAGAACCTCAATAAGTGTTTTATCGTGCTTGGGAAAACTAAAAACACCTTAATCATAAAAGTAAACAGTCCGGATGAAGAAAGTCATGGTTATACGTTACGATTATAGATAGTAGCTACCTGAGACAGGTTTGCGTAGGCGTTATATCTTTGACCGAATGAAAGTCATGAATAACGTAATCGATTTCATATTTCAGATTTTTCCCGAATATTTCGTCTAGAAATTCAAATTAATTTAATCCTGGAAAGGGACACTGAATTCATAAATATAAATTTTTAGAGCACATATACTGTACATATACTATGGTCCCGACCCGTCAAAAAATGAAGGATTGGAGTTTTGTAAAACTCCATATATATATTTTTAGGGTGGTCCAAAATTTGGGCTAAAATTTCAAAATAGTTGGAAATGCTCTCCACATGGCTGCTCTTATTCCTTTAAATGTGAAGTGATTTTGTGCAAAATATCTGTCGATTCAGTACATAACACTGCCCAACAAAAAAAACATTTTTGCTGCTGATTTAATTCTAAGACCTGTTTCTGGATAATATTGATGTGCTGATTTCAAAAATCACCTTAGATTTTGTCCATCACATCAGGTTTTCGTGCAATGCAATATGCCTATTTTGGGTGATCCATGAAGGGCGCTTATCAAAATTAATGATTTTTGAGACATGTTAACAGCTGTTTTGCTGTTAAAATTTTATCTGTGGAATACGCAAATCTGTGCATTAAATCTAAAGGTCATGTACAACATATTAAAATCTTGGGTATCTGTGATTTCCCCAGGTGTGAGCGTGACGTCATGATCTGAGAGAGATTTCCCATTGGCGGAGTGAGAGCAGCCGGTTCCGCTAGTGAGGTTACTTGTAAACTTTCAGCAGTTGGGTTGCAACATGAGCATTAAAGTTCACTATCTCAACAGTCATCTGGATAAATTTCCAGGAAATCTTGGTGATGTTAGTGAAGAGCAGTGGTGGGCACCGTTAACAAAAAAGTTAACTTCGTTAACCGCTAATCCGTTAACCAAAAAGTTAACTTCGTTAACCGTTAATCCGTTAATTCGTTAAACATGTAACGGAAGTTACCGATAAACCGTTAACGTTAACTTTTATTATAAAAAAAATGAAAAACACAATATATATATAATTTAATTTTCCCTCTTCTTCTCGTTCTCCATTTTGTCCATGAGATGCATGTTGCCCTTCATGAAAATTAGCATATCAAAGTTTTCATCAGACAGGGATGATCTCTTGGCCCTCAGGATGTCCTTGCCCATAGAGAACAAACGCTCCACTGCAGCACTGGAGGGATGGCTGTGTTGAACTTGATGAACAAGTCCACCAACACTTGCTCACCCAAGAAGGCAGCATCTTGTGAAACACATGAGTTCAAGTTCAAATATTTCCACATAAATTAAAATAGTCATCCATAAAATTGAAAGAAAACCAAAAGAAAACGATGTAGACTTATGCCCCTTTTGTCCTGTTGGTACTTAGAAGTTGACTCAATAAATCCTTTATTATTTCACACTTAAAAATAATAAACAAAAACAACAATTGTTTGAAGCATTCTTGAACATTTCAAGAACAAGATAAAAAATAAAATAACCCTTACCTTTGTTATTTGGAACAGATATGGCACAGAATATTCGGGAAGTAATTGCACTGAAATTTCTTCGGTCTTCACAGCAGAGATACTAAAGAGTAAACAGCCTCTGGCGCCACACCCTCACATTTACTTCTCAACGCCATCTATTATCTCATAAAGAAACTAATTCACATTGGGACTTGAAAGTACCGGCAGGATCAACCGGGTAGAAAAATAATTATGGAGATTTTAAAGATGTGGTACCTAGAAGTACCGCCAGGACATAAAGGGTTAAGGTGAAAACGCTCCCATTGTAAGACATCAATTGACTTAATTTATGTCATCAAAGTGACATGAGAATTGAAATCTTACCTGATCATTTTTATGGTTCTTGAAATGTATCAAGGAGACTACTGATAAGGTACTCACAGACATATTATAAATATACATGACTTACTTGACAACGATTATTTTTAAATATTCACTAGCACAAACATGTTGCGCAAGAGACAGACTGCAAATGAAACGAATGTAGTTATTTGTTGTAATTGTTACATATATATTATTGAAAGTGCCTTAAAATGCTCGTGATATTTCTTGAAAGAAGTTGAAACATTCAACTCAAATGGCAAATCTTTCCGCCTGATTTTACAGTCGACCATGTTTTGCTCAAACCAATGCCATAAATAACTACCATTTGTTGTAAGACACAAATTGTGGCGACGGAAACAAATATATCGCCTGATTTTGCACTGCGGAAATGGAAATTCGTTCATCACTATTAACAGTGGCGGATTAATTGCGCACCTGCTCAGCACTGAAAATAATAGAAACTTTTAAACGTTTATGTATGAATTTTTTGGGTTAACGGACTTGAGTTAACGGAAGTTAAATGTAACGGAAGTTAATTAGTCCGATAATGATTTTCAAAGTTAACTTAAAAGTTAAATCGTTAACGAAAAAGTTAACTTCGTTAATTAACGATTAACGGATTAACGGTTTGTGCCCAGCTTTGGTGAAGAGCAAGGTGAAAGGTTCCACCAAGATATCAAAGTGATGGAAGAACGATACCAAGGAAGATGGGATACCCATATGATGGCTGACTACTGCTGGAGCCTGCAAAGAGATTGTCTTGACATCTCTCATTCTAGGAAGTCCTATAAGAGAAAATTTATCAGCACTGAAAAGTAAGAAAACAAGAAAAAGACAATGTTAAGAAAACTGGTCCCGTGCTTGCTTTAATATGGATTAATTTTTTGCTTATTTAAACACTTTAATCACTTTATGTGTCAATATTACCATTGTATAAAGTTCATTCCCTGCACAATTGTTTACTTTTCCATGCTGATTCTGAGTATGTAAAAACTTATTTTTTGAAAAGAAAAAAAATTGGGCATAACCCTGCCAAAATGCGATATCTCCAAAATATCCGTATTTGATTGCTCGAAAACCTGATGTGATAGGCAAAAACTAAGGTGATTTTTTAAATCAGCACACCAAAGTTACCTAAAAACAGGTGTTAGAATTAAATCAGCAAAATTGGTGTTGGGCAGTGTAATAGGAGGTCGCTATGATTTTCACATTTTCAATTAATAATTAGCTAATCATTTTCTACCCGCTTCATTTTTAGAGGACGCGGCAGTCACGCCACATTGACTCCGCCCACCTTTCAGAGGATGATGCAATTGTTCGATTTCTTGTATAATGCTGTTTGTGAATCAGACAAATCATTTACTCGTGCATCATTTCAAGTTTAAACTTGTTGGAGGACGGTTTTAAGTTCGTTCAAACTTCAAGAGCTTATGAATAGTATCTCATGTAAGTATTAATTCAAATATATTAATTATTAATTCATATATATATATATATATATATATATATATATATATATATATATATAATTATTAGTTCATATATATTAAGTATTAATTCATATGCATTATATAGTGCGTTCGAAAAGTCTCTCCGCAGTCAACCAACACTTTAAAAAAAGTGTTTGACAACAAGTGTAGACGAGTTGCTCTGTGCCTGCAAAATGGGTGGAAAACGCTTTCAACACATGCTGTAAAATCAAAAGGTTATGTAATAAAATCACTAAATCATGGTTGAATGAAAACATTGTAGTTTTTCAATTTCCTATGCGTTTAACATAACACTGCAGAGAGACTTTTCGAACGCACTGTATTAATTCAGTATAAATAAATATATATATATATATATATATATATATATATAATTATGTTCTTTATATGCAAATTTGTAACCGGTAAGGGTGTTGCTATTAAATTAAATGATTAAAATTGTAAGGTGTATATATCTTATGTCTCTTGAAGTTTATTATTTACTTATTCTTAAATATATTTTAAAAAATTTGACCATCTTCCTAAGTTCCTACCCATCAACCATTAACCACTGTAACCAAATTTTTTACTTTAACACTTATATAATTGTGCTTTGGTGCTAAACAGTTGATGTATTATTTTCTCTCACGTTTCAGGTTATGGCTAGAAGTACTCGCTCATCTGCAGAAACGTGGGTTCTAGGAAAGCCCAGCAACGAGTTATCAACTGCAAGGCTACCCACATGTAGTGATGTGCTTCGTTTGGTTCAGTTTCACCACCATGAACAGTCCAAGACCTTGAAAGAGATCTACAACTTGGCCTGCAAAGAGGTCCTGCAAGTATGGCAGAGAGCAAGGATTCCGACACAGCGAGTCAATTCCTGCGTTAGGAAGCTGTCAAAGCTGCACGAAGAGTTCCTTGCGTTGAAGAAAAACCGCAAGACGCAGCTACAAAGCTGCAGAGTGAAAGAGAATATGTTCCAAGAGACTCTCTCAGAGCTTTTCGACGTTGCCTCGAAGAACGCCTTGAAGGTGATAGACAATGAAGAAGATCGCCAATTCCTGATGATGCAACGAGAAGACGTCTTTTCCTGCAATATGGCAGACCCTGACAAGATTAATTTTGCCAAGGAATACCGCAAGAGATGTTGACAGGAGAAAGTTGCTGACAAAGCTCTAAGGTACAAAGAAAGAGAGGCTGCATTCCAGGCTGGAGCTGCTGTTCTTCCATCATCCAGCACATCCACTTCATCCTCTGAAGACTTCAACGCTGAAGACGATGATTATCGTCCGTCGACTTCGACCGGAAGAGCAGATGTACACTCTCATCCTCCGAAACGAAACAATATCTTCATATCACCAGATGTGGTTGCTGCTCTTGATCGCGTCAACCTTCCCGATCGAGGAGCAGTCTTCGTTGCTGGATCGGTCGCTCAAGCCTTGGGCTATGATATTTCCACACTGACTCTTTCACGCAGCTCCATCCGTCGTTCAAGAAGGCAAGCAAGGCAGGCAGCAGCCAAAGAGGATCAAGCTTCGTTTTCTGTCGAAGGACCCCTTCTTCTTCACTGGGATGGAAAACTACTTCCCAACATCGCCGGCGCAAAGGAAACAGCCAAACGAACCGCGGTAATCGTTACAGGAAATGGGATGGAAAACTCTTAGCTGTGCCAAAAATACAACGAGCTACAGGAGAAGAACAGGCCAAGGCTTGCATTTCGACGATTGATGACTGGAATCTTCGCGGTGAGATCCAAGGTCTCGTATTTGACACAACTGCTTCTAATACTGGCCTTCACAGGGGAGCCTGTACCATGATTGAAAAAGCAGTAGGGAGGGAACTTGTCTGGATCGCTTGTCGATATCATATCCTTGAAGTCGTTTTGTCAAACACCTGCAACGCACTTCTTGGACCCACAGGTGGCTCGGAAATGACTGTCTTTAAACGTTTTCAGAAAAAATGGCCATCACTTCAGAAGGATTCCTTCATGAAGGCTTCAAACAACCTATTCAGGGATCCAAAGATGTTCCAGCTTCGAGAGGAAATGATCCAGTACTTCACAAAGGCACTGGAGTCTAAACAATCGCGTGATGACTACAAGACTTGCTACGATTCTGCCTCACCTTCCTCGGGTGCCGTGATGAGAAAGAAGTCAAGGTCCGCGCTCCAGGACCAACTCACCATGCACGCTGGATGGCCAAGGCCACCTACGTCCTCAACATTTAACTATTCAAGCATCAACTACAGCTGACAGCACGTGAGACGGAGAATATCACCGAACTCTCTCTGTTTATCGCTTTGGTCTACGCACGTTTTTGGAACGAGGCCCCCGTCGGAATCAACGCTCCTTTCAACGATATTCTGCTTCTTAAAATCTTGCAAAAGTACCCAAATTAGACCATTTCCAAAGCAGCATCCACAGCTCTTCAACGGCACCTGTGGTATCTTGGAGAGCATCTCATCGGCCTTGCATTCTTCGATCCTAGAGTCGATGCCGAGACCAAACGGAAGATGGTCGTAAACTTCCAACGTAACGAAAATACCACTGTTACTCGTCGATTGAAGCTTGAAGGAAAAATTGAAGATTTGAATTTGTATGAAATGGTCACCAAAAGGACCCTGGGAATCTTCAATCTGTTAAAGAAAGAAGGAAGGAAGGCAGCGGAGAATACCTTCCTGAGGACCGATCCCAATTCCTGGACGGAGGATGATTGCTTTCAAGAGTTTCGACGCATAGCGATCAATCTAAAAGTTGTCACTGATTCGGCGGAGAGTTGGTATCGCCCTTATCAAGGCATATAATACATCTTTGACGAAGGATGAAGAACAAAAACAATTCATCCTCCGATTAGTAGCAAAACATCGCCAAGACTACTCATCGTCTTCGAAGGAGTCAGTGATGAAGCGTTAATCTAAGTAATGATGTATATTATAAACGAATGATAAATGTAATTTTATATCAAACATCATTTTTGTTCTTTAAAAATTAATTTGTTTTCTTTAAGAGTTATTCTGTTTTCTAAAAAAAATAAGCTGTGTTCTTTGAGATTTAATCTGTTTTCAAACAAATAAACTAGTATTTGCTCTTGTTTTTCATTTTTTAACCCAGAAGATCAATCTACTAGAAAATGAGTATGAAAATGAAATTCATAGCGACCAGTAAATATCATTCAATTAGGCTGAAATTTGGCATGGAGATGTGATAAATATAGGAACAGGAGCAGCCATGTGGAGGTAAAAAAATTACAAAATTTTATTTTTTGGACCACCCTAAATTATATATTATATATATATATATATATATATATATATATATATATATATATATATATATATATATATATATATATATAATTGTATATATATAATTGTATATACAATATATAATTGTAAGGTAAGGTAAGGTATATATATATATATATGTGTGTGTGTGTGTGTTGGTGTGTGTGTGTGTGTGTGCAGGGGATTATGTACCTATATTACTGGAAGCGTTACCAAAAGACAAACACTGGCTTTTATTATTATTATTAATATATATATATATATACACACACAAACTCAGAATGGTCCCCTGAGAAAGAAAAACTATGGTATTTGTCATTTACCATTACTTATTCGGACTATAGTGGATTTAATTTTCCAAGAAGAGTTCCTTGTTCCATGCACGGTCTGTGTTTAACATATATATACATATATATATATATATATATATATATATATATATATATATATATATATATAGATACACACACACAGTGGTGGACAAATGATTATGGTAACCTTATTCCGAATCAATATTTGTAGCTTTTTTGTCATTCCACCTTCAGTAATCACTTTTTGTAACTTTTTTTTAACTATTCTATAATACATCCGCTACCTGATAAAAAGAAAATAATTAGAAATTATGTGATAAAAGGATAATATATCACTAATCGGAGCTATTGAAGAATAGGGACCCCAGCCTTCTTTAGTTAGGCTTATAAGGCTAACTAACGAAAATATCACGACCTAACCTAACCAATCGTTAGGTTAACTGTACGCCCTTGACGATTGGTTAGGTTAGTTCATGATATTTTCGTTAGTTAGCCTTATAAAGCTAACTAAAGAAGGCTGGGGTCCCTATTCTTCAATAGCTCCCACTAATCAAGTGGAAAGAAAGAATTGAGTAAATATATGACCCAAATTTATATAGCTGACCACTAAAGTAAGGTCTTATTCTTATGGGTGTTTACTATGGTCACTTCCGGTCATATAATTATGATAGCTTAATTACAGTGTTAAGATTACTCGTATGGATTCTTGTTGATTTTATTTTTCAGTTTAGACTTGTAATTTGTAAAAGAAAGATAGTCTGTGCCTGACAGGAGGGTGGGGGAAAGCAGCTCAGCACAATATGGGTAAAAAAAGTGATGTGACTTCACGAAAATAAGCCGGAACTAAAGCTCTCTTAACACGAAAATAAGCCGGAACTAAAGCTCTCTTAACACGAAAATAAGCCGGAACTAAAGCTCTCTTAACACGAAAATAAGCCGGAACTAAAGCTCTCTTAAACAATACTAGTTGTACACAAGCAGAAATAACAAGAATTGTACGTGTTAGTCAGAATTATGTGTCTTCAGATTGGGGTAATGTGCTTCTACTGCACACTCCGGCAAATGTGACAGAAAGAAGAAAATAACACCGATGACATCAAGAAAAACTAGTGAGAACTTCCTTAAAAGATAGAAAGATGACGTCGACACAAACAGTCAGTGAATTATAAAGTTCTGGAACTGATATTAATGCCCGAAGTGTTCGCAGGTTCGAGTAAAAGAAAAATTGACTGCTGCAATTAGGAAAAAACATTCATTCTGGTTGAAGACCACCGTAACTAGTCGAATGAAATGTGGAATAAACTAAATGATTTGCTTACCAACTTTGTATACATTGTCATAATTATTTTGTTAAGAATATCATGTTGGAGTGGCTTCTATTTTCAACATTTGCCTTCGATGCAACTTATGGATGTCTGTTAAAAATTGCACTTATTCAATGAAATTTGAAATTAACTCAAATATTATTGATCAAGTGGTATTTTCGGATGGATCAACGTTCCAAGTTGCAAATGCTATCCTTCAATATGTTAGGGACGACATAATAAAGAATTCCATGAAGAGTGCGTGATTCAAAGAGTGAAAAATCCTACACAGTTCAATGAGTGCTTCATTAAATTGTGGTTCCATGACGATGAACTCCTTGAATGCGTTAAATCCTCTATTAAAAGGATGTCAAAGAGGATAACATTCTTTTATGAGACAAAAGGATTTACTAAATATTGATTCTCAGATAAAAATTATATTTCAACAATTTTTTTCATCCTTAAATCACAAGAAATACATGAAAATGAAAATGAAAATAAAACAGTTTATTGGCAGGCCATAGTCCATGACTCCATATGACAAATATTAATAATACGAACTGACAACAGAATACAATGACAATTCAAATAATAAGAATAGAAATACAATTAATGGGAAATAGTACAGTAATGTCGGAGTTAAGTGGAGTTACAGACAGACGTTTTCATGCCATGAACTTCATAGCTTAGAAGACATACGGCAGGAATGATGAATAGCTTGGATAATCGAGTTGGTTGATTTTTTTTAATTCTTTGCATTAGACTGTATTGAGCACGTCTTGTTACCTCCGGGAAGCTCGGGACATTCTGGGTAGCAAACATTTGCGAAGCTGAGCATCTCGGGGGTAATTTACGTAGGAGTCTAAAAGATCTGTTGTATAGTAAATTTAGGTTTCTGCCAGAACCTCTTTTATAATTCATCCAGAGTTGCTGTCCGTATATATTACTGCAGAAAGTACGAGTGTCGTGTATTGTTTTTTTAATAAAGAATACAATAATGTTTAATAAGAAATTTAATCATGTTTTGTATGAAATTAAGATAAGTAAAATGCTATTTGGCAACACTCCTGAGGCCGAAGGCATGAAAAATGCCCCAAAAGGCAAGCTTGGGCGTTGTTTGTTCCAGTTAGGTTGTTTTCGTAACTAATATGTGATTGTGATTTTGAATTTTCAATCGCATGTCATCTGCTAACTTCACTAGAATGCAAGGGGTTGCATCACCATGCAACAACGGAACCGAATACGCAGCGACTTGAGTGCAGGACAGTTTCGATCGAATTTGGTTTGATGGTATTTTCGGGCAGTCTTGGTCCCACTGTTTCGATGCTTGGCTGAATGTGCGTCTTACTACTCGGTAGGCAAACCACAAGAGTTTGAACGAATGTTTAAAGCTTTACTGTCCATATAGGCACATAGTAGGTTCGTTGTGAAACCACCTACAGCCAAGTGATCGTTTGCTTAATACCATGTAGGGAACCTTTCAGCTAGACGTAGCAGAGGAGCAGCGCTCACCGAATAAAGTTGAGATGAGAGTGGCGAGTTTCTTCGTCGACTTCCAGAATAGTAAATTTCGCCCATTTCCGGTACGTGGTCCACTTTCGGTATATCTCCATCCCCTGAACCTCTGACTTGAACGACACCTTTTTCACCATGTTTTGGAGAGAGAGCGGAACCTCAAGCATGCTGATCTGTTGCATGGTGATGCAACCTCTTGCATTCTAGCGAAGTGAGCAGATGAGATGCGAGTAAAAATTTAAAAAGTCTGGCAGCTTTCGATAGACACAAAGACAGTCGAGACCTATCTGAACAACGCTTGGGCGTGGTTTGTCCCAGTTAGGTTGTTTTCGTTTACTAATATATGACGCGTTCGGTGGAGAAGGGGCGAACGCCACAAAATTCGAAAAATGAGTTTTTTGTCGTATAATTATCCTTTAAAACCTTTGCTTTACGGCCATAACTACAGCCGTTTCGCAGCGCTTCCTAGTTGTAGAAATGAAACAGGCTGATTTTCTCGATTTTGACGTCCTAAAAACGTGCATTGTCATTAGGAAATCAACAACTACTAAATTTACAGATGCAAGAAAGTTAATATTTGACTTTCAACACAAAGAAGGCTACGTAATATCTACTGCATACCGCACAACCCCAGATAATAGCCATCCCGTCAGACTGCAGAAAGGGAATAAATCCTACAGTGTCAGTTTATTCAATCTAGCCCAGCAGACACTGCAACCAAAGTATTCCCAATTGCTGCCAATAACTAAGGAAAAAATAAAAGATCTCAAAGAATTATCAGACCTAATGCCTGCAACTGCAGTGAACTATTATACAAGATTGTTAAAGGAACTGGAAGAAACCGAAACAGTTGAAGCAGGTAATACAACATTCGACGAAGAGGACCAAATAATGGATTACACCAGTTAACATCAGAAGCTATCAATAAATAATATTGTAAAATTTCTTTGCGTTTTATTATATCGACATTACACAACAATATTTTACTCAAATATGTGTTCAAATTCATACAACATTTCAATAAACCGGAAAAATACAAAGGTTTAAAGTTTACAAACTTTAACTGCATTTTGTGGCATAATTCGAAAATGTTGCGTTCGCCCCTTCTCCACCGAACGCGTCATATGATTGTGACTCTAAATTTTCTAAAATGTATCTCTCTCCACGATCATGTTATAATGAGAAATCCGCATTCGCTTTCCCCGTCTTGTTCATTGTTTCAGCATAAATAAAAAAAACAAGTAAATAACTACAAAGAATCGTCTTTTTCCCTCCTCCCTTTGTTTCGTTAAGACTACAAATGGCGGGTCACGCTACTAGGCGTTATGATCTAGGGAGAAGTCAGCGTAAAGGAATAGAAAGTGAAGAGAAGAGTAAATAAGAAATAAAGAGTTTTTCCACTATAGTACGAAAGAAAATGTCTTTAGCTTCACTTGTACAGAACTGGAAGTTCCTTATAGTCATATTCGCCTTAGCACAGAGGCTTTGATATTGTTTTCTTATATCTGAATCATCACTCAAGGGGCTGGTAATAGTTTGACCCAAATACTTAAATTCTCGTACTTCCTCTATTGCTTCACCTCTCATTTTGAAACTAATATCAGCTGGTTGATTACAGCTTTTAGGATGGAATTGCATAACGTTAGTTTTTGTAACATTAAAAAGAATATCATGTTTCTATGAATATAATTCACAGACATTCAGCAGACAATCCAGACCTTTAACAGAAGGACTTACTAACGCCATATCATCGGCATAGACTAAGTTATTTATCCTTGTGTTATCTATACAACATCCAACTGTTGTCTTATTAAGTGAAGCAATTAATCCATCAATATATACAGTAAACAGCAGAGGAGAGGGTAAGGAGTCTTACCTCACCCCGCAAGAGGAACCAAAACATTCGCAGACATTGCCCCACCTAACAGTAAAAGATTGGTAGGAATACCAAAATTTCAATAAATTTAATATAGGCCCTATACATTGGAACTTTTCTGTTTTTTAGTTTTTAAAATAAAATATTGTGGATCACTCTATCATATGCCTTACTTATATCTAGGAAACAGCTATAGTTGAATTATAGTCGGAAAAAAAAAAATAATAATAAAAAATAAATATATATATATATATATATATTATATATATATGGGATTGAACTCAGAATGGTCCCCTGAGGTTTTTTCATGATACACACAGACCGTGTATGGAACAAGGAACTCTTCTGGGAAAATTAAATTCACTGTAGTCCGAATAAGTAATGGTAAATGACAAACACTATAATTTTTTCTTTTTCATGATGTTAGCCCGACGTGGGCAACGGGTCACTCGCAAAGAGGCCCCAAAAAAAAGTTTCCATCACCAGCTATCTGCAAAGCAGACAGGATCCAGCTTTGGGACAGGATCTAGGAGTACAGGACAGGATCTAGGCTACACTTAGCCTACTATATCCAGAACCTCAATATAAGCAAAAGACTCGTTGCATTTGTGTCGGATTGAATACATCAAAGAAAAAGGGGCTAAATATTGTATTTTTAACCAACAACCAAAAGTTAAACCTCAACTGGCAAAATTGAGCGTCCACTTTTCAAGGCACATAACATGTCCGTTTCATGATGGGATTAAATTCAGAATGGTCCCCATTATTTATTCGGACTACAGTGGATTTAATTTTCTCAGAAGAGTTCCTTGTTCCATACACGGTTTGTGTATATATATATATATATATATATATATATATATATATATATATATATATATATATATATATATACTGTATATAGCGGCGTTGCCATAATTGATAATGTTAATATTTTTTGTTCAGTAGGAAAATGACGTTGGATGTTCTACGCTTTCTCTTATTAACCCTTTCAGTACTGTACCCGTACAAGTACGGCTGTGCCCTCCCCCCCTTAATTCTCCTGGTCCAGTACTGTAAGGGTTAAATTTATTTGGCAAAAATTATAACATTTCTCGCAATAACGGTTAATGATACAAATTAATGTTAATAATAGTGAAAGCAAGATACCAATTACAGAAAATTTGGTTGAGCAAAATATACGAAATATATAAGATACAGAGGACATGACATTGCAGGCGAAATAAATGAAACGTAAGGACGTGGCCAGAGATGTACCGACGAAGGAATGGTTCGCGAGGGTGAAGCAACAAAAGTGCAGTATATTGAAATGTCCTCAATGCAGGCTCAGCGCTCGGCGAAGACTCCTGAAGAGGTGCTAATATTTTTTTATTCTCTGCTCGTTGTTCTTCTGGCGTCCTTTGGGAGAAACCTTTGGCGGTTTTATGAAGGGACTGGCTAATCACTCTGGTGGGTATCCCTTTGATACGGTTTCCAATTCTAGTCCCTCTTCCAGATAAACTGTCATCGCTATCATTTTATGATAATGCGCAAAATTTTTCCGATAACTTCTTTGTTGACGTCAGTTTTTCGCTTAAGCTATAAAACTTCAGTGACGATACTTGAACCTTTGGAAGACCTGTCATAATTACTGTTGGTACGGCCACTACACACACACACACACACACACACATATATATATATATATATATATATATATACACGAGTATATGGGATGAATTTCACAATTAGACTCGTGAAATGAATGAATGATGCAAACCACAAGGAAAAAGAAAAATGATTCCAAGGTCTTTCTTGTATTCAGAAGTACACATCGTCAGGCAAGATGACCAAAAATATATATACAATGGGACAGAAAAACAAAAAGATTAACACAAGATTATCAAGAGTTGATTAGAGGCAAAAGGTATTTTAACAGGATATTGTCAATTTTATACATTCCCGCACTGTTATTGAAATTATTTTTAAAATGGATAAATGCACATTCTAGAATATTCCTTTCGATTACATGTGTTTTTAACGAGAGCTCTAGAACTGTCCCACTTAATACTATGATTACATCTATACATATGGTTATACATACATATGGCTCTATTTCCAAGTCACATATTGTAAATAGCGTGGATCTTATTGACAAACTGAAGTTTCCTAATGACCCTAATTTCAAACTTGGTAAGTTTTGATGTATGTTCGTTATTCACAAAAGTCCCTGTTAATGACCTACTTGATTTTTTAAAAGATAAGATCTCCGAATATTCTTTCCCTGTTCAACACAACACTCTTATTGAGTTAATTAAGCTTTGCGTCAAAGATTGTAAATTTCAGTTTGAAAATAAGTTTTATGCTATGTCGTTTGGATTGGCGATGGGAAATCCCCTCCTCTCACCGGTATTGACTAACTTATACTGCATATGGAATTTTTTTAAAGCAGAATTTTGCCTGCTATTGTTAACTTTAACTTTGTTTGGTACAGGTATATGGATGATATTTTATGCCTTTGGCCTAATAATTTGGATGTTGACTTATTTCTTGGTAGGCTCAATAGTTTAGTCCCATCTATTAAGTTCACGATTGAAAAAGAAAATGACGGAAGTTTATCTTTTCTGGATCTAAAAATTCGGAGATGCTTTAATCAGTTCAAATTTGAAGTTTATCGTAAGCCTACTAATAATAACGCTTATGTGCATTTTTAATCCGACCATCATCCAGCGATTAAATCTTCTATTTTCTCTGCTATATTTCTTAGAGCATTGAGAGTTGTCAATCTTGAATTTTTAGATTCCGAGTTATGCAATATTATGAATATTGGTACTAAATTATGTTATCCTATTTCATTTCTAGATAACTGCCTTAGGAAAGCCAAGAATAGGTATTATAATAGTGTAACTGTAAAGGAATTTGAGCGTAAAAATTTCCTGAGCCTACCTTACCATGTAAATTTTCAATATCTTCCGACTTTACTAAAAGCAATTGGTATCAATGTATTTTTAAGTATAATAATACTGTTAAATCACGCTTAATAAAGAATAGCCCGGATAATCTGGTTGGTTGTGTGTATTCGATCGGATGTACACAATGTGACTTAGTATAGGGTGTCCATAAATTATTCACCCCATTATAAGCCTTAATAAATTCGTTATTATAGGAGCTAGCTTAAAACGGTTTGCGGCAATTAATAACACAACTCAAGAAATTTTTGTTTTAATTCAGTAAACCTCCACGTGAGCCCCATTGGTAGCACGCAGAACATCAAGGCGATAGATGATTTCGTTCCAAACATTAAGAAGCATGTCTTGCGTGATGGAAGCTAATGACTCTTCAATCCGGTGTCTTAATTCTGTGATGTTATTAACCTTCTTTGCATACACTCTGTCCTTTGTGTAGATCCATAAAAAGAAATCCAGAGGCGTGATATTTGGGGAACGAGGAGGCCATGGAATAGGGCCATCTCGCCCGATCCAACGAGAAGGGAACTTTTCATTGAGAAACCTCCGCACTTCTAATCCCCAGTGTGGCGGTGCCCCATCTTGCTGAAAGAACACACGGGGCTGCATATCCTCAAGCTGAGGTGCAGCATACCATTAGAGGTTTGGTTTTTCACATCCACAGCACACACATTGCTTTCTCCTTCACTGTCGCCATTGTGCCCCTAGTGGATGTTCTGCGAAATAAAGAAAAAAATTTCTTGAGTTGTGTTATTAATTGCCGCAAACCGTTTTAAGATAGCTCCTATAATAACGAATTTATTAAGGCTTATAATGGGGTGAATAATTTATGGACACCCTATATATAGGCCAAACGGGTAAAACGTTAGATATTAGGGTAAAACAGCATAAATATGCGTGTAGAACAGCAAATAATTCTAATGCATTGTTTAACCACATGTATAGATGTAATCATAGTATTAAGTGGGACAGTTCTAAAACTCTCGTTAAAAACACAGATATAATTGAAAGAAATATTCTAGAATGTGCATTTATCCATTTTAAAAATAATTTCAATAACAGTGCGGGAATGTATAAAATTGACAATATCCTGTTAAAATACCTTTTGCCTGTAATTAACTCTTATTAATCATGTGTTAATCTTCTTATTTTTCTGTCCCGCTGTACATATGTATATATTTTTGTCATCTCGCCTTCTTCATTTGTCGAAGGGTTTAGCCAAATCAGTATATATTATATTTATATTTTGACTTCGACACAATTCTTCCATTATTTTCGCTTGGTGGTCTAATAACTACGATGGGCAACTTCTTCATGGACTGAATCAACATCGGTTCGCATTCAGTAATTTCTTTTCTTTTAGGTAGTCAACAGTTAAGTCTGTAATTACCTATTCGAAGCTCTTTACAGGTGAATGCTACTGTAAAATAATTCTTAGATGTTGCTCTGTTAACTCCTCCGAATAAGGAAGCAATGTTCGCGTTCATTAATGGCAATTGGAGTTATTCTTCGTCAAGTAATTTTCTCCACACAAAGTTCAGTGACTTGGCTACACTCTCTTTGCATTGCTTGAAAAAACCATGGCATTCCATGTGTCTGAGTCTGGGTCTGAATTTTCTCGTACTTGTGATTGAGCCTCAATTATATCGCCTTCCCAGAATTCAAAATCAACTCATAGATTCGTGTTTGGACCTGTGCTTGACTGATTTTTGGCTATGTCAAAGAATTCATCCGAATTTTCTATTCACACACACACACACACACACACATACATATATATAGTTACCAATTTATGATTATATATTTAATGGTCAGTTTGTAGCCATGTTTGATGCGTAAATCGGTACTATAAAGAATGATGATAATTACTGTTAGTTGATAACACTGGGGAACAAATTTCAATTTTTTGTCTATTGAATTAGATTTGACAGTTACTTCTAGGTAATTTGGGTGCGCTGAGCACGAATTTTTACTCGGTTTTGCTCTATCAGGTCCTGATTTTGCTCAACACCCCTCCTCTTTCGTCGTATTCATAAAAAGGTTTTTTTCTCAATACTCGCTAAGTCTTTTTGCAGTTACACATTATGCAACTAGGTTTTTATCTAGGTATTTGTACCTATTGTTATGGTATTGTTGTATTATGTATATTTTTATATGTAACACCCTAAAAATATTTTTAATTTTGTCATTTTTAACCCATTTTAATATTAGTAAATTAAGCTAAAAATATCATAGAATTTTAAAATTTTCTCGAGCGTTCCTGTTCTCTGTAGAGTATTCTAGAGGGACAACTAAAATATATAAAAGCGACTCGTTTCCAGAGTTAATCAGTCAATTCAATCAGTCAGTCAGTCAGTCAGTCAGTTGAGTTAGTTAATTAAGTTTGGGCATTAACATAATTTTGAATTGGCATATGATTTAGTGAGTAATTTTGTCATCGTGATTTAATATAGTTGATTTAATTAGACGTAATTTATATTGTACCTACTCATCCGTGTTTCTAGTTTAATTTCATAGATTGTAAGTACCTATTTCATAATAAGTACCTATTTAAACTAATTTTTGTGTTTATATTTCAGATTTTCTTAAATTTATATGAATTAAGGGCTTTAAATACCTTTACAAATTGGCAGAACAATCAAGCAATATGTCATCAAGCACTAGAAAGTTCAAATGCAAAAACAACCCTGATTCCTTCTGTTATATATGTGGAAATTTTACACTTCCACATCAACGAGCAAATATAACTGACTTCGTAAAAAGAGCTTACTTAGCTTATTTTGGCATAAAACTGGGGACCAAGATAAATCGTGGGCTCCACATAAAGCCTGCACTATATGCATTGAAAGACTGCGACATTGGACGAAGGGTTTCGGATTCAAAAATACCTTTTGGAGTTCCGATGGTAAGTTTATGATTTCATAAAACTACGTAATTTAATCACTAGTATACTGTAACTTACCTAAATGTAACTGTAACTTAGGTACATAAACAAAAATTTACAGAAAATGTTTATAAGAATCTCAAATATTGCATAAGGTTGAAACACAGAAATGTTAAATGTTTGGGTGATAACTTTTGATAAAATTCATAAAAACAAGTCTCTCGTCGCTTTTGTTAACGCTTTACAATTTTTTTCCATATCAGGTGTGGCGAGAGCCTACTAACCACGAGACCGATTGCTACCTTTGCTTTGTCAAGACTTCGGGCTTCACTAAGAAAAATAAACATTGTATCGAGTACCCAAATTTCGACACCGCGAACGACCTGTGCTACATTCAAATGAGATCCCATTCCAAAATTTAAGGGTCTGCCAACTCAAGAATTAGTTGAAGATGTTCCTGAAAATATTGTTATGCACTTTGAAGAGTCAGACACCGATTTTGACCCAGCGTATTTGAAAGTCAAAACGATCCGCAAAAGTTTAACCAGGCCGAGTTGAATGATCTTGTAAGGGATCTAAATTTGCCAAATAAGGCTGCTGAAATTTTAGCTTCAAGACTTAAAGAGAAAAACTTGCTTACTTCAAACACATACATTTCATTTTACAGAAAAAGAGAAGAAGAACTTGTTAAATATTTTAGAACAGAGGATAGTTTAGTATATTGCTGCGACATAGTTGGTTTGTTAAAGATGGGGGTTGAGTCTTACGATGCAAATGATTGGCGCTTGTTTTTAGACAGTTCGAAAAGAAGTCTTAAGTGTGTGTTGTTGCATAATGGCAATCTATACGGCTCGATACCGATTGGGCACTCAACAAAATTAAAAGAAAAGTATGAACATATAGAAAAGGTTTTAAATCTTATCAAATATAGGGAGTGTTATTTTATTTATTTGTCGGGTTCGAAATCCCAGCTGAGCCGTGAACGGCCAAATTCTAAAGGGCAAGTTCTACCTAAAGCCCAAGTTAAGCTAAATTAAAACTTACGGATTTGAGATCCTATTAGGTCCTACCTCAGGGTAACCTCAGGGTTGCTGACTCGATGCGGGCCTACCTTAGACCTTAAATTACATGAACTTAAAAGGTAAACAAACGGGTACTATTTGTGGTCTTCTTTCTGAACCTTGCAACAACAACGCAACCTGGACTATTGCACGATGCAACAATCATGTATCTAAACAACCAAACTGAATTGCAAGAGAGCTCTCTATCAAACCACACCTTTACGTACGACCTTCCACAAACGAGTAGAAAGGACGCGCAGCATCCCAAAATGATGCCAACAATGTGACCAAACAACGATGCCACAAGAGCTCAAAAATGCTAGTTCTAAATTAATTTAATTTTTCACTAACCTTACAATTATGAGATGGATATATATACACCTTAACTTAATATATATACAAGCAATGCTGCATCAATCAGCTTAGTCATCGTATCGCCTTGGGACAACAATGGTTCTTCCTCTTCTAGATTTTCTAACACTCCCCACCGAAGAGGCATTGTTGTCATTACCTTCTGCAAGGTTAGCCAAGCCTTCTTCATGAGGCTGTAACTCAAATGTTCATCTTGACTATTTGTGTTTTTGCTGATTTCTAAAGCATAGAGTTTTTGTATAGGTCTCTTTAACTTTCCTCCTGAAGTCTTTACCAGTGCAGACCTAACTAAATTGTCTTTGCCAACAAACAACTCTTCAATTATGCCAAGCTTCCAGCATTGCCTTGGTCTTTCATCCCCAATCATTACCACTTCTCCCACCTTGATACAATTTGCATTGGAGCCCTTTACCTTGCCTGATGGGTAATAATTGAGTTCTGGCAAGTATTCCATCTGCCACCTCTTCCATAAACTGATCTTGTAGCTCTTCAAGGTACCTGAACCGTCTGGTTAACTCTCCTTGAGTGCTCTGGATGGGCTGCAAGTCTTCTGGCACACTGGGGTTTGATGTTAATCGTTTACCACAAAGAAAATGATTTGGTGTCAATGGCTCTGCATCCTGCCTACTGTTGTAAACAAAAGTGATAGGCCTACTGTTCACCATTGCTTCTACTTCACATAAAACAGTAGATAATTCTTCTTTGCTCAAATGAGCATTAGCTAAAAGTTTCTTTAATGGACACTTTACACTTCTCACTAGCCTTTCCCAAAATCCTCCCCACCATGGTGCTCTCTCAACAATAAACTCCCACTGTACCCCTTGGTGTGAAAAAGTAGGATTGGAATCCTTCCTCTTTTAGCAAGGACCAAATTTCTTGGAGTTCCTTTGCAGCCTTTTTGAAGGTTTTTGCATTATCCGATATGATTTTATTTGGGAAACCCCTTCTGTTCACAAACCTTTTAAAGGCCAAAAGAAATACATCACTACTTAAGTTGCTTACCAACTCCAAATGGATTGCTCTGGTGGTAGCACAGGTGAAAAGACATATATAACCTTTGTTAGACTCCCCTCGCTCATACACATAGACTGGCCCTGCAAAGTCTACTCCCACTACATCAAATGGGGCAGTATAGACACACCGTTCTCTTGGAAGTGGAGCCACCTTTTCATAATAAGGCTTTGCACTCCAACGCTTGCAAACCACACATTTATGCAAGACCTTTTTCACTACTGTCTAATTTTGAGAATCCAAAATTGTTGTCTAATCTCTATTATCACTTCTCTAACTCCAGCATGTAACAGCTTATGATGAGTATCCAGGATCAAAAGGTCCACAAAGTGCCCCCCAGAAGGTAGCAAAATTGGATGTCTTTTCTCCTCTGGAAGCCCAGAAAACTGTAGTCTACCTCTACTCTCAATAAATCCTGATCCAAAAACACATCCAAACCCTTGAGCGCAGAAGTGTTGGTAGAACCTGTAATGGATGGCTGGTGAGCAATTCTCTCTCTTCACCAAATTTTTTCTTCTGCATATATACCACCCAGTATTTCCTGGCTTGCTGAATCTCATTACTGTTCAGAATTCCTTCCCTTCTTGTTTCTCCCTTAATGTTGTTGGTAAATCTATATATCCATGCTGTCACTCTTAACAATCTTTCAGACTGCTAATGTCCTCAAGCCTCAATATGGGGTCCTGCTGCATAACTTGACAACTGTTCACAGCGCATTTTCTCACCTCACTCACCCATGCTTCTTCAGCCTGGCATTCTCCTACAATAGGCTGATTAGAAGGCCAGTTTTCACTTCCAAGTTTTAGCCACTCTGGCCCATTCCACCACAAACTTGATTGTGAAAGATCTTTCACCGAAATTCCTCGTGTTGGTAAATCAGCGGGGTTTTGGATGCCTGGACAATGCTTCCATTGCTTGGGATCTGTGTGAGCTTGAATTTCCTCCACCCTATTGGCAACAAATGGTTTCCATTTCCTTGCCTGACTTCTTAACCAGTGCCAAACTATAGTGGAGTCTGTCCAATAATAGCTTGGAATTTCATAGAGGGCCAAAGACTTTCGCACTGTAATTGCAAGCCGACGAGCAATAACAGCACCCATCAATTCCAACCTTGGAACAGAAAGCCTTTTCAAAGGTGCTACTCTACTCTTTGCAGCAACCAACCTGCAACTTACTTCTTCTTGCAATGCGCCTCTTATATAAATACAAGTTGCATAGGCTTCCTCACTTGCATCACAAAAGATGTGCAGCTCCAAATTGTCTGGACTATTGTTCAACTCTCCAAAGTACCATCTTGGGATTTCAATGTCTCCAAGATGTGCCAATTCTTTGAACCAATATTTCCACCTTACCACCATATGATCAGGTAACTCTTCGGTCCCATCCAAGTCCAATTTCCCAGAGGCTCTGAAACCAAATTTTTGACTTTATCACAAATGGAGCCAGGAATCCAAGAGGATCAAAGACCTTTGAAGCCAAACTAAGAGCTGTACGTTTTGTCCACCTTGTCTCATTCTCAGCCAGCTCTACTAAAGATTTCCCATTGAAGGTAAACAAATCATCATCTTGCTGCCAAACATGCCTAGCACCTTTGCGTCTATTGCCCACAACTCCTTAATACCAGAATCCTCAATACTTTCTGCTGCATCAGGTACTACACAGGAATGACTCATAAACTCTTGTAATTGCGAATGATTGGTCTGCCATTTTCTGAGCTCCATGCCAGCCTCCCTCATTATAGCTCTAGCCTCCATGAATATCTGTTTAGCCATTTCTGTATTATCCACGGAACAGCAAATCATCAACATAAAAATTTTTCCTTATGTGTTCAATAGTGTTAGGATAGACTTCAGAATATTTCTTAAAATGGTACTGCATAGTAGCTGCCAACAGAAATGGACTAGAGCTGAGGCCAAACAACACTGACTTCATTCTATATGCTTGAACCTTAGGTTCATTTTCCAACAAGTCTTTCGTATCCACCCACAGATACCTTACTGCATCTCTGTCCTCTGGTTTTAACTTTATCCGCAAAAAAGCTTGCTTCACATCTGCAGTCAATGCTACTCTACCAAACCTGAATCTCAGTAACAAGGAAAATAAATCTGCATTTAAATTTGGCCCAGCATCCAAACAGTCATTCAAGGACACACCACCTTTGTCCTTGGCTGAGCCATCAAAACTACCCTCAGTTTGGTGGTAGTTTTGTCTCGCCGTACCACTGCATGGTGTGGCAGATAATGTGCCCTCCTGGCTCACCAGCTCCCTTGCACCCTTTCAGCATAGCCCTCCCTTACATAACTTAGGATGGCCTCATCATATTCAATTAACAACTCTCATTTTTCTTAGCCTGTACAATGAAGTCTCCACCTCGATTAGCTAGCTGAAGGTTTGAACCGGGTTTGCAAGAATCCTTCCATGGTAGGCCACTTCATAGCAACCATCTCTAAACCCAATCCCTTTTTCAAAGTGCTCTAAAACATCATGTTCACTGTACTTGCCTGGTTGTCCTTTATACCAATAGATTCAAGTTCCCAAAATGCTTTCAAATGCCTTTCCAGACCATGGCTGTTCTCCTCAATCTTAACAAAGAGAGCCTTAACTTCCATTTCATTGCAATAACTACCATGTACATCCAGCCTAGCTTACTTTCAATAGCTACTGGGCCTTGAGATGTACGAACAATATTACCAGTGATGAAGTCCCAATAATAGTCAGCTCCAATCAAAAGACTAATATCTTCTGTTCCCTCAAACTTATTATTGCCCAATTAATTCCTTTAACTTGCAATTCTTGGACACATGCAATATCTAAACAAGTAGTGACTGGAGCACAAAGTTCCTCAATCTCTACAGCTTGGACCTGATAGTGGGACTTTGCGGTAACAACCTTTAACCAGAACTTCTACCTTCTTAAATTTGGTTCGGTTTTGAACGGAACCCCCAAACCCAGAAATTCTTAAATTTTCCCTCTTAAGTTCTTTAAACTTCAATTTCTGGAAATTCTGGTCTTAATAAAACTACACTGGCTACCACTATCAAACAACACTCTTACAGTAGCTTCCCCTCATTCCCAATTAATAAGGCTGCAGTTGTTTGCAATAATCCCCCTTTACTTTTACTCCCTTGCATAGCAGTGGCATGTGCCACTGATGTCTCTACTTCTGGGGTAGGCCTACTAAGAGTGTTTTCACACAATAATGGCTGATGCCTACCATGACATTTTTTGCACAAAATTTTAAACTTACAAAACCTTGCTCTATGACCTTTCAAAAAACATTTAAACATGCTGTGGACTTAGTTACCCTGTCCTTTCTCTCCTCAAAGGGTAAGGCCTCAGCCACCTCACATTTATATGACTTGTGGTTGCCTTCGCAAAATATACATTCCTTGATTCCCTTTAATTTATTCTCAGAGGAGGCATGTAGAGCTGACACTGTACTGGGCTATTCCTTTTTGTGGAAACTTTGGTGCTGTGCCTGCCTTTGTCCTCTTGTTTACCATCCCACTGTGCAAACTCAACTCCCTCTCGTCTTGCTAATTCTGTGCCTAAAAGACTTAACATCTGCTGAAGGGGGATGTACACATGTTCTGCAGAGTGTCCCCTACTTAATTCAAGCAAAATTGAGCTAGGCAATTTAGACTCCAGTGTAGGAACCAACATTATACCATACTTTTCCATTCCTACACCCAAGTTGTCCAGAGACCTAGTTTCAAATTCATCATATAAACTGCCGTAACTCCTTGACACTATTAGGATTATTAACAGGAGGTATAGTTAAAAGTGCACGGAGGTGGCTTTTAATTAAGATCTCTGGCTTACCAAACCGTTTCTTTAATATATCCCAAGCCACATTATAATTAGCCTCTGTTAATGCTAATCTGCTATAGTCTTTGCTGCCTCCCCTTCCAAGGGACCGCAAATAATTAAACTTCTCCACGGCACTTACACTTGACTAGAATGAACTGCTGATTGAAAACTGTCTGCCCATCCTTGCCATTCCTGAATACTCCCAGAAAATGTTTTGAGTACAAGCCTCGGTAATTGAACTACAGATCTGTTAACCTTAACTTCACAAGCATCATTTGTTGAGTGTTGTGTTTCATTATTAGACCTGGTCTCTAACTGTACTGAGCTGCTAAACTCTTTTGCTCGGAGGCCTACGTTAGTCATATCATCAATAATCTCTTCAAAGTAAATTATGTTATTTTCTATTTCATCCTCTTCTATAAGAGCCTCAATTTTAACATTTACCTCACTTAGAGCAACCTTTTTAGTTTCTAATATGGCAAGCTTCGCAGTCACTAAGCGTAAATCCTCTTGCTCTATGGCAGAATCTATAGTGGCAATGACCTTTGTAATTAGACCTTTGTAGGCACTTCCTCCTTTTTATAAATTTGTTCAATCAGATGCACTCATCTTCAATGTAAACAACCCTTGGGCTCAATACCAAATGAGCTGAATTGGCAGAAATACTTAACCAAACTGATCAAACGCAAATTTTACTTTCAAATAAACTGAATTGCTGAGTGGGGTACTAACCAAACACCAGTATGGAATACCAAATTTTCCACCCCAGGACCTTAATTCAATAATGACCCAAAATTAACCAAACCAGAAAAATATAGGCCAAAAAACGACCGACGACTGGCCAAGTTTCGCAATTGGGCGACCAAACTTTACCCTGGGACCTTAATTCAATAATAACCCAAATTAACCAAACCGGAAAAAAAGTAGGCCAAAAAACGACAGACGACTGGCCAAGTTTCGCAATTGGGCGACCAACTTTACCCTGGGACCTTAATTCAATAATAACCCAAAATTAACCAAACCGGAAAAAAAGTAGGCCAAAAAACGACAGACGACTGGCCAAGTTCGCAATTGGGCGACCAACTTTACCCTGGGACCTTAATTCAATAATAACCCAAAATTAACCAAACCGGAAAAAAAGTAGGCCAAAAAACGACAGACGACTGGCCAAGTTTCGCAATTGGGCGACCAAACTTTTTACCCTGGGACCTTAACTCAATAATACTCAACCCGTCTAGGCCTAACTTGGGATACAATTTGCACAATCAGAACTTTGCCGAAAAATGGTCACTGACTCAGTCTTGGGGTAGAAATCCGGTTCTGAAGGACCATGTTATTTTATTTATTTGTCGGGTTCGAAATCCCAGCTGAGCCGTGAACGGCCAAATTCTAAAGGGCAAGTTCTACCTAAAGCCCAAGTTAAGCTAAATTAAAACTTACGGATTTGAGATCCTATTAGGTCCTACCTCAGGGTAACCTCAGGGTTGCTGACTCGATGCGGGCCTACCTTAGACCTTAAATTACATGAACTTAAAAGGTAAACAAACGGGTACTATTTGTGGTCTTCTTTCTGAACCTTGCAACAACAACGCAACCTGGACTATTGCACGATGCAACAATCATGTATCTAAACAACCAAACTGAATTGCAAGAGAGCTCTCTATCAAACCACACCTTTACGTACGACCTTCCACAAACGAGTAGAAAGGACGCGCAGCATCCCAAAATGATGCCAACAATGTGACCAAACAACGATGCCACAAGAGCTCAAAAATGCTAGTTCTAAATTAATTTAATTTTTCACTAACCTTACAATTATGAGATGGATATATATACACCTTAACTTAATTATATACAAGCAATGCTGCATCAATCAGCTTAGTCATCGTATCGCCTTGGGACAACAATGGTTCTTCCTCTTCTAGATTTTCTAACAGGGAGCACGAGTGGATCATATGTGTTGACTTAAAAATGGTTAATTTTCTGCTAGGACAACAAGGAGGGTATACTAAATATCCCTGCTTCCTTTGCTTATGGGACAGCAGAGCCAAGGAAGAACATTATTTCAAACAAATCTGGCCAGCACGAACATCACTTACTGTCGGAGAAAAAAACGTAATTAATCCACCTTTAGTGAGCAGAGATAAAATCATATTTCCTCCTCTGCATATAAAACTAGGCCTCATTAAACAATATGTAAAAGCTTTAGATACGAACGGCGAGTGTTTCAAATACATAACTTCAAAATTTCCAAGTTTAAGTTATGAAAAAATCAAGGCGGGAATTTTCGACGGTCCACAAATAAGAACAATGATTAAAGACAGCAATTTTCCTAATGTCATGAATGAACGCGAAAAAAATGGCTGGTTCTCATTCGTGGACTTGATAGAAAACTTTTTAGGCAATTATAGGGCAGATAACTACGAAGAAATCGTAAAAAAAACTTTTAAGGGACTACAAAGAGTTAGGTTGCAATATGAGCATAAAAATGCATTTTTGAATAGCCATCTTGACCAATTTCCAAGTAATTTAGGTGATGTAAGTGACGAACAAGGGGAGAGATTCCACCAAGATATCAAAATTATGGAGGAACGGTACCAAGGCCGCTGGGATTCCCACATGATGGCTGATTACTGCTGGTGCTTGAAAAGAGACCTGCCATCAACAAGCAAATACGCTAGAAAGTCTTACAAAAGAAAATTTTTGCCACAGTGAAAGCTTCATATCTGTTTTTTTTTTTATTTTAAGTCATTTCTATCGTTATAATGTAATTTTACTGTAGTTTGAACTGCTTGTATTCATGAAACTTAAAAAAAAAATTTAACACATGACTTAATTTTTTAGTCCTAATTTGAAAAATCTGGAAAATGGCACATAGGCTGTCGACAAGAATCAGGACCTGATAGAGCCAAACCGAGTTGAAATTCGTATTCAGCGCACCCAAATTACCTAGAATCAAGTGTCAGATATCATTCAATAAAATACGTGTTGCCCAGTGTAATGGTTAAGAATGATTGTTAGTAATAAATGCTTTGGCCGAGGTCACCAGATCTTTCAGACCAAAGAATATTACTAATTAAGTTATTAGTAGGTTGATTGATAGAATTAGTTTTCTTCCTTTACACAAAATAAATTGATTTATGAAAACGATAGAATTGCTGATTATTTACATTAATGATAATGTGTACAGTTGAAATAATGCATTCAATATATAATGGTTTGACAATTGATAACGCGCGAGGTGATAAATAGTCTTTATATAAAGATAGGTGAATGACACAACAAGCCCAAGTGGGGCTTGCACAAATGATGTTTACATGATGATGGTCTACGTGCTACTGGTTGGATTTCGAAGAGCGAGTCGAGGTTGAGGAATGAGGCAAGGAGGCAAAAGGACACATGCCTTGAGTGAAATCCTCGCGATGTGACGTCATCCTATGCTTGCTTGTATGACGTCATTTTGTTCTTGTTTGAGTTGATGGTTGTTGTGTTGTTTAGCCGATCAGCCCACCCTGATCAAGCAAACCGGCGGCACGCAGGTAACCGATCGCCCTCTCCGGAGTGGACCAGAGGTTTAGCGCACGAGTGATGTTGTGTTGTGTTCTATGTTGTGCTAGAGCGGTACAGTCTGTCATAATGTGTTTAATTGTTTGTGGTGTGTCCTGGCACAGGTGGCAGGTGTCGTCTGTAGAGTTGTCTAGTCTGTGCTTATATGTCCGTAAGTTGGGGTGATGTCCACATCGGAATCGTAGTTAACTCGATTCGATCTGCTCAGGCTGATCTCTGACCTGTTAATGGGTGGCGGCTTCGCACCAAGGACCGCATTCGGACCGAGTCGTGTCAGTGCTTTGTGGGTTAGGTGTGTGTGTGTGTATGTGTTTTCTGTACTGTGTGATGTCTGCGGGGCGTGGTATGGAATGGAGTATTTGGTTATAATGTCTCTCTGGTGTTACCTTAATGGTGCGAGGTGTCGGTGCATGATTGTACATTAGGGCGGCTCGTTTTTACACTTTTTTCGATATTTGATTGGGGGTAGTGCGGAAAAGTTGCGATTTGGAGAGAAAATAAAGTGTGTAAAATTTTTCTGATCTACGTCAATACCTTCCGGTGGCGGCGAGTCCTTAAAAATCGAAAAATAGGCCTAACGGGGTAGATTGGAAAATGGTTTTAAAGACTTACAAAATAAACAATAAAAATTTCAGCACAATCTGTTAATAACTTCCGGTGGCGCTTAGCCGTTAAAATATCCAAAATATTGATTTAAAGCAAGTTTTAACAAGATGTTATACAAATGTTAATTCCGGTATATTTCTGTGCAAACAACCCTGAGAACACTATTATAGGCTTGAATAAATTAATAGCAGTCATTGAACAATGAACATTATATAAAAATTATATAAAATTATATAAAATTTTTGTGTTTTTAGGCCTATTTTCGATTTTTAAGGACTCGCCGCCACCGGAAGGTATTGACGTAGATCAAAAAAATTTTACACACTTTATTTTCTCTCCAAATCGCAACTTTTCCGCACTACCCCCAATCAAATATCGAAAAAAGTGTAAAAACGAGCCGCCCTATTGTACATGTAGTGGCAAGGGTGTTGTGGGTTAGTTGTCGCTGCTGCCATGAATTGTGTTCCCCTCATGTCTAAATATTCCCTAACTTTCAGTATTTTTGTTTCTGTGTGCATAGTCTGTGTGCATAGTCCATAACTGAGCGAATATATTGTTTGTATATGAGTGATGTTGTTTCCTGCTGGTGTCCAAAGTTTGTGCCTGTTAGTATCCTAAGCGTGTTAAGTCTTGACATACATTTGTTTTTAATGTCCTGAATGTGGTTTGCAAAAGATAATGATGTGTTGTATGTGACCCCAAGTATTTTGGTCCTGTGAGTGTGTGGAATGTTGGTGCTGTTTATTGTAAGCTATGGAGTTATCTAGTATTCTTTTGTATTGCTTGTAAGCAAGGTGATGGTTGATTTTGTGGGCGCTACTTTGAGTCTATTGTGTGTGAGCCAGTCTTGTATACTGTTTATGTATGTTTGTAGGTTATTTGTAGCGGTGTTGATGTTGTTGTGGGTGGATGTTAGAGTGATGTCATCTGCATATGATGATAAAGTAAGCTTGTTATCTATGGGTGTTGGAATGTCATGCATGTATAAGTTGAACAGTGATGGTGAGAGACAGAGCCTTGAGGGACCCGTTCGGAAAAAGCTTGTTTTTGGATGACTTGCCATTAAATGTGACATGTGAGTATCTTCCTGAAAGATAGTTGCTCAGCCATCTTTTAGTGTTATTGTGCATGTTTGTGATGAGTATTTTGTTTATGAGAGAGAAGCGTGGGATAGCATCACAAATGCTTTACTAATGTCTATTGTTGCTAATAGTGTACGTTGAGCTGGTCGTCTGGAGTTGATGCCATCCATGATGTGCTGCGTGAGGTTAGTGAGTAATGTCGTGGTTGAGTGGTGAGGTCTGAATCCATGTTGATTAAGCGATAGTGGTATGTATGGGTTGGTGATTTGTAAGATTAGTCTTTCTGTTACTTTGGAAGGTGTACAATCACTGTGCATAGTAAAGTAATGGGTCTATAGGAAGCTGGTTCTGTTGGATTTTTGTTTGGTTTGAGTAGTGTAATAATTTCACCTTGTTTCCATATGTCAGGAATAATACAGTGTTGGTATGAATATGTGCTGATGTTTGTGAGAGATAGTATTCCTTGTGAGCCCAAGTGTTTAAGGTGTATGTTAGATATGTTGTCTGGTCCAGTAGCCTTCGAATTCTTAATGTTTTTGATGATGTTGGTGGTCTGGTCTGTATTGAAGGGTGTAATGGTCGTGTCGAGTCTGTAGGTTTTCTTGTGCCTGGCTGTTTTTCTGTCTGCGTGTTTCTGGTTGTTGTCTCTGTTTAAGTGACTTATCTTTGCGTAGTGATTAACTAGAATATTAGCTTGTTGTGTATATGTTCGGACATTATTTTGGCTGCGACAGATAGCCGCGTGTGAGGTGTGAATGCCGCTGTTAGAGGGGGCAATGCTGCTTATAGTCTTGTATAGCCTGAATGTATCTGTGGAGTGGTTTAGTGTTGTTATGAATTCCCTAAATGTTTCTGTTTGTTTTTCTTTGAGTTTGTTGTTTATTTCTGTGTTAAGCTGTTGTATCTGCTGTTTTATGACTTCTGTGTATGGTGTTTGTGTGTTATGTTTGAGGTTGTTACGTTGCCTTATGAGGTGGGCTATTTCTCTAGTGTAATTTGGGTTGTATTTCCTAATGTTGCTTTTGGATATGTATTTGTTTGCATTATTGATGATCTGATTAAATGTTTTGAGTGTTGTATTGATGTTTATGATGGGTGTGCTGTTTAATGTGGTGAATTGTTCCTCAGTCTGTGTTTTGAACTGTTCCCAATCAGCTTTCTTGTAATTTCTGTAAGTGTGCCTAAGGCTGTTGGGGCAGAGTGTAGAACGTGTTGTAATGATGATGGGCAGGTGGTCTGATGACAGTTGTTTTTCTGTTCTCCAGTGTGTATGTGTTGCTAGTGAGGTGGAACAGGACGTTATGTGTGGGGAGGAGTTTGAGTATCCTGCTTGATGTGGTATGTGTGTATATTCTTCTGTATTGTTAAGAATGAAGAGGCTGTTTAGTTGTGTGGCTATGTTGGCGCCTCTGGTGTTGCTTTGGTTGTGCAGGTACCAACTAGTGTCTTTAGCGTTGAAGTCTCCTCCTAAGATGACATTAGTGAGAGAGGCCAGATTGTGTAACTGTGGATTGTAATTGGCTGGCACCTGAGGTGAACTATCTGGTGGGATGTAAATGTTGATTAGTGTGGTGTTGTGTTTTGCGCGTGTTTTAATGTTAACTGTCTGTATTTCTATCGTGTTATTTGCTTGCATTGTGTTTGTAATGTTTTGGGTGGCATCACTGTAGCTAATGCTTTTACGTATGTAAGTGATGAGTCCACCCCCGTTACCCCCAGTACGATCTTGACGGATCGCCGTAAAGTCAGGGATGGTGGGTGTTTTGTGTGTGCGTTTTAGTTTTGTTTCTTGTATAAGTGTTATGTGAATGTTTTGTTTGTGTACGAATTCCCTAAGCTGCATGATTTTGTTTGTGAGGCCATCTACGTTGTACTGTAATATGTTAATATTATACTTTTGTATGTGTCTCATGGTGCTATTGTGTCTATGTCTGTGTATGGCGACATGTGTAATAGGGCGGAGTGAAAAACCCATTTTTCGAATTTTCAAATTGGCTAGTGTGGAAAATGTGTGGAGTAGTGAGGAAATAAGCTGGTATAAATTTAAAATCATAACATTAATATCTTCAGGTGCCACAATGACCTTCAATAGTGAAAAAAATTGAAAAAAGCAGATTTTAATCAATAATTACAGAAGAGTCCACGATGCACAATAGACAAGAATTTATTCACACTTGTATAAAAATAGCTCAGTCAACCTTTAAAAAAAGTTTCTATTCTCTAAAAACAGTTTTCTATAGTCAGCTCACTCAGCTGTCACGTGAGTACCTCGGTTCAGTGTAGCTGTCGCTCTCGTAGCAGGTGGGTGTTCTGTTGTTGGCGTTACTCAGATAGTCTAAACAATATTTCTTATATATTTTGCATTTCTGTATTGTGTTGCCCTAAGTTTGCCATGTACTATTACTGAAATTAACGTATAATTGATATTAGCTCTTTCTTTTTCAGATTTGTATACTTTCAAAATGTCTCGAGTTGTGCAAAATCAACCAGGCCTCAACTGAGTGCCCATGTTTGTATGGGGGAAGATTTGTGGCACAGGAATCTTCCTACATACGAAGGAGTTTTTAAATATTACTTGTTTGTAAGAAACGATTTGAAACAGAATACTAATAAAGATCCTTCATATCTCAAATATTAGAACAAGTTGTTGATAAATTGAAAACAATTTGGGAAAGTGCTTCCGTCCCAATTCTGTCAGACAGGCGATTGAAACAATGTTCAGAAGCTACCACGAAAAGTATCGTGTCATTATGAAGCCATACCAAAGCAGAAAAAATTCTGAAGCTTACAAAGCAAAGATTGATTTTCAAAAAAGAAGCACACACGAAACTTTTTGACATTGCAGCGTGCAAGTGCAAAGTACTAACACAATGTTCTTGTCCCAAAGAAAAAACGGTTCCAAAGGAAGAAGTGACGTTCCTCTTAGATCAAAGGAGTGAAAGAAAACTGTTTATTGATAGAGTAGATATTACACTCTCAAAGAAAAAAGCATCTACGTTGCTAAGAAGCAAAAAGAAGCTGTGAGGCTCACCAAAGAATCTTCACAGGAGAAATTGCAGGATACAAATGTTGAATTATCATCATCGACATCAAATAGTGAAAGTGAATCAGGCGAATATCAGACGATACATTTCCAGAGCCAGTTAGCTCGAAGAGAAAGCTCGAACAACCTGAAGAACAATTATTCAAGAAAAGGAAAACTACAAATCTACCTTCAGTGGCTACTGCTTGTGACAGGACTGCAGTTTCAGATCGAGCTGCAGCATTCATTGTTAATGCAGTATTGCAAGATATTGGAGAAGTTTCTATTGACAATACATCTGAAGTAGTGGATAGGAGTAAAATCAGAAGAGAAAGACAAAAGAAGAGATCAGAAATTATGAAAGATCAAAATCAGGTCCCAATCAGAGGAATCTATTTTGATGGTCGAAAAGATTCTACACTCTTCCAAGAAAAAAAGAGTCCAAAGTATATCAGAAGAAGGTAACAGAAGAACATATCACTTTAGTGAGAACCTGGTTCAGATTATTTGGGCCATTATTCTGTGAATTCTGGATCAGCTGAAGAAATATGTAAAGGAATGTTTGAGTATATTGGAAATAATGAATGAACCTGGAAAACCTTGTTGCCATTGGATGCGATGGTGCAGCAGTCAACACTGGAGAAAAGGGAGGCGTTATAAGCTTATAGAATTGAAGCTGAAGAAGCCAGTTCAACATTTAGTGTGCCAGCTCCATGCCAATGAATTGCCATTACGCCATTTAGTTGCAAAGCTGGATGAAAAACATCTGGCCCCGCGGATTCACCGGTCCTATTGGCAGGAATTGAGAACTGTGAGAGTCTTCCTATTGTCGAGTTTGAAAGGATTGATGCTGAGGAACCAACTGTAGACTGTGAAGATCTTAGCACCGACCAAAAATATCTAATTGATATTCATCAGGCCATAACAAAGGGATATTGCTCTCCAGATCTTGCTCATCGTAGTCCAGGCAAAATGGCACATTCACGATGGCTGACTACAGCAAATCGTTTGCTTCGTCTATACGTTTCAACTGTAAGTCCATCTGAGAACCTCATGAACATTGCTTCTTTTATAATGAAGGTCTACATCCCAATGTGGTTTTCTATTAAGCAAAGTACGTCTTTTGTCAATGGCTCAAAACATGTTTTCAAACTATTGAACTAACAAGAACACTGAATGACGAAGTAAAGGATATTGTAAACCCTGTCATACAAAGAAATGCATTTTTTGCAAATCCAAAAATATTCTAGCATCAATGATTCATGATGACCGCAGCGCCATAAGAGAATTAGCGTGGAGGCGAATAAAGAAAGCAAGGCAAACAAACAAGGAAAACGTTGTGAGGCGTTTCACAGTACCTTTATTCAATTTGAAGCTACTGATTATACTGATTTAATTAATTGGCAAAATGCATTGTCACTGAACCACCTGTGACAAGACACCTGACAGAAAATGAGATTGAAGAATTCATAGAAAACAAGAGTACCCCTCCATTCGAGAAATTCCCTTGTCATACACAAGTAGTAGAAAGAATGGTAAAATTAGTGACTGAAGCATCATCAAAAGTATTTGGATTGAACGCGCGAGATGGCTTCATAAGATCAACACTTCAGTCACGTAAAAAAATGCCATCATTCGAAAGTAAAGCTGAATATAAAGTTTAATAAAACGTTAATAGAAAAAAACATGCGCAAGGATGGGTGGTTGGGAGGGCATGGGTGGAGCTCGACACGCAGCCACTCCTCGTGGTGAGTTCTGGATTATTTAGATCATTAATCAAAAGACATTGATCTAAATAAACTAAGAGCTGCGTAATTCAGTAACTATTTTGGTAATTGGAAACACTTAATATAATAATAACAAGTAAGTTTCAGTTATTGTACTAATGCAGAATATAAGAAAATCATTATATTTCACTTTATTCGACGGCTTTGTGGCACCTGAAGATATAATTTCGCAGGACTAATATTTATGCACAGTCATTATCTATAGCACCCACATATTGTCCGCACTAGCCATATTTGAATTTCGAAAAAAAGTTTAAAAACCTCATTTTCGATCCGCCCTAATGTGTAAGTTGTAGTGGGGCCTGGATTAGTCTTAATGTCGCCGGAGAGTAAGAGTAGTCCGGGGAGCACGCAATTGCTCCCCGTAAATGAAAAAAATAGCACGCTGAGAATAGATCCGGCCCCGTGAGCCGATCGGCACTCTGACCGTGCCACGCAACAGGCCGTCGACTGCCAGTCTTACCAACCGTAGACAGCCCGCTGCGCTGCATGGAGATTTGAGGAAGTTTGGCTACCAGAGTTGATGGTATATCGCTAATTGTGTTGCCGGAATATTGCATAGGTTGTTTGCAAATGACTCTGCATCTTTAATTGGGCACTATAAGTGCCACTACATATACAGGGCGTTTCAAAAAGAGTTATACAACTTTAATGTCCTGCCATTTCTTTGTTTTTAAATCTATACCATTTTCTTTATCAGGTTTTGGTGGTGGTATTCTGATATTTGTTCTCTGGAATTTCTAGCTCCCTAGCTCAACTATGCCATTGACAGTGGAGCAGAAGACAAAAGTGGGTGTCTCTGTGGTATGAGACGAAATCATATGTAGAAGTAGTATAGCCGCAAATGGGGAGAGTGCAAGAATGTTGCAGGTTATTATGTAATGTTGCAAAGGGGGGTGGGGATTGTTACAAAGGGGTTGTTGCAAAGGGGGTGGGGGGAAACTTGGAGGCGGCGTTATCCCCAAGAGAAAGGAGAGAAAGGAGGAGGAGAGGTGTTCACCTGGCAGGAGCCAAGTGCACATTAAGACTTCAGCCGAGTAGGCGTTGTTTTATAGGCTCCTAATCAGCCAGTTGGCGTAAATGGCTTGAGTTGCCAGATACCGCGATACCATTGTATACATTATTATAGACTCCTAATCAGCCAGTTGGCTGTAAATGGCTTGAGTTGCCAGATACCTCTTTTTAGCAGTATTATTGTATACATTATTATAGACGCCTAATCAGCCAGTTGGCTGTAAATGGCTTGAGTTGCCAGATACCACTTTTTAGCAGTATTATTGTATACATTATTATATACGCCTAATCAGCCAGTTGGCTGTAAATGGCTTGAGTTGCCAGATACCACTTTTACCCATTATTATGGTGAGTTGCTCCAATTAAAGATTTCGTTACATCAGATACCATTGTATACATTATTATATTTCTTAAAAGAATACCGGTAGTAGAAGGCATAACAATTAAGTAAACAACATTGCATCATTCTGTTTATTATAAATATATAGAAAATAAATATACATTTCAATTGAGGAATATGCATATAACAGTACAGGAAATATATACACACAATTATGGATATATATAAAATAAAATATACATTTCAAATAAATATACACCAATAGAAATATGTACATAACAGTACAGGAGAAATATCACGCAAAATATATATATATATAAACACAAATCAATAGAAATATGCGTATAATCAGTACAGGAGAAATGTCAAGCAAAATATAAATACAATTCACTTTTTTTTTCAAAATACTAAACTCGGTCTTAATCGAGTTTACAATTACATCATTATTGCTCTGCATTACGCAGTATATGCGGCTTAATAATATTTCACCGCTTAAAGTATAGGGAAACCTGTATTCGATATGAAGGGCTTTCATATCGTTCAGTACTATTTTTGTTCCCACTTTACAACCGGTTGGTAAGTCATCTTTAAACACGTCTAGAATACAATCAAAAGCACGCACAAAGAGTTCATCGTTAGCTACATTATTAAATACAAGTTTATAAACACGCTTTTCCAATCGAGGGTTTATTTCTACCGACTCGAGCTTTTCAATCGTGAACTCACTCAACATAGCGGCAATTGAAATAATCTTCTAATCGTTACGACAACTGCGCGTTATATAAAGAAATAGTTCTTCAGGGTGAACGGTGTAGGTGAGCTCAGCCTTGTACCGATCAATTGCTTTGTACCAAAGTTCATGGTATTTCAAAGAGTCTAAACTTTTTAAATAAACGTCCAGCTCTAGACCATTCTCACCAGCCCTACACTCGGTAAACCCATCGAGCAGAGCGGTGTAGGCGTATTCAAGTACTGTATCAAAATAAAGCATGTCCGTAACACGCGCGTCTAATATAGGTTTCAGCTTACGGAATCCGACGATTTCAAACATTCTGTCGAGGATGAAACGGTTTCGCGTAGGAATAAGAGCGTTATTATCAGAAGCATTCTTCCACATCAGCCGTATATCAATGCACGGCCGATCGTTATTTATACACAACGTACATACAACGGCGTATGAGGGTGCGTCACTAATCTGCTCTCTTCTTGTACCTACGTTAGCAGGTATTTTATAACGATCTTCACTCCACTTCTCAACTATCACAAAGATTCTATTCATCTCCTCGATACTTAAATAAACCCGTTTGTTTGTCGGTCTACATTCCGTTTCCAGTACATAGCTAATGGTACCGGAATTACGCCTGAACACGCGCAACGATTTCGTCACGGACACATCGTACGAGGCGTTGAGAATGCTGCTCAAAGGAAGTTCCATCGTATTCGAGGAGCGCACGTCCACTCGGCTCAAGCTCTGAGATAACTATGAGCCGTGTGAGGCACGCAGGTAGGCAGGAATGGTTCGACGGCGGCTGACTCGATGATACGTGAATGGGCTTGTTCCGCGAGTCGAATTGTTGTACCGGTACAAGAATATCACTACCAGCCTACGCACCAGACAGTTTGGATAAGAACTAGGAACATTTATGTTTTACTAAACATCTCCACACTCCGGCGCACTATTTGAGAGGAACATATGTTCATATTTTTCCTTTCTGCCCATCAAACGATACTCGTCTCTAAACTCTGTTAAAAATTCACGCAGGGCACTAGCCACAACCTCACTACGAACCTCATCATGATATACGTTAATATAGTGATAAAAATACTTAAGATTGTCCATGATCACGAGATTCACATTTTCAGTCGTAGGGTATGAGTAATCGACATGGTGTAGCATGACGTAATACCGCTTGTCACACCACCCATCAGCAAGACTCATTATCCATACCTGCTGCTTCTCTTCTGCACGCGTTGTTTCTTTTACTTCACGGTGTATGTGAGACTTTATAAAGTTTAGCTCTGCAGTATACTTCAGCACATCGTCTGTGCAACGAAAGCCTTCAACGGTCTCACCAGAACATCCGTAGAGTATTTGTACATCTTGGAACTTCGCACAATCCAATGTGTTTTTAAAAGAGGCATAGGAGGGATGAATAGGAAGTTTTTCGGTATCCACCACATCCTGGCACTTTACTGAATACCATTTCGTAAACGTTGTACAAGCAATATTAAAGGTAGCCATTTGAATACACGTCTGATCTGAATACACGTCTGATCTCTCGGGCTTACTGCGGTCGACTGACCACGCAGGGATTCCCAGATAGTAGCATGACTCACGGTCTTACAGTGGGCGGAGCTTAGAACTTTCACCTCACACACACACACACACACACACACACACACACACAAAGGAGAAAGTGAAACGCTATTTGAAACATGATTTATTTAAAACGAGATATTCAAGTTATATATATTTACAAATACGATTTAATAAACGAGATATTAATATATATATATATATTTACAAATAGATACGATTATATACAAGACGTGTGAGTTAGAAGCATCATTGGTATCCAAAGGGTACGGTATCATAGGTACCAGGTAACTGGTAACGTTTCCTATAGGTGTTACGGCACACCATCGTACCCCTAAGTTCCTTCACGCCCCCCAGCTTCTGCGCCCGAAAATTGTGGGTGCCTACAATTAGTTGGGGAGGTTGTTCATCCAAACATACTAGATCCTTCAACGACTCAAAGTTAACAACCTCCCGATTCGCATGGTTGAGCGTAATACCCTTTGCCTTCACGATATATTTCATTTCCTCCCCCACCCTGACCCGTACCCCATAAGTCTTAGGTCCTGTTGAGGCAAAAGAGTCGGCGTATGCGTTGTCCCCATACTCATCCTTGATCTCATCAGTGAGCTCGCCGAGGAACTCCCCAATAGTGGGCATGTATTCACCCTCCCTCTCTGTGAATATCACGCTATCTGTATCGGCATACAATACTCTCCGCCCAAGAGAATGCAATAGACCCCAAAGTTTTATACGGGCGTAGGCTGTTGTGAAGCTGGCCACAGGTATGTTTGTAACCCTTGAGGTATCTGTGGCAAATTCAGTGTTGTTGTACTTTATTACGTAAGTATTACCTACATTTACGATCTCCATGACCTCTTTATCGGGGGCATTGGCATAATCCCAGACATCGCTATAACTTTGTGCCAAATGAATGCTCCCTCTGCCGGTATTCTGCGCAAATTTTCCCCATAGACTGTTTAGACACAACTTTGCACTAAAGCGCTTGCCAGGATTCTTTACAATTTGGACACGATCAAGTTGTATACCTTCGCGGTCGCGGTAACGTTGAATATAGGCAGACTTTTCATCTTCGGTATCAACTCCTCGCGGATACCCTGATGCCTCAACCTTATCCTTCAAAAAGGTGTTTATATATGGTGTGAAAAGGTTGGGTAGCTTCTGAAACCTCCACACCTCATGTATCTTCAGTATTCTATAACCATGGCGCACGGCTAGGGCCAACTCAGGACTTGTATATACGCCTCTGATCTTACGCTGGTGGGGTATATGGTTACATTCGCCGTTATCCTCTTCCGCGCACTTCACGCACAGGGGAAACATGAGCTTGTCGTCGATAACGACAGGTAAGATCGGCATCCATAAATTGCGTGGGGGGAGTACGTCTACGAAAGAGAGCCCAAAGTAACGATCATTCAAATTTTTTGAAAATTCATTGATGGAGGGTAGGCTAGGTCCCACCAGTTTCTCAGGAGCGCCCACGGGGTACGGATTGCTCTTCATCACGTATGGGTATAAAGAACAGAAATCGTAGTAATGGAGCTTCACGCCCTCCGTAGGTGGGAAGTATAGTCTGAAAGGATTTGTACGTCCTCCAAACAAGCTATCACCACATTTGAGAGGATCCAGCACCATTGAACGCTTGATCGTTTTTATTTCCTCACGGTACACCTCGTCTGTCTCCATCCGTGCATCATATTCATGCTCCCACAAGACTTTGTGAGTGAACTGTGATCCTATAAGTTGATCGCGGGTGCGGGTCGATGCAAGACAGTCGGCAGGAGACCTACCGTGGATATCTCCGGTGATTCCGCACTCAGGACGGGGGCATCCATGCCACCAGCAACCGTTAAAGGAGTACACAGTCTTCACACCAGTGACACGGTTTTCACTTAACCCATCAACCCAAAAAACACGTCCATTAATCTTAATGGGTACTTCACCCGTGTTGCGGGCGTGCTTTATGTATACACCTGTCTGTTGCTGTAGGTGTATGAGCCAGTAAATAGCCTTGTGCCCGTAACTGCGGGGATTGTTTCGGTGAATAATGGCTAAGGTGTCTTTCGGCATGAAGTTATTCTTGAACACCGTAAAACATAATGATGCGATGGTGGTTGCGACTTGCAGTGGATCGCATTTGAAACGGGCTATGTACATCCTTCTAAAGGCCTGGAAACATACTCTAAGCACGCGCACATCATTCACGCAATAACGCTCACATTCATCAGCTATATTATAAGGGTTACTTTCATTAAAACTGTCGTAGTATCGATCAAAGTCTTCACGTTCATCCATACAGTCAAAATAATGTTTGGGGGGTGGTGGGCCTACGTAGTTTAAAGTCTCGCTGGTGAGGAAAGTGTAAGGGAAGTATCCTTTGGAAACTTCAGCTGCTACTCCCATCACCTTGGGTAGCTTTGCTAATTTACAAGGTGTGAATAATAAAGTATCTTTAAATTGTACATTGCCTCTTATCTGCATCTGTATTAATTTGTTGCCTCTTTTCAATGGATCACCTGTAAATATCTCAGAGGATTCGTGTTCAAGCAACTCCTTATAAAGGAACTGCGTGTCAAACTTTGCCCCGTTATGGGCGAGAATATACACAGTCATTTTTTTGAACTTGTCGGCTAACTTGACAATATAGGACACAAATAGTTTCACAGGACTATCGCTGACATTCGTTTTAAAAACGTTTGTCCGTTTACCACATTTGGGGCACTCGTCACATTCGATATCCATACACTCATCACAGATAGTCTGGCTCACAAGTAAATGTGGAATTACCTCTTTGGTTTCAGCGTTCGTATATGTTTCTATATCGTAGTATACAGTTATACAAGGGTTATTTTTAGGCTTAGCATCTTTCATATAACATACATGCTTTACTCCATCCGCCTTATATTCCTCCTGGCATGTAGGACAGTGAATTACGTCACACTTGTGCTTAAATTTTCCCCAATTATCCATTGTGTGAAACATACCACATTCACAGATTCTCATTTTCCTGCACGTGCCAATTGATTTATGGAAATCAAAACAGCTATTATTGAAAAATGTGCGTCTACACACATCACAGTCTCTCTTCTCAGCTTCAACTACACGGCTTTCACATTTGGTGCTTTTACACTGCTCACATACCATGTGACATTCTTTACAATGTCTCACTATATCATCCGCAAACTCGAGGCACCCCTTACACAAATCATGATGTCTCCCATATTTTCGACTTTTGTCATAACTCGCGTAAAGCCACCTTATATTACGGATGGGGAGATACGTTGTCCCTGACAATCCTAAAATAAGTAGGGGCCTTGTACGATCTCTCACACAGCTTTTAAAAACATACACAGTCCTACGACGATCATCCAACCCAAACACAACTATGCGGACATTCATTTCCTGTTCTACCCTTCTCAGCTCTTCAGGACCCATATTACAGTCAAATTCAAGTTCACAGTCTACAGCTAGTTTACGGGCACGCTCCACGACTGTAGGCAACCAAATTTTTTGAGTTCGTGTATTTTGTACAGTAAACATACGTGCTAAGAGTACTGCTATAAAGCCGCAACCACGATCGACGTTTATATGCCGTCTATAAATAGCTTGAGAATTGAGGTTAAGAGTATACGGTATGGCACTATGACCCGCAACACGGTATACATGGTCAATATTTACCGTGAAGTTGTCCATATTGAAGGCTATACTACTTTGGGCGGCTTGCATTATACGTCCTAATATATATTCTACATCTTCAGCCGCCAAACGTCTAAATGGCACTATCACCCAATAATCGTCTACATCACCGTCATCTGACCCGAATCCAAAGGACAGACTCGTCCTGACTTCACGCTCGTCGCGATTCTGAAGAGCAAACTCTATAATACGCTCTACAACCCGGCGTAGTCCGCGCTCAATACCATTGCTATACATGACTCTAGGGTCGACCCTGACTCTATACCGATTTCTAGTCAAGGCTGGGGTGGGGGCTGCGGAGCGCACCAATTCGAGCGTTATATCTTCCTCAACAGAACGGGGGGCGGCGGATGAATTAGGGGGTATATTAGCGGAAGGTGCTGCTGATGGGGGCCTGTTGCGTAGGAGGTTGATGGTTGGGGCTCTATTATTGTAGACTTAACAGAACGGGGGGCGGCGGATGAATAAGGGGATATATTAGGTGCTGCTGGGGGGTTGTTGCGTAAGAGGTTGAGGGTTGGGGATCTATTACCGCTGCAACAGGCGCGTATTTCGGTCGCTTTATACCTGACGTGGGTATCTCATACCTCCGCTTTGGACGTGTTACCGGTATCGCTGGTGAGGGTTCAGGGGAGGAGATCACAACTACACTGTCGTCGAGGTCATCCGTAATGATGGGCTGCTCTACCTCATCGTCATTCACGGTTCTGTGGGAGAAGAAATATAAGGAACAGCACTCAAAATTTGTAATATTTTGTAAATGACCCACTTAGGAGTGTGACGTGTTAGAAATGGACTCTGTAGAAAAATTCAGATTCACGAGCCCATCCACATGTATTATATCTGGACCTACAGGATGTGGTAAAACTGTGTTTATGCTTAAAATCATTAAAGAAAAGGGGGAGATGTTCTCGAAATTTGTGCATAAAGTTATATGGTGCTATTCGACGTATCAATCAGTGTTCAACGAGTACCAAGATGATATTTTGTTCCACAAAGGCGTATATGACGTTAATTCGTTAAAGGGAAATGAACATACAATCATTGTAATTGACGATCTCATGTTGGAGATGGATAAAACGTTTGCCGAGACATTTACAGTATTCTCCCACCATCTTAACATAAGCGTGTTCTTCATCAATCAGAATCTATTTTTCAAAAATAGATACATGCGCGATGTGTCGTTAAATACGCAATATCTAGTCTTATTCGCGCAACGTAGAGATGTATCACAAATTGGGGTATTAGCCAATCAAATGTTCCCGAATCAGCGTAAGGAGTTTTTGGAAGTTTATAAAGAAGCTACAAGCACGCGTTACGGATATTTGCTTTGCGACCTTCATCCGCGAAACACGTTTAGAGTGCTTCTGCGAACGAATATATTTCCAAACGAGCCTGAAACGGTGTATATTCCAGAATGACAAAGAGACTAAAGAAATACCGTGAATTAATAAAAATCTATCATCGACTGCCCCGGGCAATGCAGCAGATGTTTATTAAAAATATCGATGCCGACTTTTTAAAATGCATCTGTGAAATCTGTCTTAACGTTATAAATTGCAATGTATCAATGAAAACCCATCAGAAGGCTCGCCTACGCCGCTACAAGAACATAATACGTGCACTCGCTCGTAAAAGCCAAACTGTAGCGAAGAAAAAACGAATTATTGTACAAACAGGAGGGTCATTTCTCCCCATCTTATTTTCAGTTTTGGGTCCTTTACTGACTAGATTAATATAATGAAGAAAGTGGTAGTGATTCCCCACGAGGTGTACGCTCACTGCAAAGGAATCCAGACACGTATCTAGATCCCCGTAAAAGCAGACTTAAAAGAATGGAAAGCGAATTGTTAGCCCTATTAAACAGTGAAAAAACACCTGATGAGAAAAGAATCTTATACCAAGAAGCTCTGCAGAAATTTCTTCACGAGTACGAAAATTATAAGAGCCCTACAGAGATTCCTGTGGTTATTAGGCACAGCACGGGGGACGATGGCGACATAGGATCTGTGCCCGACGACACAGCTGACCAACCAAAAAGATTAGCCACACAACATATCGAACATGTATTAAAAAATACCCTCCCACTTACATTGAGGAGTAAAGGCTTAAGTCTTTATAATCTATTGAATGAGGATCCCGCCATACAATGGACCGATACAGGGGAGATCATTGTGGAAGGATCAAAGGTACAGGGATCGAATATCGTAGACATTGTCCATGATCTGGTGAGAAAGTGGGATAGGCCATCACCATCAGGATGGAAGCATATTAAAGCAAGACTACAACAAATAAATGTCCCTAAAACGTTGATAGGAAATCTGAACAGGTTAAAAGACTTGGAACATGCAACGCCTGTGACACAATTGAAGGCGCCGTCACCCCCGGCGGTAACACCTTTGAAGAGGAGCAAGAAGAGGTTAAACCAACCCTACCCACGTGCCTCTAAAATACGCAAATGGCTAACGTATTAACTAAACGCTATTATGACATTTCTACCCCATCCTCTTACGGCGGCGTAGATAGACTGTACAGAAGTGTTTACGGAGTAGGAAAAAAAGATGTTGAAAGATTTTTGAGGGAGCAGGACGCTTATACGCTTCATAAGCCTGTGAGAAAAAGGTTTAAAACAGCCAAGACAACGGCTTCCTCGATTGATTCTATTTGGCAAGCAGATTTAACAGACATGCAAAGATATTCTGTGTATAACGATGGTTACCGCTACATTCTATTCATAATAGACGTATTCTCTAGATATCTGTGGCTAGTTCCTCTGAAAAATAAATCACCTGAAACAGTTGCTAAAGCCACCAAAACGCTAATGTTAAAAGAAAACAGGGTTCCTGGCTATTTTTGTACGGATATGGGGAAGGAATTTATAGGCCGTGCTTTTCAGAACATGTTGACAGAGTTTAATATCAGCTATTACACAACCAATTCTATACATAAGGCTTCTTTAGCTGAAAGAGTTCAGCGCACCATAAAGGAACGCATGCACCGTTATTTTACACATAAAAACACATACAGATTTCTAGACATTCTGGAATCATTGGCATCATCCTACAACCGCTCACACCATCGCACGATTGGGCAACACCTAACGAAGTTTTAGAAAGAGGTACGCTCCCGAGAAGAGATGGATCACCACCACCACCACCACACTCTGCGCGCTTCAAAATCAATGATTATGTAAGGCTGTCGCGTTCGGGGAATAAATTCGCAAAGGGTTTTGAGCAAGGATGGACACGCGAGATTTTTAAAGTTAGGGCTGTGAGACCTAAAGGTGAGATAATGATGTATTACATTGAAGATTTGAATGGGGAAGAAATCTCAGGAGGCTTTTACCGCGAGGAATTGCAGAAAGTTGCGTTTAATTTAGAAAAAAATGTGTTTAAAATTGAGAAAATTTTAGGAAGCAAAGGTTCAGGAAGGAGAAAAATGTACCTGGTGAAATGGCTAGGGTACCCAGAAAGCTTCAACACCTATATAAAAGCTGATGCAATAATGAAGCTTAAATAGTATGCAACATGGCTCCTAACCATTTCTACGTCACACTCCCGTCCTCCTCGTCCCTGTCTGTACACCCTAACAACACACTAGCCAACTTTGTAACAGAACTCCATGGGCACATTGAATTGGGTCGTGATTCGTATGAGGTGGGGATATGCGAAATTCAGCTGGACACCGTCTTTTTAAATATTGAACATAAAGAAACCGTTTTTACGATTCTTAGAGACATTGACGAGTGTGAAAAAGCTGGGGTAGCTATGGATGAAACTATGCGCATCGCTCGGACTAAGATTGCACGGTATTACAGTACAGAAGTAAGACTAGGGCCGGGTCAATATGGTTCGGCCGAGGATGTTGTGAGAGGCTTAAACGTAAGTTTAAGAAACTCAAACCTTACGAATGATTTAGTATATGAAATCGTAAACAACCCTGCACATACACTAATCCTAAAATCAAAGACTAACAGACGTCTTAAAGAACATAGAAAGTTCAAATTCTAACCAACGGCCGATATAGCGCAGCCTTCCAAAGAGACACATTTCACGAGACACAGTATAACTTGTCCAGATTAATGTATCAATTGAAGATGGAGAAATTGGCTGAAAGGTCCCCAGACATGTGCTATATTTACAGTAATATAGTGGAGCACCAGTTTGTTGGGGATACCCAGGCACGCCTGCTGCGCATTGCTCACATCCCCAACCATAGAGGAAGGAGTTTGAGTATTACATATGACAGACCCCATTATGTGAATGTCGCAACTAATTTAATAACCAATATCACAATATATATAAGAACGATTGAGGGCGAAAACTTCCCATTCGGTAACGGGAGCTTAACAGTGAAGCTACACTTTCGACGCACTGAGTTATAATGGATAGAAAGCCTTTCACCGTCTATCGAGGGATGCGATACCAGCGCGGTAGTGGACTTGGATCCATTTTTTCATCCATACTACGTACGGCTGTTCCTTTGCTGAAGAGGGGTGCCAGATACCTTGGAAGGAAAGCGCTACAATCAGGCCTTAACACTGCAGAAGACATATTGGCCGGGGCTAAACCTAAAGAAGCTCTAAAAAAACATTTAAAGCGTACACGGACGAAATCATCAAAGATGCAAAGAGAAAAATGCGTGGTGGCGGGAAGAAGAAGAGGGCTCCCCGGAAGAAGAAGGGGTCACGTGGTATTAAACGTAAAAGGCTATCAAAAAAGAAATGCTGTAAGCGAATGAAACCTATGGTTGACCACTTTTTTGACTGATATAAGCTAAGGATATTGATCTCATGAATCATAGTTTGTTTACCACTTGTCGAGAGAGGAGTCACTATTTCGCCATGGCACGCTTCATCCACCCATGTAGTTCACAATGCTGTAAATCGGAGCTGTCCCTTTTTGAGCTCCCGCCAACCCAAGTTTCTATTGAGCACAGTGACTTTATTACAATTAACCCTTTAAACACAATTAGTTCCCCGAGTGCACCTATAGAATTCGTGATACCCAGCTCAGGTCCTTACTTTTTTGATCCAAGCTGTGTGCACATGTACGCTAAGCTACGTATAGCCCATTCTGATGGAACGGTCTGCGATGACAAATATGCTGTATACCCTGAAACAAACTTTCTGCACGCCATATTCAACCAGTGTGACGTATATTTAAATCAGACCAACATATCGGCAGGCACGGGGTACTATCATCTACGAGCCTATTTGGAAAATGTCCTCAACTTTTCCAAAGAAGCGAAGGCTACCTTTTTAAGTGCGGAGGGATATTATCAAACTAAAGATGAAAATAGTATAAAGGACAAATTTAAAAATTCTAAAAAGAAAATATACGAGTGTTTTGGACGGTTGCACACAGATTTCACTTTCCAGGAGAAGTTGCTTGTGAACGGGGTGGATATGAAAATAAAGCTCACCCGCACGAGTCCTGAGATCTGCTTAAATCTGGATGCGAATCAAGAAGAGGGTGCAAAGCCCGTTGTGGTTCACATTATGGACACATACCTCCGCGTACGGCGAGTGAAATTAAGTTCACCAAAACAACTAGAAATTGAGAAAAATTTACTAAACGCTACAGTGAAATATCCTATTAACAGAGTGCAGATCAAACTATATACGGTTCCTGCAGGGTTGGCATCGAAGCAGATAGAAAACATTGCCCTGGGAAATCTTCCTAAAAGGATATTAATCGGCATGCAGGACCACGCTTCGGTGAATGGAAAATATAAAAAGAGTGCCTTTAAATTCGAGAATTTCGGACTTAAAAATATAACTCTATACGTTAATGGCACTGCTTTGGGTGGAACAATGGGTACGGACTATTCATCAGACGCTGTGTTACCGCTTTGTGCCAGAGCCTATAGTAATCTGACCCATATTGCAGGTGATTGTGATGAGCTTGGTAATGGGGTAACGCAGGAAGAATTCATTGATCAATTTAACCTTTATCCGTTTGACATTACACCTGACTTATCTGCTAGCGTAAATACCCATTTAACCCCACAGCAGAGCGGAAACATCTCAGTGCGGCTGGAATTCGCCAAGCCTATAGACGCTCCTATTAGTGTACTAGTATATCTCGAATCGCAAGCCCTAATAGAAGTAGATAGATTTAGAAGCGTTATCACTGACTTTTAAAATGGATGCTAATACACTTCAGAAAGTAATGGAGCGAGTCACACGTTCCAAATTTATCGGCGTGTTTGCGAAGAATGAAACATTGAGTTTGCCAAGTACGCGAGAATGCGGTAGTCTTATTGTGAACACAGACATCATCGGTAATGAAGGGATTCACTGGATCGCTGTCTATTTTAAAAATAGACAGCGCCTGTACTATTTTGATTCACTCGGTACTCAACCCTGGAGTGACCCTATTATTGTAAAATTTCTCGCTCAGTTACATATTCCCGAAGTTGTGTGGACCCCATTTCGCATGCAAGGATATTTTACTAATGTTTGCGGAATGTACTGCGTCTCATTTCTCATGCATATGTCAAATGATAAAGAATTTATAAATTTTTTAAATTTATTTGACCCGTGTCACACTCGCCGAAACGATGAAATGGTATGCAGACAGATAAAAAACCGTTTTCCAATTGTACGTACTCGTTGTATATTATAATGTTTTTGTTCGTATATTTGTAACGATATATTCTGTAGTTGTTTATTGTACTGATTTCTTTCATTTAATAAATTTATGAAAATATATTGTGTCTTCTTATCCCAAAAAGATCGAAAAACACTTACATTATTTCGGTGTGACATTGTTGACTGATCAGTATATCCTCCCTATTCCGAGATTCTTCAAAAGATTGTATAACACGTGTCAAATCCTCATCGGACCTTAAAGGAATAATGCTTTTAAAACATATACAGAGTATACAGACAGATCCCCATTATGTGAAGATATCTTTGGTTCGAGGAATAACATTGAATGCCATAAAAATTTCGATTTTAGCATAATGGGGATAACCAAATAACATTGATTGACATTTTTGGCGAGTATCTATTTGACGAGATACTACAACTCTCCATATATATAAAAATTCTAATTATAGACACTTACATTTCTATGGTAGTCCCTTGCGTCGGATTGTAAGGAGCGTCACTGCAAATATCTTCTACGGTTTGCGTTGAAAATAATTCGCCACGGTCAATCGCATTGAAAAGACTAATTGCGGTTAATGCTGCAGTATCACGTTCTTCATACAATTCCGGGGAGACGTACAGGTCCATGGTGGAGGATGTGTGACATTGTTGACTGTTCAGTATATCCCCCGTATTCCGAGATTCTTCAAAAGATTGTATAACACGTGTCAAATCCTCATCGGACCTTAAAGGAATAATGCTTTTAAAACATATACAGAGTATACAGACAGATCCCCATTATGTGAAGATATCTTTGGTTCGAGGAATAACATTGAATGCCATAAAATTTCGATTTTAGCATAATGGGGTAACAAAATAACATTGATTGACATTTTTGGCGAGTATCTATTTGACGAGATACTACACCCCATCCATATATATATAAATTCTAATTATAGACACTTACATTTCTATGGTAGTCCCTTGCGTCGGATTGTAAGGAGCGTCACTGCACATCTTCTACGGTTTGCGTTGTAAATAATTCATCACGGTCAACCGCATTAAAAAGGCTAATTGTCGTTAATGCTGCAGTATCACTCTCTTCATACAAGTCTGGGGAGACGTACAGGTCCATGGTGGAGGGAATGATTATTCACTGACGCGAAAATAGCTACTGTTACTCCAAACTGAAAAATATCCCCTTTTATATGCACAATCGCCAAGCTCCGCCCCAAAAGACCAGATGTTCGTAGTGATTGGCTGCCGATGTAGCTGGGTGGAGCTATGACGTGTACCAATCCGCTATAACGGGACCGGACGAGTAACATATATATATTTTCACCAATAGATTTAATGCTCGTATTCTCCTTTGAAAATTATTTGGTGATTCGTATAGAACTTTTGATACTGATTCCAAATATGGTTTCAGAATTTTTCTATCACCCATAGTTTTCGAGAAAATATTTACTCAGATTTCCCGCATCATTAGTCACTAATGTAATCGAGAGGATATAAAGAAATATATCCTAATTATATTTTAAAAGAACATTCGGTTTCAACGTTAAACTGTGGGTCTAAGGTGGGGTGAAAACCTTTCCAATTGCGCTAGGGGACAATTATTTGGTGTTTCTTTTGGCACTGAGTCAGGTTTCAGAATTTTCTAATGTTAAACTGTGGGTCTAAGGTGGGGTGAAAACCTTTCCAATTGCGCTAGGGGACAATTATTTGGTGTTTCTTTTTTGGCACTGAGTCAGGTTTCAGAATTTTCTAATGTTAAACTGTGGGTCTAAGGTGGGGTGAAAACCTTTCCAATTGCGCTAGGGGACAATTATTTGGTGTTTCTTTTGGCACTGAGTCAGGTTTCAGAATTTTCTAATGTTAAACTGTGGGTCTAAGGTGGGGTGAAAACCTTTCCAATTGCGCTAGGGGACAATTATTTGGTGTTTCTATTTTTGGCACTGAGTCAGGTTTCAGAATTTTCTAATGTTAAACTGTGGGTCTAAGGTGGGGTGAAAACCTTTCCAATTGCGCTAGGGGACAATTATTTGGTGTTTCTTTGGCACTAGTATCAGAATTTTCAGTGAATGAATTTCTAATGTTAAACTGTGGGTCTAAGGTGGGGTGAAAACCTTTCCAATTGCGCTAGGGGACAATTATTTGGTGTTTCTTTTTGGCACTGAGTCAGGTTTCAGAATTTTCTAATGTTAAACTGTGGGTCTAAGGTGGGGTGAAAACCTTCCAATTGCGCTAGGGGACAATTATTTGGTGTTTCTTATAAAACTTTTCTACAAAGCAATTGATCGGTACAAGGCTGAGCTCACCTACACCGTTCACCCTGAAGAACTATTTCTTTATATAACGCGCAGTTGTCGTAACGATTTAGAAGATTATTTCAATTGCCGCTATGTTGAGTGAGTTCACGATTGAAAAGCTCGAGTCGGTAGAAATAAACCCTCGATTGGAAAAGCGTGTTTATAAACTTGTGTTTAATAATGTAGCTAACGATGAACTCTTTGTGCGTGCTTTTGATTGTATTCTAGACGTATTTAAAGATGACTTACCAACCGGTTGTAAAGTGGGAACAAAAATAGTACTGAACGATATGAAAGCCCTTCATATCGAGTACAGGTCTCCCTATACTTTAAGCGGTGAAATATTATTAAGCCGCATATACTGCGTAATGCAGAGCAATAATGATGTAATTGTAAACTCGTACAAGCATATCCCGTTATTTGAACAAAACTCTCTCTCTCTCTCTCTCTCTCTCTTCTCTCTCTCTCTATATATATATATATATATATATATATATATATATATATAAATTGTGGGCATATCTAAGAAATGGAGTCGAGAGAGGTTTTGTTCAAGCTGTCTGTGAGAAAGGTCGTTTATGGTCGGAAAAAATCGCCTCTGGCAATAGGTGAGCCGATTTGAACAGATTCTCGGAAATGTGTGTTTCGTAAATTTTCATCTCGATATATATATATACGGGTTTGGGGAATGACGATGGTCGAATTGTTTCATAAATTTTCATTTCCGTTCGTTTTTCCCCACTGATATTCGAATGTTTATAAACAGAGTTTAATTGGATTCACGTCAGACCATTACTTCGGTCTTATATAATTATTTTAGGATTTATTTCTTGTAGTACTTGTGTTACCTTATTTCTATACAATAATGTCTTGAAGTGCTATTGGATATGGGGAAGGAAATTATAAGCCGTGCTTTCAGAACATGTTAAAAGAGTTTAATATCAGCTATTACACAACCAATTCTATACATAAGGCGTCTTTAGCTGAAAGAGTTCAGATATATATATATATATATATATATATATTATATATGTATCATAAGCTGCTTAAAAGACTATGTATATAATTATAGTAAACGAAATAAACTAGTTAACCATAAAATTAATTATTTTCTATTATGAAGTTTTCGAAGGTAAACTATGTTATTTGTTTCGAAAAGTTTAAGTTCAATGAAGTTAATGTTAAATTTGCTTCTAAACTAAAATTAAATGAATGTTATAAAATAAATAATATATATATATATATATATATATATATATATTTACCTAACATAAGAAAAGAATGTATATATATATATAATATATTATATATATATATATATATATATATATCTAGCAATCCGATCATTGCAAAAAAACTGGAAAGGTATGCAATTAATAAAGGTGTATTTAAACAGAATTTAATTGGAATAACTACCGTCATATTGTGTTACACAATGGATGATTAATATTTCTGGAATACGGCGCTATCTGATGGTGCGATCTGGCACATCAGCACCCGATTACATGGCTTGATGTGGCTACTCTGCATCTGCATACATGGTGCGATCTGACAACTGAACACATTGCGCTATCTGGCAATTCAGCCAGAATAGAGGCTTATAAAAGACCGCGAAGTTGTTGAAAGACTCATTCCAGCTCGGCTCCCAGCCGAGCAAGGACCTCTGGTCCTTCTCTTTCAGGCCCTTTGGTAAAACCCCTTAGTGGCCTCTTAGGTTAGGAAAACGAAAATAACTTGGGGGAGAACTCCTCTCTCTCTCCTTCAGGTGTCTCTCTCTCTCTCTCTCTCTCCTTCAGGCGTCTCTCTCTCTCCTACAGGTGTCTCTCTCTCTCCTTCAGGCGTCTCTCTCTCTCCTTCAGGTCTCTCTCTCTCCTACAGGTGCCTCTCTCTCCTTCAGGCGTCTCTCTCTCCTTCAGGTGTACCCCTCCCCCCTTGGCTCAGTCAACTGGCTGATTCAGCCAACTGGCTGATTCTGGCTGATTAGGAGCCTATAAAACAACGCCTACTCGGCTGAAGTCTTAATGTGCACTTGGCTCCTGCCAGGTGAACACCTCTCCTCCTTTCTCTCCTCCTTTCTCTCTGGTCCTTTGGGGGGAATAGCTTGGGGGAGGCCTCCAAGTTGCATGCCCCTTGCAACCTAGGTTGGCAACAAAGGCCAGTACTCTTTTTTTCTTTCTTTTTTCTTTTTTTCTTTTTTTTCTTTTTTTCTTTTTTTGCAACCCCTACCCCCTTTGCAACAACCCCCACCCCCCTTTGCAACATTACATAATAACCTGCAACATTCCTGCACTCTCCCCTTTTGCGGCTATACTACTTGTAGAGACCCGCCGGAGGTTCTGCCGGGAATTCAATCTCAGAACACGTGTTGGACCAACAAATTGTGACATTCAACGTGTTATGAAACATTTTGAGGACAAGGGTGCAGTGCACAACCAGAGCAAGGGCAACAGTGGCAGGCCAGCATCAGTAACCAAGAGCCAAGCCAACATCGACGTCGTGCGCGATTCTGTAGTGGACAGTCCCAAGAAGTCCCACCGCCGGCGCTCCCAGGAGCTGGGCATCAAACCAACATCAGTCTGGCGTATCCTCACTAAGGAACTGAGGCTTTTCCCATACATCATCTCTATTAGGCATAAACTGACTCAAGATGACATGAGAAAGAGAGTTCACATGTGCAATTGGCTCAGTGACAGGATGGAGCGCTACTGAAACTGGATCAACCTGATCTGGTTCAGTGATGAAGCCCATTTCCACTTGAGCGGTGCCATCAACAACCACAATAACATTTTCTGGGGCGCAAAACCACCTGAGGAGATCACTGAGAGGTGCCTGAAAAGGCCTAAGGTCAGATGCTTCTGCGCCTTCAATGTCAGATGGGGAATGCTAGGGCCTTACTGGTTTGAGGATGACCTGGTTTATGAAGGATGGTGCCACCCTGCATACAGCTAGTGACACCATCACTATCCTGCGGCAGCTCTTCAGAAACAGCCTCATTTCCCTGGGTACCGCTCATGACTGGGCACCCCATAGCCCAGACTTGAACCCTCTGGACTACTGGTTCTGGGGGGCTGCCAAGGACTCTGTCTACGCCAACCGCCCTGCCACACTGGACGATCTGAAGCAGAAGGTATCATACTACCTCCAGGAAATGCCCCCTGAGACCTGGAGGAAAGTTGGACAGAACTTAGGAGTCAGGATCGTAGCTTGTCTGAACCGCGGTGGGGCACACATCGAGAACGTCAATTACAAGGATTTTGCTTAACTACATTTTGCTTAATTTTGATTAAACTTACTGCCAAAAAATATCATTTCATAAGCTTTCAAAAATGTTTTTGTTCACGTTCATGAGGTTTCTGGTTCTTTGTAAATAAACGTTTAAAATTGTATAACACACACAACACACACACACATATATATATATATATATATATATATATATATATATATATATATATATATATATATAACCATATAACCTTTGGTTATCATATAACCTTTGGTTAGCTTCCGCCTGAATTGTTCATTCTGACGAAGGTCAAGCTTTTCACTCCACCTTAGACCTACAGTTTAACGTGGAATCCGAACCACGCCCCATCAGTAGCCCAGCGCTCTAACCACTAGGACACTTGGACTAGGCCACTTAGGGTACCCATTTATCTACCAACCACTTTCTTTATTGTGTGGAACAATGAACAGCTGGGTTTTGCTGCGCGCCGGCTGCCGTCGAGTCTCGAACCCGGGGCCGATGGATTCGTAGTCAGCGACGCTAACCACTACACCACCGATATATATATATATATATATATATATATATATATATATATATATATATATATATATATATACACAGGGTGTCCGAGAATTATCTGTACAATTTTTGGCTGTTATTAAAAGTCAACCATAAGTGTAGAAATTCCAGTGTTGTCCCATTTTACAGAGAATCTCATTAAGTTTTTTCTGATACCACGTTTTGACAAGTTTTTTAGAAATGTACGCGGGTGACAGACATTGATGATTTAAAAGCAAGAATCACAGCTGCTATTGAGCGAATTGATGTGGATATGCTGCAGCGTACATGGCAACATTTGGAGTATCGATTGGATGTTTTGCGAATCACTAATGGTGCACATATCGAATGTTTGTAACAACGTTACTTTATAAAATAAACTTTTGAAAATACAGATTCTAAATAATCTTGTTTAAGAATTTTACGTGTTATCAAGAATTTATTAAAAGATGAAATTGTACGATAATGTTCGGACACACTGGAATTCTAAAAAGCTTGTCAAAACTTGGTATCAGAAAAAACTTAATGAGATTCTCTGTAAAATGGGACAAAACTGGAATTTCTACACTTCATGGTTGACTTTTAAAACAGCCAAAAATTGTACAGATAATTCTCGGACACCCTGTATATATATATATATATATATATATATATATATATATATATATATAGAGAGAGAGAGAGAGAGAGAGAGAGAGAGAGAGAGACGAGAGAGAGAGAGAGAGAGAGAGAGAGAGATAGATAGAATTAAAGAATTTCAAAGTAAATAATTTAAGAAGAAGTATCTTTCCACCACGATGCGAATTCAGTCGAATTTTTTTTTTTAAAGTTTAGCAATAATAATAATTAAAGTAATTTACAATTAACTTCAGAATTTTCCTGCTATTTAAGGAAATTTTTGTCCCTACAGCTCTCGAATCGACCCCCACTTTCATTTATTAGAACTTGTCGAAACAAGTTTTTTTTTTATTAGGGCAGTCAATTTCTGAGAAAATCTCTCATGGGGAGGGAAGGTTGAGTCCATAAGAACCCGAAAAAGCGAGTAAAAAAGACGAGAAACGAAAAGAACGCGGGCAGAGAAAAGAAAGAAAAAGATGGCAGCAAATGAAAAGGAAAAAGATGGTCGGCTAAGCCAGGCGTGCTCGATCAGGGTTTTTTAAACGAGGGCAAACTCTTCCTGTAGGTTTGGGAATCCAAATCTCGGAGTCTACTAATTTCATAAGTTGGCCAGTAGGACCCACCCCTAGAAAAATGACAATACTGTAGATACCAACGAAAGAACGTCAACACCTGACGCACCACTGGGGCTTCCATCCTAGTCTAATAATATTACCAAGTCTTCTCATCTTATTCATGAGTTGTCATACAAAAAGTGAATATCCGACAATCTACAACTTACGCTTACTTTAAACAACTTTTACCATACTTTAAACAACTTTTTATCTCTCGGACAGTAATGAAAAGTTATATGGTTCTTGTTTCCTCTAATTTGAATAATACAGCCGTAAGAAGCACAATATGTAAGAAATGCTATCTCTCATCCGAAATTACCAGCCATTCCGAACGCGCGTCCACCCACCTCGACCTCATAATTAACGCTGTTGAATGGGATTTGTAAATTGTAATTTGTACAGTTCACACGAGAGGGAGCTGCAAGTCAATTTCTGTATGAATGTTTATGAATGAAATGAACTTTTACGGTAGAACTTGGTCATCATATTAGACCAGCGTTTCTTAACCTTTTTCGACATCAGCACCCCCTGTAGTTAGGTCTAGGCAGTCCAGTACCCCCTTCACCTGGTTAGTAGCAAAAAGTTAGCAAAAGTTAGTAGCAAAAAGCACCACGCAAATACAAAACAAATAAGAATATGAGTACAATTTATAGTTGACCAATAATATTTTGAATAAAAAGATATCAAGTTAAAGCAAAGTGAACATACATTTAAAAGCAACACATTTAGAGTAAAAAAATAAACGAGGAAAATTTTAAAACGATATTAAGACAAGACACACAAAGAATTATATTTACAAATTCAAACCTAAATACTTTCTTGAATATAACAATATAATAAAATACTTGTTCTTGAATATAACAATAGATCAAGCGGCCAAAAGAAATGTTAAGAGTAACAATCAAGGAGAATTACTTACCCCTAATCTTGGGGGTCAAAATCATGCAAAAAAAGTAAATTTCTTGTGACACAGAGTCAACGTCTTCCTTCTTAATATTAATGGTGATAATGTAAACGTGCAATAAATCTTTCGTAATTAAATATATATTCAAATTCTCATACAATAATATCTGTTAATAAAATAGAAAAGATTAGGAGTTTGTGAAGGAGTTTGGTTAACGGACCTAACGTATCCATACTGCACATGACAGAAGCCCTTTTCCAGCATCCCCTAAAATCGATTTCAGGACCCCCTGGGGGTGCTAGCACCCCAGGTTAAGAAACGCTGTATTAGACTATGCTTCCGTCTTGTTTAGTATTTCTTCCCTAAACTTTCAAAAAATTACATTTATAAGTTATTGTACAGAACATAATAATTACGATACTATATGAAGTTAATATGTCAAAGTATACTTTTGTTATGTTTGTACTGTGCATTTTTAAAAATCTATAGGAAACAAACTTAACTACAGGGCTATTCAAACTGATTCACCTGATATCAAATGAGAATATTTTTTAATGTTACAAATACAGAGTGATTTGTGATACATCAACCAAAAGAAAAACTGTCCAAATTTTGTCTCTCACCTTATAAATGCTCTATGTGACTTCCCCTAGTTACACGAGCAACGTCGACACGATAGTCGAATTCCTCCCATACTCGCTCCAGCATGTCCGTTGTCACTGACTCTACGGCAGTAACAAGCCTTTACACAAACATCCTGTTTCCTCGAACTGCCGATACCACCGACGGATGCTCTGAGCACCCGGTGGATCTGTTCTGTAACGTCGACGAAACTCACGCTGCACTGTGACTACCGATTTACAGCTCGAAAACTGCAACACACAAAACGCCTTCTGCTGTGCGGACGCTATTTTCACACTGACTGTTTGTTGCTAGGCTAGGCCACGGCGTGAATTTGGAGCCCTCTCGCGGTGATCTTGTAAAACATGGAGATTTTCTCTTTCATGTGGTGTATGCCCAGTTGATGCATGGGTGATAGGTACGGAAGTATTCTCAGTTGAAATCGGATGAATCAGTTTGAATAGCCCTGTAGTTTTACCAACGAAAAAAACAAAGCCTTGGCACCACGGTGTGGTATAAATGACGCCGCACACACAGCTCATAAGTGATTCACATTTTATCGAACGGAAAAGTCCCGTTTTTACTATTTAAAGGTATAATTTTTTTCAAGTTTATAAGCAACATTAACCTCATAATCTTAAGAATTTTCTGCATTTATTCAGATTTTAGGTAAAAAAAACAGAGCTTTTAAAGGACAGTTTGAAATTGAAACTTCTCAACTTTGAAATGTCGGATAAGATTTTCGAGTGTCTTTCACTAAACTTCTGAAATTAGCTGATACTGAAAGGAAACTTATGAGTACAATAATATTCCATGTGGACAAACAGGGGACAGTTTTTAAGAAGTTTGCTGTTAGGGATACGGCAGATATAAGGAGAGAGAAAATAGTGACATCTATTTAAACAACCTGACCTGTAGAAACAATAAAAATTGAGAATGAGAGAAAAAAAAAAGAATAGATAATATTTGGGGTTGTTCAATCTCCTTCGTAATGGTAAAGGTAATGTAACGGAGGGGACCTACAATTTTACGTGGGATCCAATCCACGAGTCGCTGTATCATCTGAAAGTAGAGAACGATTACTCACCCAGCTTACTGCTAAACGAACCCAACGTCGTTTAACCTGACTAATCTACCTGGAAGCCATGTTCCAACACGGTCACGACATAGCCCTGAAATAGGAAGAACACATCGTGTTCATTGATGAACAGATCTGAAGAATGTGATCAGTGACAATACATAAGCAAATGTGAGGTTGACACACACATATATATATATATATATATATATATATATATATATATATATATATATGGAGAGATAGAGAGAGAGAGAGAGAGAGAGAGTTGTCAAAAGGAAATAGACACCACGATAATTGTCCTCAAGAATAAATAGCAAAGCTCATTAATGGAATATTATTGGAATAACAGAACTATTCTAAATATATTGATTCAATAAGTCCTTATTATTCAATAAGTTATTTATTATCAAGTAAAATACTATGTAAAAAAACCTCGAAGGTGTTTATTTACTTTTGATTAACCTTGGTTTTACTTCCGCCCGAATTGTTCATTCTGACGAAGGTCAAGCTCGTTGCTCCACCTTTGACCTACAGCTTAACGTGGAATCCAATCCAAACCAGTTCCACCACGGTCGGTCAGAAATTACAGTCCTCGCCCGGACTCGATCTCACGATCAGCACCCCATTGTCTTAACCACTAGGCTACCCTGGGTACCTATTTATTTACCAACCAATTTTTATTGTGTGGAAGGATGAACAACTGGTTAGCTGCGCGCCGCCTGTCGTCACCGGGAATCGAACCCGGGGCCGATGGATTCGTAGTTAGCGATGCTAACTACTATACCACCGAGGCCTCATATATATATGATGCAAAACCACAAGGAAAAAGAAAAATTATTCCAAGACCTTTCGTGGTGTATTCAGAAGTACACCTCGTCAGGGAATGAAGGGAGAAGGCGAGATGACAAAAATATATACATATGTACAGCGGGACAGGAAAATAAAAAGATTAGCAAATGATACCAGAGTTAATTAGAGGCAAAAGGTATTTTAACAGGATAATGTCAATTTTATACATTCCCGCACTGTTATGGAAATTATTTTTAAAATGGATAAATGCACATTGTAGAATATTCTTCTCAATTATATCTGTGTTTTTAACGAGCGCTTTAGAACTATCCCACTTGATACTATGATTACATCTATACATATGGTTAAATAATGCATTAGAATTATTTGCTGTTCTACACGCATATTTATGCTGTTTTACCCTAATATCTAACGGGGTTTTTTATGGATGAGGCATGGTTTCACCTCATTGGGCATGATATTAGACAGAACAACAGAAGATGAAGTCCTGAAAATCCACACGCCATTCATGAAGTACTTCTACAGGGTGTTCGAAAAGTCCCGTCACCCCCTACAAAATGTACATATTGTAATTTTAAGAAACAAGCCATTAGCAACAATTACTTTAATTACAGTAAATACAGTTACTAATTACAGTTACTAATCAAGAATATCTGTGTGTGCACCATCATTTTCGTAACAAAGGATTATGCGCCCCCATGCGCGGTGTGAGAATCGACGCAGCATTGCTGGAGTGATTAACAAATGACGGGCGGTATGGTTTCATGCCGAGATCTTTTGTCATATAATCTCTCATTGTGGACATGGAGACCGCAAGTTCTTGTGATCGTTTCCGAAGTGATTTTTTTCGGTGAACGAGCCACCGATGCAATCACACCTTCACATTGTTCCGCTCGCGTTGTTGGTCTTCCCGACCGTGGTCTGTCCTTGATGGAGCCAGTTTCAAACAGCTTTTTCTCCCAGCGTAATACCGTCTTGTTTGGTGGTGCAGCCTTATTGAATCTTGTGTTGAAATCATTCTGGATATCATGCATCGTTTTGCCAGTATATGACCTTTCATGAGCCCTTGTGCTCATCACTATCCTTTCTTCCAGAGTGTAAGTGGACTGGTTTGTGATGGAACAATATGAATGCGATTTTTGAAATCAGCACATGCGAAAACATAAAAATCAGCTGAATTTACACAAAGGCAAAAATCAGTGTTTATCAATGTAAATTTCCCGTAAATTTCGAATAATTTTAAGCAACTTTTACCTAATAATCATATCCTGTTATATGCGCTATAGCAAATTTGGTTGCTAAACTCCAAAAATCCCCGTAAAAAAAAAAAAAAAAAAAAAAAAAAGTAAAAAAAAAAAAAAAAAACCAGTTGTTTCTTCTGACGTCATTATAATGAAAATAACTTCAGAAAATAACTTCGGAAAATTTCACAAACTTTGATTAGTATTTACGGATCTTATTTTTCACTTGCGCTCATATTGTATTTAATAACATTTCGTTAAAAATATATGAAGAATCTTGTAGTAACTTTGTCGTTTAAAACAGTTTGGAGGCTTTTTCTCCAAAAAAAAAAAAATAGTACTTTAAAGTCAAATTTTTATAATTCCTTTTCGTTTCTCTAAAAAAGAATGTTATTTTTGAAAGTAGCGGATTAAACTGCATTAGAAAATGCAAAAAACTTCACTTCTCTACGTGAAGGTCAAATTATGATAATAAAAACCAACTCTAATCGAAGCTGTTGTGGAAATAAACTCTGTCTATTAGAGTGGGTTTTTATTACATTAGAAAAATGTATTTTTATTTAAAACTTTTGCAGTTCCTAAAACTGAAAAGACCCCTTCTTTGCCAACATATTGTAGGTCTTTTGTTAATATATATTTTTGGAGCAATCCAAGAATAAGCACCCCAAATCAATTTAGGGTGCTTTTTCTTGGATTGGGGTCGAATGAGGGTGCTTATTCTTGGATTGCTCTAAAATGGAGTTAAAATGGAGTTATTTCTTCTAAAATGGTTAATTCAATGCCCGGTTAGGTTAATTGTACGCCCTTGACGATTGGTTAGGTTAAGTCGTGATATTTTGGTTAGTTTTCGAAAATATCACGACTTAACGTAACCAATCGTCAAGGGCGTACAATTAACTTAACCGGGCATTCAGTTAACCATTTTAGAGCAATTAACTCCATTTTAACACCATCTTATTAAAATCTTATTAAAAAAGTGATGCTGTGTGCTAAGTGCGATCAAGCAATGAGGAATGTTGACGTTAAAATCCTTTAATTTGGATTGAGGTCGAACTGGGGTGCTGTTTCTTGGATTGGGGTCTAACTGGGGTACTTTTTCTTGGATTGGAGACTTTGGGGTGCTTATTCTTGGATTGCTCCATATTTTTTTAAAATTTGTCGTAAAAATAATAATAATACACGTATCCAACATCAAATGATTTTTATTTACCATCGATGCGGTTTACGCGACTTTTCGAACACCCTGTATAAAACTTTAAAAAAAAAAATACATTTCAAAGATAAAGTATAAATAAAAAAGAAAAAAAAAGGGATCTTCATTAGATATCTCTTCCTGTTTTACAGTTTCGATGCCTGATAATGTACATTTGAATTAAACTGCTGTTGACACACACACACACATATATATATATATATATATATATATATACATATACATATATAACGTAAAGAACGACGCTTGTATAGGAGAACATTCCGCGCAAGATGAGGAGAGACAACGAACAAATGAAAAAAATGAGGACCATGGTGTAGTGGTTATCATATCTGACCGGCAATCGGAAGATCCCGGGTTCGATTCCCGGGTGGTTACCTCATTTTTTTCATTTGTTCGTTCTCTCTCCTCATCTTGCGCGGAATGTTCTCCTATACAAGCGTCGTTCTTTACGTTAATTATACTGCGTGTTCTTTGCAGTTGAAATGTATATATATATATATATATATATATATATATATATATATATCGTAAAGAACGACGCTTGTATAGGAGATATTCCGCGCAAGACGAGAGAGAGAGAATGAAACAAATGAAAAAATGAGGTAACCACCCGGGAATCGAATGTATATAATGTTACGGCATGCGGGAGGTGCCCCCTTAGGGCATTGGTTTCTGCGAGTATGTAGAAGAATTACGGCATTTGGAAGAGTGAGGCCCATGGTGTAATGGTATCGCATCTGACCGGCAATCGGAAGATCCCGGGTTCGATTCCCGGGTGGTTACCTCATTTTTTCATTTGTTTCGTTCTCTCTCTCTCGTCTTGCGCGGAATATCTCCTATACAAGCGTCGTTCTTTACGTTATTTATACTGCGTGTTCTTTGCAGTTGAATGTGTATATATATATATATATATATATATATATATATAAAACTTATTTCGAAACAATGCTAAACAATGGTTATTTTTTGGGGGGGACGAAATGGATTTTTTGTGTATCGTGTTGGAAATCTATTTTCAACTGTAAAGTTTTTATATATAAAATATTAATTGAGTTTTATCGGTAAATAACAGGATGAGAATGTTTTCCAGTTGATTATTTTCCGTTGCTACGTAGTAATATTTATGTATTTGAAAACGACGAAATTTTGTATTGAACAGACTTAAAAAAAAAAAAAAAAAAAAACTATATAATATATATATATATATATATATATATAATTCATATAAAATTTAGTTAATCATTAAATGATCGTCCGGCGTTATATTTTATTTCTCACCTGGCCCGTACCTAACCTTTCATATACATATTTTGCAAATGTCATATAGACTGCCTCCGATATATACATATATATATATATATACATATACGTATGTGGGGGGGAGAGAACTCTTACCAGGCGCGTCCCTCGGATGGCAGATGAGAGAACCCTAGAACCTTCTTTCTAGGGCTGCTCCGAATACACAGAATAAGGAGCCGTGGACCAAACAAACAGCAGAAGGATGGCAAATCGGCTGCTTTATTTGCCATGAAACCCTATGATGATGGCACAGACCTTCCAGTAATTCCTTTGAACGAGAGGAACCTGGAGCGAGTACAGACACCATCTGAGGGATCCGACCCGGCTGATCCAGCCATATGGGACATAAGTCAAGTAAGTCATATATATATATATATATATATATATATATATATATATATGGGATGAATTTCACAATTAAACACGTGAAATGAATAAATGATCCAAACCCACGAGGAAAAAAAAATATTCCAAGGCCTTTCGTGTATTCAGAAGTACACCTCGTGGTGTACTTCGGAATACACGAAAGGCCTTAGAATCATTTTTCTTTTCCCTTGTGGGTTTGCATTATATATATATATATATATATATATATATTAGTGATGGATCGAATAACCGCAACCGCAACCGCAACCGCACTACAACCGCACAAAAATTCACAACCGCAACCGTAACCGCAACCGCCGTTCCATAAGTGCGGTTGCGGTTGTAAAAGCTTAGTTAATTTTAATTTTAGGTTAATTAGAAATATTTCTTTTTTTAAAAAGAAAATGATGGGTCTCCTTTATGCGTGGAGGGGAACGTTGTACGATGAGAGGCGTTGCCGCTTGAAAGGTGAAAATGCAGCAAAAATATTATTCTTGAAATTCACACTGCCTGTCATTAAGTTTGACATCAGTTTTTCAAATGAATAATAATCCATAACTTTCCAATGGGTGGAGGCTGGGGAAAGTGGTAGGTGGGATGAACAGTGCGATGGGTCCTCGTCCCTCATCCTGGTAACACTTAGTGCAAAATATGGTTTTAATTAATTTGACCTATTCTTTCATAATAGCTATATAAGTTTAGAATATACTTCATTTAAATAGTATTTATTTAGTAAATACCTTATGTTGAACACAAGTTTTGCAACACACAAATAGCGGTAGCGGTGTATTGCAAAACTTGTGTTCAACATAAGGTATTTACTAAATAAATACTATTTAGTATAGTATATTATGTACCAAGTGTGGCTAAATCGCACTATAGTGGCTAAATCCAGTTAATAATTACGCATTTTTCCTAGTATATGATAACCGCAACCGCAACCGCGGTTGGAAAAAATTCGACAACCGCAAACACAACCGCAACCGCGGTTGTGAAAAACCGACCACTCGATCCATCACTAATATATATATATATATAAGGTTTGAGATGTTGATGTTTGTTGTCTTTGAAGAAAGGTTTTGTACAATGAATGACAGATGAAAATCATTTATTTCTACACACAATTCGCAATTGATATACGTTAAAATTGGAGCGAAAAACGTTAAATGAGTAACAATTCACGTTTCCCGTAAACACAAAATGGAATTTCATTTGTAAATGGATATGTTATGACACATTCTATTTACATTTTACTTTTTGTTATTACGACAAATTTTCGGTAGAGTTCATACCATTTATACCTTTTATATATATATATATATATATATATATATATATATCAGGCATGGTGCAATTGTAATTTGTAGTTGTAATTGCAATTAATTACATTAGGAAACCAAGGTAAGTGATACAATTACATTCAATTACTTTGAATTACATGAATATTAAAGTTAATGGGTCATTCTTATAGTTTAAACTACTTGCTCATCATGTCTCTCTGGGAGCTTTCTTTTGAAATAAAATATTATTCTTTTTATTTGAAATAAAATGTTCCATTTATTTCAAATATTCCTAACTAAAGTGACAGTTTTTGACCCTTATTATTATTATCATTATTTTGATAAAATAAATGCCAGTTCTTTTGTCCTATATTAGTATTTTTTGAGTGCCTTATTTTTCGTTTCATTAGACCATATGACGTACATGCTGTACGTATATACAATGTCCAGTTGTCCATAGCAAGAACTGCTTGATAAGAAATACAGTTCCGTGCAATGTTGAAACAAAAAAAAGAGTACATATTATTGACCTAATACAAGTATTATTTAGTTTTCATTGAAGATAATGGCCAAAACTGAAAATGGAATTTAAATATGTACGAAGGTAGAAAAGCATGACATAAATAGTGTGTATTTATGAAAAAAAATGCAATTCTTTATAAATATAATTGTAATTGTTATTAATTACTTTACTAAGTAATTGTAATTGAGAATATATCAAGTAATTGTAATTGGAATTAATTAAAGTGACCAAGAATTGCCTCATACCAGAACCTTTCAAAGGTTCCGCGCGATGATTCCTCATTTCACGAAGGTCAAGCTTATCGCCCCTCCTCTCTAGTTGGCCTGGTGAAGTAGTGCGTTGGTTTCTTGTACTCTCCACCTCACATAGCCAGTACGCCCGGCTCATCGAGGATTGTTCTGAACCAGGCGTCTAATCTTCTTTTGAAGATGTCCACTGCAACTCCCTTCGTGTTTCTTAGGTCTTTGGCCAGCTGATTAAATAGTTTTGGTCCTCTCACAACAAAACTATTTTCTTTCAAGGTTAAGGATGTTCCCTGTCTCGCCTTTAATTTGAGAACACGACACAGTCTTCTTTTTCTACTTTCCATCGTTGTTTAGGGAGTTACAGGGTTCAGAGTAAGATTAAGGACTAGTTTCTCCATTATTTTCCCAAGTGTAAGTAATGGTGTACCTATCTCTTCTCCTTTCCAGTGAATATAGGTTTAATTTGCGTAACCTTTCCCAGTAGTTTAGTTCCTTGTACCCATTGATCTTGGCTGTGAAGCTTCTCTGAATCCCTTCTAGCTGTCTAATGTCTTCTTTTTTATATGAGGATGTTAGGAACGAGCAGTATCCCAGTTTGGGTATGATCAGGGTTTTCAGTAGGGGAATAATTACATTCCTATCCCTTCGTTTAAAGGTTCTTAATATCTGCCCCGTTATTCTCTTTGCTCTGTTTACTGCTATCTTATTTTGTGTTTCAAATTTCGCATCATCAGTCATTACAACCCCCAAATCTTTTGCTTTAGAATTTCTCTAAATTTCCTGTCCATTTTGGGTTTAATATTCCATGGAGTTTAGGTCTTCTCTTTTTTCATACCGTAACAGCTGAAATTTCTCAGTGTTAAACTTCATATTGTTGTCTTCCGTCCACTTGTAGATTCTGTTCATGTCTGTTTGTAGAGATCCTATATCTTCTGGGTTTCTTATTTTTCTACTGATCTTTGTGTCATAGGCAAAAGATGTTACTGTACTGACTCTGGTAACATCCTTATCTATGTCAGTTAGCATGATTATGAAGAATAGTGGAACTAATACTTTCCTTGTGGTACTGAGCTGAGGACCTCTGATTCTGATGAAGATACTCCTTGTACTGTAACGACTTGCCGCCACTCACGAAGGAAATTATATATCCATTTCCCTACTTTTCCTGTTATTCCCATATATTTTAGTTTATGTATTATGATTCCATGGTCACAATTGTCGAACGCTTTGGCAAAGTCTGTGTATATTACAGCATAGTTTTCATTACTTTCAAGTGCATCATAATGTTGGTTATCATTGAATTTTTTCTAAGTTTCCAAAACGTCATAGATTTTCTGTCTACCTATTCTTTCAAATATTTTAGTGAAATGAGATATAAGCGACACTGGCCTATAGTTTTTGGCCTCGGATCGATCTCCTCCTTTATATATTGGGACTATGTTCGCGCTCTTCAGAATGCCCGGTATTTCTCCCGTGTCTAATGATCGTCTCCATATCCAATATAGGGGCTCAACGATTGCATTCTTGCAGTTTTTGATAAGTGTGACATTCCATTTATCCGGTCCTGCAGCTGAGTGTGTTTTTAGTTTCCCTATAGCTTGTGTAATATCATCTCTCGTAAAGTCGAAGTCCGTTATACTTTCCCCTCGTAGTTCTTCAAAGAACGCGTTTCTACCGCATATCAGTTTGTCCGTTTTTGGGGTACTGAAAGATGATTCGCACTGAGCTCTTAATATTTCAGATACTTCTGTTAGATCATCAGATAAAGCATTGTTCTCATTTTTCAGAGGTCCGATAGTCGTATAGTTTTTCGACTTCCTTTTTGCAAAATTATAGAAGTACTTTGAGTTAACCTTTATCGCTTCCATAGCGTCGTCGTCTTCTTTTTCTGTATGCTTCTCAATTAGTTCCTGTATAACGTCAGCGATACTCTGCAGTTTATCATTTAATATTTTTCTGATGTTACCTTTACAGTTACTTAATTTTGCAGTCACTCTTTTTCTTTTTTGGAACAATGACCTCTTTTGTCTCTCGAACCTGCTTCTCTTTCCTTTTTTTTTTTTTTTCGGGACATGTCTTTCCACAATTTCCAGCGTCTTCTCCTCTAAGGTCGTTAGCATCTCTTCCGCTGTCTTGGCCTCGAAGATGGATTTCCAATCTATTACTTCCATGCTGGATGCACCATCTTCCCAGTTTATAGTTTTGGAGTGAAAATTAAAAATTTCGAATTTGCTTCTTTCTGTTCGTGTTCTTTCCTTTCTTGTTGCTTTTATATTGGTTGTTATTTCAGTGATGTTGTGGTCCGATATCATAGTTGGGGATATTTCTACATTATCAATTAGGTTGCTGTTGTTTGTGAATACCAAATCTAGGCAGTTGTTTTTTCTGTTATTTCTTGCGTTAACATAAATTCATCAGCCAGAGCTAGTAGCATTTTTACCTGCTCCTGGTCTTCTCGTGTGCCCCCCTTGTTCTGGTGTATACATATATTTTTTCCTATCCTTTTATATTTCATGAATGGGAAATTAAAATCACCACAGAAAAAAATATTTGGGGTTGGAGAGTATAGATCTTTTACCCAGTTTCTTACCTCTGTAATGGAATCTGAAAATGTTGAGGGTGGCTTGTTTGGGGGTCTGTACATTACAATTAGTACCACATTTAAATTTTCAACTTTTGCTGCTACACATTCTACGTAGCTGTTTGAAGTACTTATAGTCATTTCCGCCATATGCCTCTCGTGTGTGTAAATAGCACATCCTCCTTTACGTCTCACTGTTCTGTCGGCTCGGAGTATGTTATAGTTGTCAATTTGTATTTCTTTTTGGCAATACAGAACTCACAGTTTTCACAGTTCGCCTGGCAGTCCTTTAGACGAGTTTACGTGAGGCATGCAAAGTCTGCTCCGGTTTCTTGCATGAATACTTTCAGGTATAAAACTTTGTCCGTGGAATGATTTCATTTAAGGTCCTGAATGTTGGCTAGGATTATTTTTATTTTTTCTCTGTCTTTTTCGCATACAGGTGGTTCCGATTCGTTTTCCAATGGTGGTGCCGGTTTCGTTGTCTTACTTACATTCCGAGAATCGTGGGGGTCGGCATCCCATGATTGCGGTACGTCGACGATATTTTGTGTATCTGGCCCATGAATCGTGACCTGGATGACTTTCTCCTTCAGTTAAATGATCAAGTCCCCTCCATTAAGTTTACTTTAGAAGTGGAACAAGACAACTCAATCACGATTTTGGTTGTGCGTGTACATAGGGAAAGCCGAGGTTTTAAGTTTAGTATCTATCGGAAAAAAACAAACAATTTGTCCTACGTACACTTTTACTCAGGACATGACACCCCCATTAAGAAGGCCATATTTTCTTCAATGTTTCTCCGCGCTCTTAGGATCGCCAGTCCGGAATACATCGATGCCGAATTGGAAAAAATTAACGGTATTGGAAGTGATCTGTGCTACCAACCTGCGTTCATGGAATCTTGTCTTAACAAGGCAAAACGAACCTTCTATCGTGTGAATAATAATACACGCACTTTGCCAAACAATATTTTAGTACTTCCATTTTTCCCGGGCATTTTAGGCATTGCTAATGTACTTAAACTTTTGGATATTAATGTAGTATTTTCATATAACAATATTGTGAAAAATATCATAGTAAAAAATAGCCCTACCAATAATCCAGGCATTGTCTATAAAATTGGTTGTAAATAATGTGATTTCTTTTACATTGGTCAGACGGGAAAAGATTTGCACACGCGTGTAAAACAGCATCAATATTCCATTAGAACGGGACGGTCGTCCAGTGCCCTTTTTGTCCATTTGTCAGAGTTATCCCATTGTATTGATTGGAATAATGCTTCAGTTTTGTTTCACTCTAGCAACATTGTTAATAGAAATATTCTTGAGTCTGCTATTATCCAACTTACAAATAACTTTAACATGAGCAAAAGTCTTTTTCAACTCGATCCCGTTGTTTTGAATTCGTTCAGAATGGATTTAGACAAGAAGGGCAGAGTACTAAAACTTTGGTAATTTTCCCTTATAAATTTGTATGCTCCTCTTACAATTTTTTAAATATTTTTTGTGACCTATATATCATTCAGGCAATATCTATAAAATTGGTTGTAAACAATCCATTTGATCTTGTGTTGAATTCGGGCAAAGTGCTAAAATTGGTAGTTTCCTTACAAATTTGTATGCTCCTCCCACAATTTTTATTTCTATATTTATTATATATGTATATATATTTTTTTTTTTGTAACCTATATAGTCTTGAACTCTTTATTTACTTCAGTGTTCCTGAGGATGTCATTAGACGAAAGCGCTTGAGCACCACTCCGTGTTTCCTTTCCTTCGTGGTTTTATTCATCATAAATATTTTTCACGTGTTACTTTCGTGAAATAATTTTCATATATATATATATATTAGTGATGTAGGTCACATCCGCATCCGCATCCGCATCCGCGGAACATCCGCACATTTTCTCGCATCCGCATCCGCGTCCGCATCCGCACTTTGGACTACGGATGTCGTGCGGATGTGGACCGTTGAGATAAAACGTCATTAATAAGCGGAAATTATCAAATTCTACTATATTAATAGAACTAGTTCATTGTGCGCAAAAGTGATGCAAGCGACAAGACGAGAGGCTGTTCTTGTATGAAGTTACTCTCTTGCAACCTACTTAGATCCACGTTACAAAGCTAAGTTATTTTCACCTAGTACATTAGAACGAGTTAAATCATCACTTGGCAAAGCAGTTGAAGAGCTTCAATCTCTTGAATCTGTCGCTTCGCCACCCACCAAAAGAATAAAAGTTCAGTGACAGAACCAACACCTTCAACAAGCAAATCTATCACAGAATCTGTCTCTCAGTTTCTTGAGTCAAGCAGCAATGACGAGACCTACGCGATGTCAAAAGATGTAGTAAAAATGATCGAGAGCTATCACCAAGAAAAACGCCTGGCTGCATGTGACAATCCTATTAGTTGGTGGAAAAATACGCAGAATATCTATCCATACTTGAGTAAACTTGCAAGGAAACATTTAGCCTGTCCTCCAACAAACGTACCAAGCGAGAGATTATTTAGCAGTGCTGGATTAATATATGATGAAAAGAGAAACAGACTGGCAGCAGAAAAGGCAGAAAAATTAATGTTCCTTAAGCATAACCTTCCTATAATTAAGTTTGAACATTAAACGATGAACATCTTAGTTTACTTTATTTTAATTACTCATTTATAAATATGCCTAATAAAACTTTAAACTTAATATAAATAGTTATCAAGCTAATTAAAGATCTCTTTCTATAAGGGTGGAGGTTGGGGAAAGAGGTCGGTGGGGTGCATTTGAGTTGGTTCACGTCCCGCATCCTGGTAACACAATTATGGTTTCTAATTGTGGCTGAAACTCAACAAAATATAACGAATTTATTTGCACGAATTCACTAATTGATTTCTATATTAGTTAGATGCTTGATATTATTTTATATGTTCAGAGAAAAGTACAGCAATTATTGTACAATTAATCAATTATATTACATTATAGCTACAGCTCTCTCTATATAATAACTTATTATATACGTTAAACACAACAAATCTCGAATATATCCTAAAAAATAACGAAAATGTATACATCCGCATCCGCATCCGCATCCGCATCCGCGGATGTTGAAATCAAACATCCGCATCCGCATCCGCGGATGTGAAAAAAATGACATCCGCTACATCACTAATATATATATATATATATATACACGTTAACTATTCTCACAAAAATGACCATTGCGTCGGAATTCAGTTTATTCTGTCCCTAAATGACTTCATGTTTATACCATGTAAAGATTTAGCTTTGAAATTTGAATAAGTTGTTTTATGAAGTTTGATAATAAAATGATATTGAATGGTTAGAATGTGCATATAAATGGTAAGATTTTGGCGGATATTTTGAGAAGAGAAATACGTTTGTAATAAAATGATAACGTCTTCAGGCTTCTGAGTGATGTTACCCAAGAGAGACAATTCGTTTAGAGTCACCATTGTGTCAATATGTTTAGCGCTTTAGCCAAATTGGCTACGCACTCCTTTTCCTTCTGTGTGCCATTATGAATTTTACGATTATATATATGTATACACATACATATATGAATTTTTATAGCATATGAGTGTATATAAAGTGCAATAATAAAACTCTGACTATATACTGTATATATATATATATTCACTCTCCTCATGTGTTCATGCATGGATGAGAGAACTGTTTATTTCCGAAGCTCATTTTTGTTTTATTTATTTGTCACTGAAATACTTTATTGAATTACAGTGTTTTTTTCACATAATGGGGTTCAATTTCAAATTTAATTAAATAATTGTAATATTCTTAACTCGTTTTTTTTTAATCTTTGTAATCATCATTATTTCACTAATCGATCTAAATCCAGTTTCTGTCAAAGCCTTTACTATGACGATAAAGGTCTCTCTCTCTCTCTCTTTCGTTCAGGCCTTTTAGTTTCCCACAAGGTTGGTTCAGTGAAGTATTCCTTCAGCGGTTCAACCAATCTTTTACACATACCAAACCATCCAACATTTTTCTTTATCACAAAAGAAGACATTTCCGACTGAAAAGGATTCTGTTATGTAAAATATCTGAAAATAAGTGAACGAAGCTCTCCATTATCGATTGAAAATGAGACATCCAAGTCAAAGATGGCGATAAACAATAATTTGCATTTCCCACTTTTAGTTGCAGTTTTTGGAAAACAAATTATTAACTTTTTTTTATAGAAAATAATTCTTAAAATTAAAAATATATTTTCAGCTGTGCTTCACTTTCATTTTATCATTACGACCTTTTCGTCACTTGTCACACAATGGATGTTAGACTTACATTCAGTTATGTATGGTCGTTTGTATTTTTGGATTTGCGTTTAAATAACGGACTTCACTTGAAAATTATTGTTAAAAATGCTTAAAATGAAGTTTAATCTTTTAATACCATCACTGAGTTGACTTGAATACGACTTTACAACTCACAAAAATTAAGATATTAAATATAGTCAATAAATCATATATATTATATATTATATATGTTGCACACAGACCATGCATGCAACAAAGAACTCTTGTGGGAAAATTAAATCCACTGTAGTCACAATAAGTATTGGTAAATGACAATACTATAGTTTTTCTTTTTCATGATGGAAGCCCAGCGTGGGCAACGGGTCACTCGGGATCTTTTCGTTTCATGTACTGTTTCCGATTTTGTTGAAAATAAGATATTTAATGTAGAGTTTTACGCTAATTTAAAAAATGTAAGTCGTTTCTTGGAGAAATGAGCGGTTCGAAAGTTAGTTTACGTTAGGTTAACTGAATGCCCGGTTAGGTCAACTGAATGCCAGGTTAAGTCAACTGAATGCCCGGTTAGGTTAATTGAATACCAGGTTAGGTCAACTGTATGACCTTGACGATTGGTTAGGTTAAATTGTGATATTTTTGTTAAAACTAACGAAAATATCACGACTTAACCTAACCAATCATGAAGGGCGTACAGTTGACCTAACCGGGCATTCAGTTGACCTAACCGGGCATTCAGTTGAACTAACCGGGAATTCACTTAACCTAACCAGGTATTTAATTGACCTAACTGGGCATTCAATTAACTTAACCAGACAGAAAAATAACGGTCGAAATCTATTCACACAAATACTTAATGGCATAAGCCAATTTTACTAAAGAATACAATAACTCTTGTATTAGTTTTCAGTTGTATTGTTATAGTTTTTGACCCAATACAAAATTACAATAACAAACCTAACTTTTGAACCGCTCATTTCCCCAAACAAAGACTTACATTTTTAAAATCAGCGTAGAAATCTACATTAATATCTTATTTTCAACAAAATCGGAAACAGTACATTAAACGGAAAAGATCCGTCACTCGCAAAGAGGCCCGAAACTGGGGCCTCTTTGCGAGTGAGGCTCAAAATTCGTGTTTAGCGTAAAAAGTTCAAAATAGTCAACGTTGTCGATCCTATTCAGAAGCTTAAAGCCTCGAATTAATTCGCTTTGAGCCGACGCTTTACTAAGAATATAAATTAAGATCAGTGAGCCTACGATTGTATGATTTACGACGAACGGCGGAATTAGTTGTCGCTCTGGTTGGACATTCTCGAGTATGTGTATGTCTTTCTCAAGGATGGGACCAGAATTGCACAGCATACTTGAGATGGGGCCTAACGAACGCGTTGTAACGAGGAAGACTCGAGATCACTGCTCATAAGCACCCTAAGTCTTTTTCCAAATTGGTCGTTGCAAGATCCTGCCCGTGCAGTGAGTAGTTTGCACATAAGTTTCGGAATCCACTTTGCAATGCTTTGCATTTGTCGACGCTGAAGAGCATTTACCAAGTGGTCGACCAATCCGCGAGCCGATGTAGATCATTTTGAATTTTCAAGACACCTTCCGCGTTGTCCACACTGGAACCTAACTTGTGTTCGTCAGCGAATTTTGATACGAGTTACAGAGTTAGAGTTACAGGCCAGCAAAGACGCTAAGATCCATTGTAGGCAAGCCCAAGAAGGAAGCAGAAAGACTAGAAATAACAAAAAAAAATATCGAAAACTTATACCATGCTTACACTCATAGACGTGTAGAGCTTTCACACAGGACATTAGTTACACATTAGAAGACAAGGGAAAATAAAGGATAACATAAACACTAAACTACTTAATCTAATCTACACTTTGCATTTTTTAAGGATTTTTTATTTATTTATTATATACAAGAAGTCATCATTTCGTCGTTGCATCATTTCTCCATAACCTGCCAAAGCCACCGTATCGAAGATTTATCATATAGTAATTGATATTGCGTCCTTCGCATAGGAATTACCTAGATAAAGGAGTACTAATCCAGAGGGCACCTCCAGCTGACCAGACCTACAATTTAGGAATTTTCCATTCCATAACGTGAACAATTTTTATCCTTGCGAAATTTTGCTGTACAATATTTAAAACTAAAGTTCCACTCTAACTAAGTAGCTTCCCTGAAGATGAGTACGACTATCTGGAGATTTTGACTCCCATCATCTGAAAACTTCCAGTGCTCTAAAACCAGACTTGACCAGCGCCTCCTACTACATTTGTTGACAAAGGGTGAATTACTACCCCTCCTCTCTCTTAATTATCCCCCCCCCCTCAAGCAGCACCCTTTTAATAATGCAAAAAAGAAAAACGAAAGAAAAGAGCAAAAGAAAGAAAGAAGGGGAGAGAAGAGTGCCTTCCCAAAGAAGAGAGAGAGAGAAGAGAGAGAGAGAGAGAGAGAGAGAGAGAGAGCTATTTGTTTCTTCAAAGTTAACAAAACAATAAAAAGTTTTAATGGTAGAAACCTTCTTTACTGTATTAAATTAGCGTTATTGCTTGCGTTAAATGAAGTTATTTTAATGGAATTTAAATACTAATATGCTAAAAAGATTTGAAACGCGGTGTTGTTATTAATAATAATAATAATAATAAGAAGAAGACGAAGAATAAATAAATATATATACACTCGTACAGTAAATGAGTTATGACACGGTATAAAATAAGTCAACCAATAACTTCGTAAAAAACACAACTCGGGGTTAAAATAAAACAAAACTTAATATATTGAATTATTAAAATTATGTTATTGTATCTTTCATCTACAGAATAGATAGTCATGATACATTGACTTAAATCTGCACGACACAAGTCTGAATATAATAGTAATACAAAGCTATAGAAGAGATACTGTATGATTTCTTACTTATTGGCCTAGATATGAGACGTCACAAATTTTTCTTCTCTCGAATAGCTTACTGTTGCAATTTAGTAATGACTTTTCCTCTTGAGAAAAGGCCAATTATAGTAGAATTAAAGGTTTGCTCAAAGATTCCTATATATTTACCATAGCCATGCACGCATCATCTATGCATCTTTTCGTTTCTCTCCCCTGAAATAAAAGGTTTATTAAGGAGATTTTGCACGTACAGCAAAATTAGGTAAGGGAGGTAATATTTAATGTGTTAAAGTATTATATTTTAATTAATTAAAGAAAACTGGTTCTCTACAAAGGATTTATTATGATGTAATTAATCACCATTTTGATAATTTGGGTTATGGAGAAATAAAGAATATGAATATTACTGAACGTATGCCAGTAGTATGGCCGCAAAATGGCCGAGTGCAGAGCAATTGCAATGTTGATGAAATGAGTGCCAGTGCCAACCCCTCTCCCCAGTGCCACCTCCAGGGTGCCAAAAAAGGCACCCCCCAAAAAGTGCCAAAAAAGGATTCCCCCAGCAAGCTGTAGGGAGTCCACCTAACCTCTTTGGGGAGAAGGTGGGACGGCCCCCCCCCCAAAGGGGTATACCTAACCTAAGAGAGAGAGAGAGGAGGAGAGAGGAAGAGACCATCCAGCGTCTGCGAGATGTAGACGCTTAATGAGAGCGCAGGGTAGCATCACTTGGTTTAGAACCCGAAATCCGCCAGTTGGCTTAATCAGCGAGTTGGCACAGTCTTGCATGGACCACGCACTCGCGATCAGCTTATAAGTACCCAGTTCATTCATAAGATCTTGTGGGAGCATGATTATGATGCACGGATGGAAACAGATGGACAGTACCGTGAAGAAATAAACACGATCAAGCGTTGAATAGTGCTGGATCCTCTCAAATGCGGTGATAGCTTGTTCGGAGGGCGTACAAACCCATTCAAGCTATACTTTCCACCTACGGAGGGCGTGAAACTCCATTACTACGACTTCTGTTCTTTATATCCCTAGGTGATGAAGAACAATCCGTACCCCGTAGGTGCACCTAAAAACTGGTGGGGCCTGACCTACCCACCATCGAGGTGTTCTCAACAAATTTGAACAAGTACTATTTCGCTCTTTCTTTCGTAGACGTGCTCTCCCCTCGCGATTTATGGATGCCAATCTTACCCGTCGTTATAGACCACAAACTCATGTTATGTTTCCCCTGTGCGTGAAGTGCGCAGAGGAGAATAATGGGTCCTGTAATCAGACAACCAACCAGCGTAAGATCAGAAGTGTATATACAAGTCCTGAGCTGTCTCTAGCCGTCCGCCATGTTTACAGAATATTGAAGATTATATGAGGTGTGGAGGTTTCAGAAACTCCTCAACCCTTTCACGCCGTATATAAATACGTTTTGAAAGGATAAAGTAGAAGCATCAAGCTACCCGGGAAGGGTTGAGAGCGAGGGTGAAAAATCAGCTTATATTCGGCGTTACCGTGACCGTAAAGGGATACAACTTGACCGGGCCCAAATTGTTAAGAACCCTGGCAAGCTCTTTAGTGTAAAGTTATGCCTAAATAGTCTTTGGGGCAAGTTTGCACAGAATACAGATAAGGGGAACGTTCACCTAGCCCAAATTTATAACGAGGTTATGGAGATCGTGAATGTTGGTAACATGTACATAATAAAGTACAGCATCACCGAACTGGACACAGATATCTCACGTGTTACAAACATACCTGTAGCCAGCTTCACAACGGCATACGCACGTATCAAGCTTAGGGGACTACTGCACTCTCTTGGGCGGAGGGTGCTGTACGCTGACAGAGATAGCGTAATATTCACAGAGAGGGAGGGTGAATACATGCCGCCTATTGGGTATTCCTCGGAGAATTGACTGACGAGATCAACGATGAGTATGGTGATGATGCATACGCTGACTCCTTTGTATCAACAGGCCCAAAAACTTATGGAGTGCGGGTGAGGGTGGGAAAAGAGCTGAAATATATCGTGAAGGCGAAGGGCATCACGCTTAACCTGACGAACCTCCGGTCGTTAACTTTGACTCGTTGAAGGAGCTAGTGTGCTTAGAAGATGAGGGTGATCAATCACCCCAATTGACTCTAGGAACCCACAATTTTCGGGCACAGAAACTGGGGGTGTGAAGGAACTTAGGGGCACAAAGGTGTGTCGTAACACCTATAGGAAACGTTACCAGGTGCCTGGCACCTATGATACCGTACCCTTTGGGTACCATAGTACCTGAAAGTCATATATGTCTATTGTTAACGATATGTTTATTTATTGCGTATATTTGAATATGTAAATGTTTCAATTAGGGTTTCATTTTCTCCTTTGTGTGTGTATGTGTTGCGGATGTACAGGAAAAAAGTCATAAGCTCCGCCCACTGTAAGCTCAATCAAAGGGCCACGTGACTCCTGGATCTCAGATGTATATTTGAAGAATTCTCACGTAGACGAAAAATAGTGATGGCGACTTTTGATATTGCGTGTTCGACGTTTACGAAGTGGTATTTGGTAAAGTCGGAAGATGTGGTGAATACTGAAAGACGGCTTAGCCCCCCCCCCTCCTTTGAGACTTTTAAGGCTACATTGAACCGCGCGAAGCTTGAGGAACAAGATGTTCAAATACTTTATGGATATCCTGGCGAGAGCATTGCCGGATTTCGCGGCACAAACGATGTAATGGATTACGTTGTAGGGCTAACTGTATAAAAAGCGTACATATATCGTGAGATGAAAGAAACAACGCGTACAGAAGAGAAGCAACTGGTATGGGTAGTGAACAGATACGTGATACCCCCTCATATGCCATTGTTTGTACGTTGTGTATAAATAACGATCAGCCGCTTCATCCTCGACAGAATGTTTGAAATCGCAGGTTTCCGCAAACTTAAACCTATATTAGACGCACGTGTTACGGATATGGTTTATTTTGATACAGTTCTTGAATACGCATACACCACTCTGCTCGACGGGTTTATCGAATGTAGGAATGAACATGGTGAGAATGGTCTAGAGCTGGATGCTTATTTAAATGGTTTAGACTCTTCGAAATATCATGAACTTTGATACAAAGGACTTGAGCGGTACATGGCAGAGCTCGCCTACACAGTTCACCCTGAAGAGTTGTATCTTTATATAATGAGGTGCTGTTGTTATGATTTAGAAGATTATTTCAACTGCCGCTATGCGTTGTGAGGAAGAATTCACGATTGAAAAGCTCGGATCGGTAAGAAAAAACCCTCGATTGGAAAGGAGTGTTTATAAACTTGTTTTTAATAATGATGTTGTGGCTAACGATGACCTCTTTGTGCGTGCTTTTGATTGTATTTTATCCGTGTTTAAAGATAATTTGCCAACCAATTGTAACGTGGGCACAAAAATAGTATTAAACGATATGAAGGCCCTTTCCATCGAGTATAGGCACCCGCACACCTTCAGTGGTGAAATAATGCTAAATCGTATTTATTGTATAGTACAAAGCAACAATGATGTAACTGTAGACTCGATCACGTGCGAGTTTAGCATTTTAGTTAAGCGCAGTAGAATATAAGGTGTATGTATTTTGATTTTATATAAGTTTTCTGTTTATATATATATATATATATATATATATATATATATATATATATATTAATGGGTATATAGTTTTATCCTATACTGTTACTATTTTTTATATAAGTTTTGGTGTTTATATATATAAGGGCGCATTTGCTCGTACATATATTAAATGGTTATATATTTTATCCTGTACTAATATTATTATTTAAGAATGTGTATATATCCTTCGCTTATGTGTGTATTTTTGCTGTATATTATTTTTGAATGCTATCCATTTCCTATATATTTCATGAATTATTTCCCATAACTCGTCTAAATAAACAGAATGATGTAATGGTTGTTTTTGGTTGTATATATGAACGATATTAAGGAATAACTGGGGAGATGGGAATATATATACCAAATGGCTGGTTATGCCTTCTAAGCCGACTGGCGGATTTCTAAGCCAACTGTCAAGAATACCTGTAAATCGCAGTCTGGCAGCTCAAACGATATATACACATCTGCCATTTACGCCTTCTAAGCCGACTAGCGGATTTCTAAGCCAACTGTCAAGAATATCTGAGTAGCGCAATCTGGCAGCTCAAACGTTATATTACACACACACACACACATCTGCTATTTACGCCTTCTAAGCCAACTGGCGGATTTCGAGTTCTAAGCCAAGTGATGCTACCTGAGCTCTCATTAAGCGTCTGCATCTCGCAGACGCTCGATGGTCTCTTCCTCTCCTCCTCTCTCTCTCTTAGGTTAGGTATACCCCTTTGGGGAGTGAGGCCGTCCCACTTATCCCCCAAAGAGTTAGGTGGACTCCCCACCTTGCTGTGGGAATCCTCCATTTTTTGGCACCTGGGGGGTGGGGGTGTCACTGGGGGAGATGGTTGGCACCTTGCAACAAGGGGGGCACTGACACTTATTTTATCAATATTGCAATTGATCTGCACTCGTCCATTTTGAGGCCACACTACTTATGCCTTATAAATACTATATATCATATAATATAATATAATATAAAATATTTAAGGTGCTTCTAAAAAATTAAGTTTCGAATCTTTTAACTAAGAACCCGCCATTTGTTGACACCTATAGAGAAAATATCGTGTATAAATTTTCTTTTAGAGATTCGACAATATTTAGGACTCAAACAAATACACTGAAGTTTCTCCCTATATTTCCCTAAAGTTTACTGGTGTAGTACTTAGCTTCGGGTTCCACCCTACTCCAATCATCTGAGATGAGTATTTTACCCTCTCTGGGAGGGGGGAGGGGTGATTATCATGCTTTCCAAAGCACTCATTGTCGCCCGGTATGCTGCTGTTTCACCATTCCTTTCTTCGTGGGATTTCAAAAGGTCTTTCGATGGCCCTCTACTTAATGATTTGCAGAAGATACTGCTTTTGATGCTCATCGTAAGTGATGAGTTGAAATTTTGGATGAGGGCGACTCCTCTCTCAGCAAAGTCGTTGACCACGCGAAGGTAGCCCAAAGTAGCCTCACCTTCACGATAAGAAGTGTGTCACATTTTCACTCATTTGGGTCCTTCTCCAGGAAATTGGTGTCAGTCTCCATGATTGTAAAAAATAGAGTTATTTTGTCCCTAGATTGTGGACAATGACACTCTTGCAGTGGGGAGAGTCATATGAATGAATATTCTCTCTCATGGTGTGACTATGTTCTTTTTCTCCTCAGATGACACAACAGAATTAAATAAGGTCAAGCCAATAACAATCTCACTCAGGTACCACAAATGTCAGCCAAAAGCGGTGGTAGCAGCCTTTGAGATCTCCTGGTGTCGATAGGTATGAATTCGCTTGAGGAAACTGAGGTTTCGTTGCTGAAGTGATCAATGTAAAGGTGAACTATGCAGTGATGTACTCCTCAGGCATTGAGACAAAGGCAGTGAAGTTTCTTAGGTGACTCCACACCAACTTGCTGTAACTAGGACTTCCAGATAAGGACGGCCACTGTGGGAAAAGAAACTGTTAAGAAATAACCACACCTTGAAGCTGTAGCGGGCACGGTCGAGGGTGTCGTGATAGTGGAAACATATTCCGCTTCGACGAGATCCGCCTAAAATGATGACAGTCAGCTCAAGAGGCTGGTTGTAGTCGTCTCGGCGGTGATTATCAGTTAATCGTGTTGTCTTGACCTCTTTGGAGGTTGAGCAGAAACATCCTTCGAATGTAACGAAACACTAGTTATGCTACAGCTGCTAGAAGAGGATTACAGTTGGACAACATCTGTCTGTGCCTTCATTTCCTTGGCATGTCTCTTCGCGTGATTAATGCTGTCAGCTTGTCTCTTCCGCTCCCGCTCCTCCTGTTTCGAGAATTTCTTGCTTCCCGTTTGTCTTTCTCTCCCTGGGCGGTTTTGAAAAGCTTCCTGGCTTTTCTGGGTTGTAACGTTCTTGCGGGATGTGCAGTTTTTCAGCCCGTGTCACTCTGCATGGAGCTTCGTTACGTGCTCCCGCAAGTGTTCGCGAGGCTTGGTTGGGATACGGATCTTTTACCATATGAGGAGAAGGGCATCAGTGATGGCTGCGACACTCGCTTTGAAAGACATGCTCTCTCGGTGGTGGAAGAGTAAGCCCACGACTTCTTTCCTGAGTGGAATGTTTGTCTCTGAAAAAGCACTTTTAGTGTGGCCTACCAACCGTACGTTACTGGCTGAAGGCGTCTTCACTCCTCCCTTTACCATGATCAGTTATTCACTTTTATTATTAATACATTAATTATATTAAGACAATCAACCCTAAAAATTGTGGAAAAAATAAAAATCACATCATATGCTATTTCGAACATTATCGGACAAGATTTTACCACAAAAGGATGCATAGTGCATAGGCCTTAGGAAATTCCAAGCTTTGTTTAGACTGGCAATGAATACTCCTCATTCCTTTCTCCAGGTGACAGTCAATTGCAGTTGGCTTTTCGCGAAACAATAAAGTGAAAATCTACACAACCATATCACAATAAAGTCAATTGTGTAGATTTTTTATAAAATCTTGTTTTCGTCGAATTTAGAATTGTAAAATGAACATGCAAATATACCAGTGTACGAGGTCCATTTTATGAGTAAAAATCAATTTTTAAACTATTTACACTCTTTTGTTTGAAATGTAAGTTCAGATTTGAAAAAATTTAGTAAATTTTAAATGATGAAAAACATAATTAAAGTTTGCAACTTTTTGGCTAAAATATAAGATTTTTGCATACTCATCCATAAACGTCATAGACTTAACGCAATCCTTTAATAATGTTGAATCTAAAAAAATCTATATATATATATATATATATTATATATGCACACAGAGTTTTCTTCCAAAGTGTCACCAAATGGCGGATTGTAGCCCAAAAAACAAGAATTTCATTTTAGCTCCATTACCGAGGAAACACCGTAATATATATATATATATATATATATATATATATATACACACACACACAGTATATATGCGTGTGTAAATATGAATAATTCTAACATTCATTTTTGCATATAAGATCCAAACTTGCATGACATGCTACTCATTGCTACTGTATAAAATATTCATGCCGAGTTTGGAAAAATAAATTAATTTTCAATTTTGTTTCTATTTTATTTTTGCTAAGTAATTAATTAATTATTTCTTTTCTAAATTACCTAATCATATTTTTAATTTAAGCTTAATCATGTAATCGTGTTAAATTCTGCAATGTTAATTTTTTGTATACTCTCTCTCTCTTAGTCGTAAAAGATGAAGTCATATCTTGTTGAAACTCTAAATTAACACTTAATTTTAAATTTTAAGCATTTAATTTTGGTTCATATGCATGTTTAATTTTAATTCATGATAACATGCATATTTCAATTTCCACTTTTAGTTAACTCGGCAAATCATGATAACATCAGATCTGTCAACATACTGTTTAAGAGAAAAATGTGCCTTCATCTTCAGATATCTTGCTTAAGCAAAAATTTGCCATAATTTTCAAATATTTTGTAAAATAATTCAGCCAATTGAGAGTCAAAAACCAAGTCAACATTAAATAATAATGACGTCACCAATTTAAAACATATGAAACCCTTGTAATCTAAATTATTATTCTGTCTGATCTGACCTAGAGACCAGTGATGTAGTCGAGACCACCAAGTCCGAGAGTGAGACCGAGACCGAGACCTGATCCTGTGAGACCAAGATCGAGACCGAGATCAAAGGTTCGAGATCGAGATCTACCTTCCGAGATCGAGACCCTTAAAATTCGAGACCGAGATCGACATCGAGACCAAGTTCATGCCCTTTCAATTTGTTTTACACTACTATGGAAATTAGACTATGTTAAGTATATTAATAAACTAATAACTACTTTCTCAGATGTAGTGTGTTGAATGCAAAAAGTGTAGCCTATAAATTAACAAATGAATATACTGTATATATACGTACTTTTTATTTATTTACTTCTTTTATATATGTTACAGAAGGTTTAATGAACGTACCCACTACCCAGTTTGACTTGTGCATTTATTTAAAGCATGATAGGTGCTCATTACACTTAAGGAACATCAGCATGCTCAGAAGATCTGCTGAAGTTCGACTTCTGTGGGGCCTCATTATTATGCCTCCATGGCTAAATACACGCTCAATTGGAGCACTAGAGGCAGGCACTGTTAAAACAGTCAAGGCAATATTGGCCAGTGATGGGAATTTATCCCTTTTCTGGTGCCAAAACTTTATTGGAGAGCAGTTGTCTAAAATATGAGATTCATCAATCTCTAAGAGGTGCCGCCGCAACTGTTCCCTGCGGTTCAAAATCTTCCCAGTTTCAACGTTATTCTGCTTGGACCGATAGCTTTGATATTTTGCCATTAGTCTCGGAACTTTGGTTTGACTCTGTTTTATTTCGTCATCGCTGCTGTGAGAATGAGCGCTGTCTCAAAACAGGGTGACTGATTAGTGAATACCTAGAGTCCCTTACTTTTACAAACTTTCATAAACATTCTGAATTGTGTCTATTCAACCAAGCCACCATCATGAGTATGCCAATAACATGTATTTTTCACTACGGTCTCGAGAGGTCTCGAAAGGTCTCGGGGAGGAAAACCGAGACCGCGTCTGTCGAGACCGAGATCGAGACCGAGATCTAAATAGCGGAGACCGAGATCGAGATCGAGGTCTGCAAATTGGGTCTCGAGATCGGTCTCGAGACCGAGACCGATCTCGAGACCGAGACCGATCTCGAGACCGAGACCGATCTCGAGACCTACAGTACATCACTGCTAGAGACTAAAGCATTACCTGAAATTTTTTATGAAGCAGTAAACTACAGTAGGAGAATATCTTTGTCTTCTCCAGAGAACTTGGTTTTAAAACACAATAAATAAATAATTTGGTTGGTAGGTAAATGGGTACCCTGGGTAGCCTAGTGGTTACGACTAGGCTGGTGGGGCGTAGTTCGGATTCCACGTTAAACTGGAGGTGTAAAGTGGAGTGACAAGCTTGACCTTCGTCAGAATGAGCAATTCGGGCGGAAGCAAAGCCAAGGTTAACAAGGTTTTATATATATATATATATATATATATATATATATATATATGTACATAGAGAGAGAGAGAGAGAGAGAGAGAGAGAAGTGTGTCTTATATTATCTTGAGTTGTATTAAATCTGCATGCAGAGTTGAAACACAAGAGACAATCTTACGTCACATTTCGGAGACAAAGTTGGGCATCGATCGATGGCCGACAGGTAGATGCTGAGAACTACATCATCATCACTGAATGTTTCTTTAACCAAATTCTTTAAATGTGTCTTGTTTATGTTTCTATCTGCGTCAAACTAAGAACAAATAATGAAGTGTTGTAAATTGTTGGTAAAATAAGAACAATTATACGAGGCATTTAAATTCCAAAATCTATTTTTGACATTCACGATGTGGACCTTCATTTTCAGAAAAGAGAATCGAGAGTAAGTACAGTAATAGAGGAGGAAATTTACAGTCATTGTGGCGATGCAGACAATATCGTAATGTTGGAATAAAGATAGTACATATCTCAGGGTCACTTTATCAAGGAAAGAAATGTTATTATTTCTTCAATGAAGAATTGAATCTTAGTTTTTCCTCTCTCTTTCTCTCTTTGACGTTGTCACACGCGCGCACACACACACACACACACACACACACACACACACACACAGCTAGAAAAAATATAAATCCAAATAGCAAATATCCTATTATAAAAACAGTAGGTACAGTATCTTTAAATTATAATGACTTTTTTCAGTCATTCAGTTTTTTATAAACTGAATACAAGTTATTTTAATTAACAATATAATTTAATATGATTCATTAATATTAACATTTGAAATTATGGTGTACATTTTTAGTGATTTTTTGCCGAGATTGAAATTAATTTAGTCTGACCGCATTTTTACACACACGTCACACACACACAATCAAATTACTCTATAATGTTAATCTCAATATTACCGTTAAAACTGGTTTACGAACCTACTTACAGTTAACTTAATTTACGAACTTACAACATATATCGCTATCTCGAAACAGCAACGAAACTCAATGGCTGCTCTGGCGTTTTCAGCCTCCAAAGACCGAAAGAAAAAATTTACGTCGACTATCCTTCCTTCTGGTCCATATCGCAAAGCAGTGCAGTTGGAATGAGGATCATTTTCGCCTAAGATGTTTCGTTCTGTTAAAGGAAAATTAAAGGAAAATTAAAGGAAAAAAGCAGGAATAAATGAGATCAACAGACAGCCTCGTAGGGACCAGTCGGTCTGTTGCTGTTTGTATTCCTCTATATTCCCTTGTATTCCTTTGTATTTCGAGTACTTGGCTATATTATATCCATCATAGAAAAAGTGAAAGAAACTTTAAAAGCAGAGTTATGTCAACATAAAAATGAATGGAGCGTAATGTCTCGTCACGTTCTAATTTTGTAAAAAATTTTCGGCCAATAAATTCTATATTGTATTATTAAAACGAGGCCTTGTTTTCATAATAAATAACAGCAAACAAGGAATTAAAGATAAATTATCCAATACTCTTTGGCCAATCATATAAAATATGTTGAATAGTATTGGTTTCAGAGCGATTTCATTAAAAGTGACGTAATTTCATCTCTTTATGTATGGTCAAATCGTAAATAGAGACATTTTAAATATGAAAATTATAAATAAAAGATCAAGCACCCTTAATGAGCATTCAGTATGTACATAATATTCATACTCATACAAACATATTCAATTACTTACCGAAGATGGAAAATTCCTTTTGCAGTCCAAGAGACGAGATACAATCGTTAAAAGCGATGCATCTCTCTTCAGGGCTGGGCTTTTGAATGGGGTCACTCTTTACGAAACCTGTGCACCGATCTTCGGCTAAGAAAAAAAAAATTATATATATATATATATATATATATCTATCTATATATATTACAGTCAATGTCCAAAATCAGGCAATTTATAAACTGAATGCAATTTTAGGCAATTTGTTAAATAGTCGATTTAATTACTTAATACTTATATTAAACTTAACCTAACCATGAATTTTTAGGCAACATATTGGAAAATACCAGTGGACATGCATATGCTGCATTTTAGGTTAGGTTAGGTTAGGTTTTGCGTGTATCACCAATTTGACACATTGCCTGAATTTCAGTCAATATATAAATTGCCTAATTTTACATATAGACTGTAACATATATATTACTTTCGTCCTCCTTCCTCTTAAAAATGAAAACACTGATTAATAATGGAATAAATATAAGGAAGGGGAACACCAGGTAAAACACATACATTCAGTCTTTATACGAGGACTGATCAAAAAGTTCCGGAACAGATGTATTTATTGCAAAACTAAATGTCACATACCCAATCAAATTTGTCTCCTTCAAAGTAGTCTCCTTCTAATTGTAAACAGTGATTCCAGCGGTCCATCCATTTACTGAAGCACTTGTTATACTCTTCTTTCGGAATGTTCTTCAATTCTCGTGTTGCATTTGTTCGATCTTTGGTACTTACTGGAATCTTTTTCCTTCAGGGTGTTTTTCACGTTGGGGAACAGAAAAAAGTTACAGGATGCCAAATCTAGCGAACACGTGGTTGGGAAACGAGTGGAATGTTGTATTCCGTTAAGAATTCCCTTATGGAGAGTGCTATGTGAGAGGGCACATTGCCGTGTTGCAACATCCACGAACCCGAAGCCAATTTTGTCGGGTATTTTGCACTCTCCATAAGGGAATTCTTAACGAAGCACAACATTCCACTAGTTCCCCAACCACCTTATTCGCTGGATTTGGCATCCTGTAACTTTTTTCTGTTCCCCAAGTTGAAAAACCCCCTGAAGGAAAAAGATTTCAGGAAATATCAAAGATCGAACAAAATGCAACACGAGAATTGAAGAACATTCCGAAAGAAGAGTATAACAGGTGCTTCAGTAAATGGCTGGACCGCTGGAATCACTTTTGATAATTAGAAGGAGACTACTTTGAAGGAGACAAATTTGATTGGGTATGTGACATTTAGCTTTGAAATAAATACATCTGTTCCGGAACTTTTTGATCAGTCCTCGTATGCTAACATTTCGGAAAAACACCTTTTCCATCCTCAGAGCCTATAAAGATAAGTTTGCAAAGTCACAAGGTGACTAACACTAATATAGAAGGTCAGTCGTAAATGTTCATAAGACTTCCGAAATAAACAACAGTCGATTACTCCCCACCACCCACCCCCACCCAAAATCAGAGTAAAATAGAATTTAAAATTTGAGCAATCAAATTGAACTAAAACTAGAATCTTAAAATCAAAAGTCCGATGTTTCGAAAGTGAGGATTTGGTCGATATAAATGAAATAAGCTTTAACATAAAATGAAACATATAAAATTAACAACGTGAGTTAAAATTAATAAAATTAATAAAAGTTACGAGTAAAATGATACGTAATGTGGACAAACCTTAATGCGAAAAGCAAAGCAATTCATTGGGAGAACGGATGGTTATGTAGGTGACAATGGTTGCGAATAGCTGAGTGAGGTGGGTGGGTGATTAATTGGCCTGTTCAGACGGAACGACTCAAATGTTCGTAGATGCGGGTTTTCAAATGTCTTTTCGTTTCACCAATATATGTTGCCTTACAGCTAGCACACGTAAACTGATAAACAACTGAAGACTGTGAGAGTGTGGGTATTGAATCTTTTATTTTACAAAATTTTGTAATAGGATTCTGGGTTTTAAAGACTACTCTGAGTGAAATTTGTGGATAGAATTCGTTGAGTAACTTCTTAATTTTGTTCCTAAGAGTGAAATTAAGAGGGCCTGTATACGGAGTAGAGAAATAGAGAACATCTTTAGGAAAAGTATATATTAGCGATTGTTTAGGGACCAAAATCCTTATTACAGGGTTTTGCTTATCTAAGTATCTGTAAATAAGTATCTGGAAAAAGTGTCTGTAAATAGTATCTGTAAATAAGTATCTGTAAAAGGTATCTGTAAATAAGTATCTGTAAAAAATATCTGTAAATAAGTATCTATAAATAGAAATTCTCTTAAATATTTAAGTTCAATATCGATTTAAAAATAGTTAGAACATAGTATATTAAAAGCACTGTTGGTAAGAAGGCAAACTAAATTTCACTTGTGATTAAGAGGAATGAATAATGAAAATTTTGTTTGTACATAAACTAGTGAATGGCGGTTTTATGTACAATGCCGTTTCAAACATTCGACTTTTGTTTATTTCGGAAGTCTTACAGACATTTATTACTGAACCTTTTATGTAGTGTCAGTCACTTTGTAACATTGCAAACTTCTCTTTATAGGCTCTGAGGATGGAAAATGTGATTTTCCGAAATGTTAACAAATAAAGACATCCATTATCTGGATTATCCAACATTATCTGGATGCACGTGTTTTCCCTGGTGTTCTTCTTCCTTATAAAAACTACGCTTTCCGCGTACTAAGTCAATTGCTGATATATATATATATATATATATATATATATATATATATACAAGGTGGCCCATAAATCCCAATCAGTTATAATTAAAGTAAAAATCGATTACAAACGTAATCATTACTAAGAAAAGAATATTTGTCGAGATGGTTATATTTTGCATTTTGAATAATCAATAAATATTTCTAAACTTATTGTAAGCATTCTACTTTGTTTGATTTTTTGTATTTTCGCTTTTATTATAACCGATTGGGACTTCTGAGTCACCCCTCCCTATATATACTGTATGTATATATATTATAATATATATATATATATATATATATAATATTTAGGAGAAATCCAATGACAAGGAGGAATGTAAATGCTATGAAAAGTCTTCTTTAATGCGCAACGTTTCGAGCAATACGCTCATCATCAGGCTAGATAATAACAATATGAAATTAGAATCAATAAATAAATGTGAACAAGACAAAATAATTTCTATAAAACCTATTCAGTAAAAGCAAATTTTAAAAAGACTAAAAGAAGAGGGTTAAATTCAAAGTTATAAAAATTTACATATAAAATTAACAAGAAATTTAAAAAGCTATTTTTAAATTACATATAGTAAATTTGAAATTAGTACACTGGAATAATTAACACTAATACAATGGAATAATTAACACTACGAACCTTTCAATGCTGGTTCCGAGGCACGAGTAATTTAAAACAAAACAGGAAACAAACTATGAGTTGGGCGGTTGGGGAGTTATAAGTTGGGGAGGGGGGATTATAAAAAATTGGGGAGGGGGGAGGGGAGTTAGGGGAGGGGGGATTCTAAAAAATTTAGAGGGACAGCTGAGGAATCCACGTTTAGAGAAGGGGTCAATGTTTTAATATAGAGATTCCAAAATTCTAAGTGAGTTAGGACAAGAATTACAACCGAGAATTTTAAAATTATCTAAAGTGACATCAGTTTTGCATTTAATACTGTGTTCCCGAATACTAGAGGCTTCTTTTTTATTTAAAATTTTACCTGTTCGGCAACTTATTCCCATATGCGAATAAAATCTAGCCCTGAGGGAGCGCACGGTGCTGCCAATGTAAGTACCAAGGAGACACCTTGGGCAGGTAAATAAATATACAACACCGCTACGCAACGAATCAGGAGTTCGATCCTTCGCTGAGAAAAAGCTACCTAAAGACATCTTGTTAATAAATATAATGCGAAAATCAGTAGGATAAAAAAATTTTCTTAACAACTTTGTAAATTTAAGTTTAAATTCTTTATTCATGGGACCCATTTCAGGTACCGCCCAACTCATAGTTTGTTTCCTGTTTTGTTTTGTTTTAAATTACTCGTGCCTCGGAACCAGCATTGAAAGGTTCGTAGTGTTAATTATTCCATTGTATTAGTGTTAATTATTCCAGTGTACTAATTTCAAATTTACTATATGTAATTTAAAAATAGCTTTTTAAATTTCTCGTTAATTTTATATGTAAATTTTTATAACTTTGAATTTAACCCTCTTCTTTTAGTCTTTTAAAATTTGCTTTTACTGAATAGGTTTTATAGAAATTATTTTGTCTTGTTCACATTTATTTATTGATTCTAATTTCATATTGTTATTATCTAGCCTGATGATGAGCGTATTGCTCGAAACGTTGCGCATTGAAGAAGACTTTTCATGGCATTTACATTCCTCCTTGTCATTGGATTTCTCCTAAATATTAAATTGAAGCTTTGTAGAAGCAACCCGCATGACTATATATATATATATATATATATATATATATATATATATAAGCAAACAACACAAGGAAAAGGAAACACAAAGTCCGAGCGCTTTCGTGATATATTCACATTATCAAGGAAGAACAGAAAATAGACGGAGATTACAAAGTATTTGAGTTAAATAGACAAGCAAAAAATTCACAATTGGCACCTCAAATTAAAGGCCTTAAAGCCCTCTAAAGATTTTTTTTTCCCCCCAAATTGATAACATAATCTGTAGGCAGCTAAATAACTGAATAAAAAATATATACTGTATAGATGAAATTAGACAAAAAGAAAACCAATACAGAGAACAAAAATTATTATAATGGTTATTAACATTTAATTAAAACAGGCAATTAATAGGCAAGAATTTAATGAAAAACAAATAGATGACGTAGATAACAAATAGAAAACATAATCTGTAGGCTGATTAATTACTATACAGATGAAATTAGACAAAACACCAGTACAGAAAACCTAAAAAAAAAAAAATAATAATTATTATAATGGTTATTAACCATGGTTACGGCTCTTGGATATGGAATAAATTTTTCAGCAGCTAAAAAGGAGGTGGACTATGTAGAAATTGCTAAGGCTTTCTGTAATCTAGAAAAATATAATGATTTACCTATAGAGGATGTGAATATTTGTAAAGGTATAGTATATAGTGCTATGTCTAAACCCTCTATTCCAAATTGTCCACAGAGGTTTTTCGACTCTTATGTAGCTTTAAGAAAAGATCAGAATCTACATATAACCAAAGCTGATAAATCAAATGCCTTAGTGATCCTCAATAAAGACGTTTATCTAGAAAAAATGTATGATCTGTTGAATGATGCTGACACTTATGTGAAATTAAGGAACAATCCCCTTGAAACTGTGAACAGTGCATTCAACAAGAAAATTAAACAACTTTTGAAGGGGAATGAAAGGTTACTTAAACAGTTTCTGAGTACTTCACCGTCATTACCTTATATGTATGGCCTGATTAAAACTCATAAGCCAGATAATCCGGCAAGGCCTATTGTTAGTTCTATAGGATCTATTTCATATAAGGTATCCAAATGGCTTGTCTCCATTCTTAATCCTCTCCTTGGCACAATTTCACAATCACACATAAAGAATAATGTAGACCTTGTGGAAAAATTAAATAGTATTAGTGTCAATTACAATTTTAAATTGGTAAGCTTTGATGTTACCGCTTTATTTACAAGAGTCCCGGTGGAGGACCTTTTAGTGTTTCTTTCGGAAGAATTGGTTAAGCATAATTTGCCTTTACCTGTGGCCACAATTATAGAATTAATTAAGCTGTGCATAGTAGACTCAAAATTTGTGTTCAATAATGAATATTTTAGACAGAAATTGGTATGGCGATGGGAAACCCTCTCTCCCCCATTTTGAGTAATTTATATATGGAGTTTTTTGAAAGTAAGTTATTAAGGAAGATTCTGCCAAATTATCCCATGGTTTAGATATGTAGATGATGTTCTCTGTCTTTGGCCAGTGACTTTAAATCTCAATGAATTCCTACCCAAACTTAATAATTTAATTCCCTCTATCAATTTTACAGTTGAAATAGAAAAAGATTCTTCGATCCCTTTTTTAGATGTTTTAATATATAGGTCTGGAAAAAAGTTTAAGTACAATGTTTACAGAAAACCACTAATAATTGTTCCTATATACATTATTATTCTGATCACCACATTAATGTAAAACGATCCGCTCTTTCTACTTTGTTTCTAAGAGGCCTACGAATTTGTAGCCCTGAGTTTATTGACGATGAAATTAGTATAATATACAAAATTGCTTTTGATTTAAAATACCCAAAGAACTGCATAGATAAGTCCTTAAAAATGGCAAAGAAAACCTTCTACGAAGTAAAGGATAAGATTCCTTATAACACAAAAAATGTTTTAGTGTTACCATTCAGAGAAAATTTCCTCGAGCTCCCGAACCTGCTGAGGACTTTTAACGTAAATATTGCGTTCAAAAATTTGGATGTCATTAAGAATTCATTGATTAAGAACTCCCCTTTAAGTGAACATGGGTGTGTATATAAAATCCCTTGCACAATATGTAATAAATTTTACATTGGCCAAACTGGTAAGACTCTTGAGTTACGTATTAAACAGCATCAATACAGTATAAGAAGTGGTCAGGAATCTAACGCCATTTTCATTCACGTAAGAGATTCTAATCATCCCATTGATTGGAAAAATGCTTCTAAATTAAGGTTTAGTAAATCTATTGTTAGCAGAAATATATTGGAATCAAGTGTGATCAAGAATAATGCGGATTTGGTTTTTAATATTAGCCCTGGGTTGTACAAATTAGATTCGTATATTGTCAGTAAGTTGGCGATGGGCCTACTGTTTTCTTAATTGCATTTTTTGCCTCTTAATGGTTTGCCTGGTTAAATAAATAAATATTATTGTAAGAACTGTTAACATTCTTATGTGTCTAGTTTAATTGTAATATTTCTTTCGTGTATAATCTTTGGTTGCTGGGTGGTTTATTGGATATTTGAAGTGGGTTGCTGTTGGGATAACTATTTTTTCCAGATTGTTTGTTGAAATTTTGTAATAATTCTGTAAGACGATGGCAACTTTCCCTTTGTTTTCATTAATTTCGGGCCTTGTAATTTTTCCTATTTCAATTAAATATTAGTGTTAATAACCATTATAATAATAATTTTTTTTTTTTTTTTTTTTTTTCTGTACTGGTGTTTTGTCTAATTTCATCTGTATAGTAATTAATCAGCCTACAGATTATGTTTTCTATTTGTTATCTACGTCATCTATTTGTTTTTCATTAAATTCTTGCCTATTAATTGCCTGTTTTAATTAAATGTTATAACCATTATAATAATTTTTGTTCTCTGTATTGGTTTTCTTTTTTGTCTAATTTCATCTATACAGTATATATTTTTTATTCAGTTATTTAGCTGCCTACAGATTATGTTATCAATTTGGGGGGAAAAAAAATCTTTAGAGGGCTTTAAGGCCTTTAATTTGAGGTGCCAATTGTGAATTTTTTGCTTGTCTATTTAACTCAAATACTTTGTAATCTCCGTCTATTTTCTGTTCTTCCTTGATAATGTGAATATATCACGAAAGCGCTCGGACTTTGTGTTTCCTTTTCCTTGTGATTGTTTGCTTATTAATAAGGTCACGTGTTATTTTGTGATTCTAGTGCAATATATATATATATATATATATATATATATATATATATATATATCACGTAACAAACTGTGAATTACTTTTCATCAATCACATTCAAAAAATATTCAAAGAATATCTTCATTAAAGGAATTATAACAAGTTCTGTTATAACTTACTAAAAGGTGTTTCTACACGAGTTTGCACGACTCCAAAAACGACCACGACGATCACCAACGTAAAAATCATTGTCGTCATCCTGCGGTATAGAAGACGAAGTCATATTCATGTGTGTGAAGTTCAATCTTAGATGCTGAAGTTGTTCATACTATTGACACTCGGTTAGACAAAATTAGGTTAGGTTAGGCACAGTTAGGTTAGGTTAGATAAGTCGAACTTTTCCAGAAACTACATAATATATATCCCGGATGAGAATATTTCATATAGAGAAAATTAAAGAAAATGAAGTTTCACTAAACCACTAATCATAATGAAATCACTATAATCTCCTTTTTACTGTTCACTTTATCTAAGAAACGATCTTTTACCGTTCACTTTACCTAAGAAACGAACTTTTACTGTACAGGAAATTTCAGCAAACTTTAATTAATAGTTTATTAGGCAAATAAAGTGCAATTTTAGTGGTTATTACGAATGGGTTGAAAGTTGGTGAAACTTTCATTCTTTCCGACAATTTTAAAAACTCTTTAAGTGAAATTTCCTCTCAATAACGATGGTGCATGTAAATATAATAAATAATATAATAGTGAGTAGTGCAACAAATAGTATATATAAAATGTAAATACAACGTAAATATGATGCAAATAAGTTAGTGGATCGTGGCGAGTTGAAGCTGCGCGCTAAAAAAATGAAGTGTTTTTATAGACAAGAATTTTTAATAAAAAAATAAATTAAGAATGTCGTTTAATTATTATGCAGCTGTAAACACGTTTGAGATAATCTCTAGGAACGCTCCATTTTTCAATATTAAACATACACTCATAAAACGTTAGTGGCCATTTTTATATTAAAATTCAATTTTAGTAGTTATACGAACGTACAAACGTGGGTAAATCTCTAGGAGCGCTCCATTTTTCAATATTAAACATACACTCATAAAACATATACCATTTGAAAGCTCACATTTTTCTGAGTCTAAAAATGTAGTAATCCAAAAGTATCAATAGCAAATAAAAAGTAACTAGATTTAATTAATTGTTTGGCGCGTGACGTCAGTAGTATAGCCGCAAAAGAGGAGAGTGCAAGAATGTTGCAAGTTATTATGTAGTGTTGCAAAGGGGGGGTGGGGGTTGAAAAAAAAAATAAAAAATAAAAAAAAAAATTGAAAAAAAGAAAAAAAAAAGAGTACTGGCCTTTGTTACCAACCGGGGTTGCAAGGGGCATGCAACTTGGGGGCGGAGTTCTCCCCCAAGCTATTCCCCCCAAAGGGCCAGAGAGAAAGGAGGAGAGAAAGGAGGAGAGGTGTTCACCTGGCAGGAGCCAAGTGCATATTAAGACTTCAGCCGAGTAGGCGTTGTTTTATAGGCTCCTAATCAGCCAGAATCAGCCAGTTGGCTGAGCCAAGGGGGAGGGGTACACCTGAAGGAGAGAGAGACACCTGAAGGAGAGAGAGACACCTGAAGGAGAGAGAGGAGTTCTCCCCCAAGTTATTTTCGTTTTCCTAACCTAAGAGGCCTCTAAGGGGTTTTACCAAAGGGCCTGAAAGAGAAGGACCAGAGGTCCTTGCTCGGCTGGGAGCCGAGCTTGAATGATTCTTTCATCAGCTTCTCGGTTTTATAAACCTCTATTCTGGCTGAGTTGCCAGATAGCGCAATGTATTCAGTTGCCAGATAGCGCCATGTGTCCCAGAAAACCATATATTAATCATCCATTGTGTACCACAATATATATTTATATGACGGTAGTTAATCCAATTAAATTCTGTTTATTAAATAAATAATTTTTCACACTTAATCTTTATTATTATTAAACCTGGAATTGCATACCTTTCCAGTTTTTTTTGCAATGATCGGATTGTTCTTGCTAGATATATATTATTATGCATCATTTTAATGAGAAAGAAATGTACTTTAATATTATGTTTATTAAATTCTCCTAAAATAATTTAAGACCAAAGTAATGGTCTGACGTTGGAAGAAAAAAAGTAGAGAGAAGTTTAGTCTTGGAGGCTTCTTAGCAAGACAAGTCTCCCATCAAAATTAGTTTCCTTTACTTACTTTAGCTTCAAATTTTTTGGGTAACTTGCATATCTGAAAAGAAAATGAGTTTCACTGCCTCAATGAATCATTACACACGATGTCAGTATCACTCACTTCAAGACATTATTGTATAGAAATAAGGTAACACAAGTGCTACAAGAAATAAATAAAGAAGCACCCACAAACAAATCTGTAGTGAAACAAAAAAAAAAGCAAAACAGGCCGCGTGACCCTGAACATTTTAATGAGAAAGAAATGTACTTTAATATTATGTTTATTAAATTCTCCTAAAATAATTATATAAGACCAAAGTAATGTCTGACGTTGGGATGATCCAATTAAATTCTGTTTATCAAATATTAATTTTGACACACTCAATTTTCATTATAAATATTCGAATATCAGTGGGGAAGAACGAACGGAAATGAAAATTATGAAACAATTCAAAACAGACGATCGTCATTCCCCAAACCCGTATATATATATATATATATAATATATTATATAATAAACGAATAAACAACTCGTGCACACACACACACACACACACACGTACACACGCACACGAGGAAAAGGCGACTCTGCGGCATTTCGAATCGTGTCCCTAGAGACCTTTTCGGGCGAGGATTAATCCTTTCGTCCAAGATATTCGAGCAAAAAGCACCGTTTACTTCAAATATTAATATTATCATTATTATTACTTCTACAATGAAAATATTTACACGTAATTTGTATGGTGTCATATTCTTAGATAGCATCTCTGTTATGAAAGAAATACACACAATTATATTAAATAACAATCAGCGAAAGAAATAAGGTAGGCATACCTGAATGTACTAATAATTATATATATATATATATATATATATATTATATATATATATATATATATATATATATATATATATATATAAAGAGAGCGAGAGTTTTTGTTCAAATAAAGGAATCCAAATAATATTTCCATTTACTCAGTTTTCCAATGAGTTATTAGTAATATAACAGAATTAACAAAGTTGCCCAATAAATAAATCCTTAGACTGAAAATTATCATATTCACAAATCTACACACACACACACACACACACACACACACACACCCTCTGTATATATTATGAAAATCAGGAAAAATGCCAAACGTGTATTAATTTAAATGATCCTAAACGTATATTATAAGAAATTAATTACTATTTTCACCTTTTAAGAGAGTCATTTATTATAAGAATTTATTTACTCAATATAAGAAATTAAACGCGCGCGTAATATATATATATACTCAAACACACGTGCCTGCGTTGAAACCTTTGAAAGGTGTGGGCGGTCACAGAGGAATTTTTGCTGGAACCTCCTCTCTCTCTCTCTCTCGTATCCCTTCACTCCAAATCTTAGCTTTCACACAAGCACACACACACACACACCTGTATATATATCATGAAAATCAGGAAAATAACAAACGTGTATTAATTTAAATGAAACTAACATACGAGCCTCATTCCCCAACCCGGCTATATATATATATATATATATATATATATATAATAAACGAATAAACTCGTGCACACACACATACACACACACTTCCCGGAAACCAATACATTTTTTCATCTCTCCGTGGAGCAGAAAAAATATTACGCGCTTTTCATCTTAAAGTGAATTAAAGCAATTTTATGAAAAAGAATATGAATTTCAGAACTAAGTTAACATTTATACAAGGCTAGAAGCTTTATCAACTCCTAATTTATTTCTCAATGATAACCTATATTTTATAATTAATTAATTTTCTTTTTATCATAACTCAGCCGAGCAACGATGTTAAGCAACGTTGGAATCCAAAGGATACTTCCCTTACACTTTCCTCACCAGCGAGACTTTAAACTACGTAGGCCCACCACCCCCCAAACATTATTTTGACTGTATGGATGAACGTGAAGACTTTGATCGATACTACGACAGTTTAATGAAAGTAACCCTTATAATATAGCTGATGAATGTGAGCGTTATTGCGTGAATGATGTGCGCGTGCTTAGAGCATGTGTCCAGGCCTTTAGAAGGATGTACATAACCCGTTTCAAATGCGATCCACTGCAAGTCGCAACCGCCATCGCATCATTATGTTTTACGGTGTTCAAGAATAACTTCATGCCTAAAGACACCTTAGCCATTATTCACCGAAACAACCCCGCAGTTACGGACACAAGGCTATTTACTAATAAAATAAATGTATATCTTGATAAATTTAATGTTAATGAAGTCGCCTTGGCAATTTCCAGTTCCGAGAAAAAGACTCAAAACCATTTCTCTCTTTGTGCATATATATTATTAAAAATGTTAATTGTTCTAAGACTATTTATAAAAGAAAATGGGATTTTGGCACAACTTGCATAATTATGTATTCTACAACTTGCTTATTGTAATTTTAAATATGTTATGAACGTTATACGCGTGACTATTAAATGTCATTTATATATTTTTTTTTACTTTCGATTTGATTTTGGATTATGTGTTTCAGCTTTGTAATTTTAATTTTTATTATTGAACAGTTTTAATTTTATACTTTAGATCTAGCTATCCACGTTTATATATTTTTGTCATTTATACATTTTATCAGGCATTGAAATGCGATAGTCCCCCGAAACAGCGGATGCTGCCAATATAATAACTTTTCTGCGCTACGTCATCGTCTTTATCCTAAATATAAAGTTTAATACAGTTCTTAGTACCTCTGTCGTTCAATTATTAATCTTATATGTTATAATGTTTCAGAACAATCATATGATCCCTTTCCAGATAAAAGCCTAGTCCAAACGTATTTGGTTTTAGAATTTATAAATCTTAAAAAGATGTAGGAAAACACAAAGGAGAAAATGAATTCATTTACATGCAAAAATATACGTAATAATAATAATAATAATAATATCGCTAACAATAAACATATATCTGCTCTTATTTAGCTATTTGTTATTTGTAGTTAAACAGCGGTGAAGACACTGACTCAGGAATTTATTATTGTACTCAGGCTTTAAGTCTGATTGTCTTCAACACTCCATGGCCTCACAGCCATAAATTGACAATTTATTATTCAGCTTGATACAGGTCTGTAGTTACTTAGGCTTTTTTTAAATACTCCTCAATTTTAGATAAACAATCATTTGATAACTTGTACTGTCTCCCCATTTTCTCAGCAACTGTAGGTGGTTCAATTGACCACAAAACATGTTGGAATGGAATCCTGCAAACATCCTCTTGTTCAGGCCATTTAAAAGGATTCTTTTTCATGAAATTTACTAATAGATCCTTCTCAGTATCACACACTTAAACTATGTTTCCAACAAACCAGTCACCTTCATAGAAACAGGCCACATATGTACCAGGTTTATATTGGTAAGCCACATTTTCTGGACCAAAAATTAATTACTTTAGATGTCACAAATACAATTTTAAGGTATGTATATAGTATAAGGGTTTTTCAGCTATCATGTATTTATTTTGAAGTTGTAGCAAAGTTTGTTTAACCAGCTATTTTTATTTTTCTTGCTCTACTTTGCCCACAACAACAACCTTAAGGGTTTCAAATGTTCAATCAAGAGTTAAAGTTACATTTGCAGTTTTAAAACAGGTTTGTAATGGGTTTTTATTGATAAATGATGAAATAGAGAAATCTTCATTTCCTTGGTGGTTCCTTATTCTTTACATTCAAGGCCTATCCTAACTAAAAACATTGTAAATTTTTAATTCAACCTGCGTCACAGGTTGATGTCTTAGTGACAGAATGGGGTTATCTGGCAAACTTTTTTCCTGAAACTGTACTGTGCATGTTTAAAACTAACATTTATTTCAGAAGTTTTGCGCAATGATTCCTCATTCATGAAAGTAATATAAGTTACTCATTACTAAAACACTTGGTTTTGAATAATAAATATTACACCTTTTGGCTTAAAGAGAAAATATTTGTGACCAAAAAGGGTTAAGAACTACATGTTTAAGTTTAAACGTTATTGTAACCCCTCCTGGAAATCTCTTCAGAGATAATTATGTGACTCTTACATGGTAAATTGGTGTCAATTGTTACTCCAATGAATTTTTTTTTAACTTCTATTATGATAATAGACTTAACAATTCAGTTATTCCAAATAATGATAATATTAATATTTGAAGTAAACGGTGCTTTTTGCTCGAATATCTTGGACGAAAGGATTAATCCTCGCCCGAAAAGGTCTCTAGGGACACGATTCGAAATGCCGCAGAGTCGCCTTTTCCTCGTGTGCGTGTGTGCGTGTGTGTATGTGTGTGTGGTGTGTGTGGTGTGTGCACGAGTTGTTTATTCGTTTATTATATATATATATATATATATATATATATATATATATATATACGGGTTTGGGGAATGACGATCGTCTGTTTTGAATTGTTTCATAAATTTTCATTTCCGTTCGTTTTTTCCCCACTGATATTCGATATTTATAATGAAAATTGAGTGTCTAAAATTATTTATTTGATAAACAGAATTCAATTGGATTCATCCCAACGTCAGACCATTACTTTGGTCTTATATAATTATTTTAGGAGAATTTAATAAACATAATATTAAAGTACATTTCTTTCTCATTAAAATGTTCAGGGTCACGCGGCCTGTTTTGCTTTTTTTTGTTTCACTACAGATTTGTTTGTGGGTGCTTCTTTTATTTATTTCTTGTAGCACTTGTGTTACCTTATTTCTATACAATAATGTCTTGAAGTGAGTGATACTGACATCATGTGTAATGATTCATTGAGGCAGTGAAACTCATTTTCTTTTCAGATATGCAAGTTACCCATAAAATTTGAAGCTAAAGTAAGTTAAGAAAACTAATTTTGATGGGAGACTTGTCTTGCTAAGAAGCCTCCAAGACTAAACTTCTCTCTACTTTTTTTTCCAACGTCAGACCATTACTTTGGTCTTATATAATTATTTTAGGGGAATTAATAAACATAATATTAAAGTACATTTCTTTCTCATTAAAATGATGCATAATAATATATATCTAGCAAGAACAATCCGATCATTGCAAAAAAACTGGAAAGGTATGCAATTCCAGGTTTAATAATAATAAAGATTAAGTGTGAAAAAATTATTTATTTAATAAACAGAATTTAATTGGATTAACTACCGTCATATAAATATATATTGTGGTACACAATGGATGATTAATATATGGTTTTCTGGGACACATGGCGCTATCTGGCAACTGAATACATTGCGCTATCTGGCAACTCAGCCAGAATAGAGGTTTATAAAAGATCGAGAAGCTGATGAAAGAATCATTCAAGCTCGGCTCCCAGCCGAACAAGGACCTCTGGTCCTTCTCTTTCAGGCCCTTTGGTAAAACCCCTTAGAGGCCTCTTAGGTTAGGAAAACGAAAATAACTTGGGGGAGAACTCTCTCTCTCCTTCAGTGTCTCTCTCTCTCCTTCAGGTGTCTCTCTCTCCTTCAGGTGTACCCCTCCCCTTGGCTCAGCCAACTTGCTGATTCTGGCTGATTAGGAGCCTATAAAACAACGCCTACTCGGCTGAAGTCTTAATATGCACTTGGCTCCTGCCAGGTGAACACCTCTCCTCCTTTCTCTCTGGCCCTTTGGGGGGAATAGCTTGGGGGGGACTCCGCCCCCAAGTTGCATGCCCCTTGCAACCCCGGTTGGCAACAAAAACCAGTACTCTTTTTTTTTTCTTTTTTTTTTTTAAACTTTTTTTTTTAATTATGTAATTTTTTTTTGCAACACCCCCCATTTGCAACAACCCCACCCCCCCTTTTGCAACAACCCCCACCCCCCTTTACAACATTACATAATAACTTGCAACATTCTTGCACTCTCCCCTTTTGCGGCTATACTACTGACGTCATTAACTACATTAGAAAGGTTGGCTAAGTTATAAATCTTCAGTCTGTGTTGGAAGATGGTATTTTTGGTAATTGTTACGCTAACCTAACCTAACATGAATATGTTATTACATTATCACTTGTATAATTTAGGTCTCGGGGGTACGGGGGCCGAGCCCCCGTAAAGATCACGCATCACAAATTGATCGGTATAGGGTTTTATATTTAAACCTAGTTACTTTATATTTGCTATTGATACTTTTGGATTACTACATTTTTAGACTCAGAAAAATGTGAGCTTTCAAATGGTATATGTTTTATGAATGTATGTTTAATATTGAAAAATGGAGCGCTCTTAGAGATTTACCCACGTTTGTACGTTTGTATAACTACTAAAATTGAATTTTAATATAAAAATGGCCACTAACGTAACATCGAATTATTTAAAATATAATGTAACAAAACTTATACCTGAAACTCGATGCTAACCTTCGCTTGTTAACCAGTTAACAGAATGAGTGTGACTGACGAAATAAGTGCCCTGTCCGCCCTTTAATAAATTCTATTTTAATGACCCAGTAATGAGTTTTCAATATTTGAAAATCTGTTTTTTCCGCTTTTTATTTGAAAATGATCGTTATTTGAAGGACTTCGGATGTGAAAATTATTATCTTTTTTATATAAGATGATAAGCAATATATTGCGATTATACAGGGTGTCTCAAAAGTCCTTGTGCACCTACATATATATATATAATCTCTAAATAATACGATAAGTATTATTCAGAGAATATATATGTATAGGTGCACAGGGACTTTTGAGACACCCTATATAATGTGATTATATAACGTAATTTCATATTATTAACAAGTGTTCTCTGGCAATGCAACATTTTAGAAATATGTAAGAATTAGGGAGCAAGTGTACTTTACGTCCCCCTGACACAAAAGGGGACACAAACTACACTAGGTCAAAGTTGGGGAACGTTAAAACTAACGAAAATATTACGACTTAACCTAACCAATCGTCAATTTATATATACATATATACCTTTCAACCTTTCAAATGTTCCGTGCGATGATTCTTCATTTCACGAAGGTCAAGCTTGTCGCCCCTCCTCTCGAGTTGGCCTGGTGAAGTAGTGCGTTGGTTTCTTGTACTCTCCCTGCTTATCGGGGATTGTTCTGAGCGAGGCGTCTAATCTTCTTTTGAAGATGTCCACTGCAACACCACTCACGTTCTTTAGGTCTTTGGGCAGCTGATTAAACAGTTTTGGTCCTCTCACAACAAAACTATTTTTTTTCAGGGTTAAGGATGTTCCTTTTCTAGCCTTTAAATTGGGAACACGACACAGTCTTCCTTTTCTACTTTCCACTGTTCTTTGGGGAGTTACAGGGTTCAGAGTAAGATTAGAGATTAGTTTCTCCATTATTTTCCCAAGTATAAATAATGGTGTATCTCTCTCTCCTCCTTTCCAGTGAATATAGGTTTAATTCGCGTAACCTTTCCCAGTAGTTTAGTTCTTTGCACCCATTGATCTTGGCTGTGAAGCTTCTTTGAATCCCTTCTAGTTGTCTATTGTCTTCTTTTTTATATGGGGATGTTAGGACCCAGCAGTATTCCAATTTGGGTATGATCAGGGTTTTCAGTAGAGGAGTCATTATATTCCTATCCCTTCGTTTAAAGGTTCTCAGTATCTGCCCAGTTAGTCTCTTTGCTCTGCTTACTGCTATCTTATTTTGTGTTTCAAATTTCGCATCATCAGTCATTACAACCCCAAAATCTTTTGCTTTAGAATTTCTCTGAATTTCCTGTACATTTTGGGTTTAATATTCCATTAAATTCCGGTCTTCTCTTTTTTCATACCGTAACAGCTGAAATTTCTCAGTGTTAAACTTCATATTGTTGTCTTACGTTCACTTGTAGATTATGTTCATGTCGGTTTGTAGAGATCCTATATCTTCTGGGTTTCTTATTTTTCTACTGATCTTTATGATAATAAAAACCCACTCTAATAGACAGAGTTTATTTCCACAACAGTTTCGATGCCACTGGCATCCTCTTCGGGTGGATACAGAAATTCGTTTTACTGTATCCACCCGAAGAGGATGCCAGTGGGCATCGAAATTGTTGTGGAAATAAACTCTGTCTATTAGAGTGGGTTTTTATTATCATATTTTGACCTTCACATAGAAAAAAGTGAAGTGTTTTGCATTTACTACTGATCTTTGTGTCATCGTCAAAGGATGTTGCTGTGCTGTCTCTGGTAACGTCCTCATCTATGTCATTTAGCATGATTATGAAGAGTAGTGGAGCTAATACTATTCCTTGTGGTGCTGAGCTGAAGACCTCTGATTCTGATGAAGATACTCCTTGTACTGTAACGATTTGCCGCCGCTCACTAAGGAAATTATATATCCATTTCCCTACTTTTCCTGTTATTCCCATATATTTCAGTTTATGTATTATGATTCCATGGTCACACTTGTCGAACGCTGTGGCAAAGTCTGTGTATATTACATCATAGTTTTCATTACTTTCCAGTGCATCAATAATGTTGTTGTAGTGTTCCATTAGTTGTGATAGGCATGATCTACTTGACCGAAACCCATGTTGGTTACCCTTCAATTTTTTCTGAGTTTCCAAAAACTCATAGATTTTCTGTCTAACTATTGCTTCAAATATTTTAGTGAGATGAGATGTAAGCGACACTGGCCTATAGTTTTTGGCCTCGGATCGATCTCCTTCTTTATATATTGGGACTATGTTCACGCTCTTCAGGATGCCCGGTATTTCTCCCGTGTCTCGTGATCGTCTCCATATCCAATATAGAGGCTCAACGATTGCCTTCTTGCAGTTTTTTATCAGTGTGGCATTCCATTTGTCCGGTCCTGCCGCTGAGTGTGCTTTTAGTTTCCCTATAGCTTGTGTAATATCTTCTGTCGTAAAGTCGAAGTCCATTATACTTTCCCCTCATAGTTCTTCTTCAAAGAACACGTTTCTATCGCATATCAATTTGTCAGTTTTTGGGATACTGAAAGATAATTCGTACTGAGCTCTTAATATTTCAGATACTTCTGTTCGATCATCAGATAAAGCACTGTCTTCGTTTTTCAAAGGTCCAACAGTCGCATGGTTTTCGACTTCCTTTTTGCAAAATTATAGAAGTACTTTGAGTTAACCTTTATCGCCTCTATAGCGTCGCCTTCTTTTTTTGTATGCTTCTCAATTAGTTCCTGTATGACACAATCGATCCTTTGCAGTTTATCATTTAATATTTTTCTGATGTTATCTTTACAGTCACTTAATTTTGCAGTCACTCTTTTTCTTTTTCGGAACAATGACCTCTTTTGTCTCTCGAACCTGTTTCTCTTTCCCCTTTGTTGTTTTTTTTGAACATGTCTTTCCACAATTTCCAGCGTCTTCTCCTCTAAGGTCGTTAGCATCTCTTCCGTTGTCTTGGTCTCGAAGATGGATTTCCAGTCTATTACTTCCATGCTGGATGCAACATCTTCCCAGTTTATAGCTTTGGATTGAAAATTAAAAATTTCGAATTTACTTCTTTCTGTTGTTCGTGTTCTTTCCTTTCTTGTTGCTTTTATATTGGTTGTTATTTCAATAATGCTGTGATCCGATATTATAGTTGGGGATATTTCTACATTATCAATTAGGTTGCTGTTGTTTGTGAACAACAAATCTAGGCAGTTGTTTTTTCTTGTGTTTTCTGTTATTTCTTGTGTTAACATAAATTCATCAGCCAGAGATAGTAGCATTTTTACCTGCTCCTGGTCTTCCCGTGTGCCCCCCTTGTCCTGGTGTATACATATATTTTTTCCTATTCTTTTATATCTCATGAATGGAAAATTAAAATCACCACAGAGAAAAATATTTGGGGTTGAAGAGTGTAGATCTTTTACCAAATTTCTTACCTCCGTAATGGAATCAGAGAATTTTGAGGTTGGCGTGTTTGGGGGTCTGTACATTACAATTAGCACCATATTTAATTTTTCAACTTTTGCTGCTACATATTCTACGTAGTTGTTTGAGGTACTTTTCGTCATTTCTGCCATATGCCTCTCGCGTGTGTAAATAGCACATCCTCCTTTACGTCTCACTGTTCTGTCGGCTCGGAGGATGTTATAGTTGTCAATTTGTATTTCTTTTTTATCGATACAGAACTCACAGTGTTCAAAGTTCGCCTGACAGTCCTTTAGATGGGTTTCCGTGAGGCATGCAAAGTCTGCTCCGGTTTCTTGCATGAGTCCTTTCAGGGATAAAACTTTGTCCGGAGAATGAATTGATTTAAGGCCCTGAATGTTGGCTACGATTATTTTCATTTTTTCTCTATCATTTTCACATACATTCGATTCGTTTTCCAATGGTGGTGCCAGTTCCGTTGTCTTGTGGTCCTCCGAGAATTTGCCTCTATTTATCTTTGTCGGTACCTGTTGTCCCGATAACGCATGAAGTGGCTTTGTGCGTGCTTTCTGTCTGGCTCTCGGATTCCTATACAGGGTGTTTATAAAGTCTCTAGCTATTTCAGTGAAAACGTAGCAAAAATGATAAAATTCAATAACAATATAATAGAAGGCATACATTTAATGAACACTTAAGCATATGATTCTACATGAGCACCATCAGTATCTACAGAGTTCGAATCTGTCACATTTTGGAGCATGACAGGGGTTATTTTTGTAACTGCTGTTACGATACGAGCACGTAAATCTTGCAGATCTGTAACCCTCGTTTGATAGATGTTTGATTTGATAAAGCCCCATGCAAAGATATTCATGGGCGTTAGGTCAGGAGATCAAGCCGCCCAGGGCCTGTTGATTCCACGTTCGATCCATCGATTTGGAAATCGTTCATTTAGGTACTCCCGAACAATGTTTACGTAATGACAAGGTACCCCACCATGTTGAAAGACGACGGTGTTTAATTAAAATGCCATCTGAATGAAACTGGGACATTTACGTGCTCGTATCGTAACAGCAGTTACAAAAATAACCCCTGTCATGCTCCAAAATGTGTTCCGCAATCATGGCGCAATGTTGCTGACAGATTCGAACTCTGTAGAGATACTGATGGTGTTCATGTAGTATCATATGCTTAAGTATTCATTAAATGTATGCCTTCTATTATATTGTTATTGAATTTTACCCTTTTCGCTACGTTTTCACTGAAATAGCTAGGGACTTTAGAAACACTCTGTATTTGTCAGCTGATTTTGTATTTGTTGGATAGTATTTAGCAGTTGAATCGTGTTGGCTACGTTTAAAAAATTTGTAGCCCTCTTTGATGTTCGTTTTTCCTATATATTATATATATATATATATATATGGATCCTGTCTGCTTTGCAGATAGCTGGTGAGGGAAGCTATATTTATGGGACCTCTTTGCGAGAGACCCGTTGCCCAAGTCGGGCTTGCATCATGAAAAAGAAAAACTATGGTATTTGTCATTTACCATTACTTATTCGGACTATAGTGGATTTAATTTTCCCAGAAGAGTTCCTTGTTCCATGCACGGTCTGTGTTTAACATATAAGTTTCTCAGGAGACCATTCTGAGTTTGTGTATATTAAATGGACGTGTTATGTGCCTTGAAAAGTGGACGCTCAATGTCCCGGTTGAGGTTTAAGTTTTGTTTTTTTGGCTAAAAATATAATAGTTACCCCTTTTTCTTTGATTTATTCAATCCGACGTGAATGCAACGAGTCTTTTACTTATATAGAAGTTCTGAATGTAGTGGGACTAGGCTTGCTTTAAACCCTAGATCCATGTCCCAAAGCTGGATCCTGTCTGCTTTGCAGATAGCTGGTGAGGGAAGCTATATTTATGGGACTCTTTGCGAGAGACCCGTTGCCCACGTCGTGCTTGCATCATGAAAAAAAAAACTATGGTATTTGTCATTTACCATTACTTATTCGAACTATAGTGGATTTAATTTTCCCAGAAGAGTTCCTTGTTCAATGCACGGTCTGTGTTTAACATATAAGTTTCTCAGGGGACCATTCTGAGTTTGTGTATATATATATATATATATATATATATATATATATATATATATATATATATAATGAAAATGAAAAAAAATGAAAAGGTTTATTGGCAGGCTATAGTCCATATGACAAATATTATTAATACAATGACAGTTCACATATTAAGAATAGAAATATATACAGTTGATTAGAAATAATACAGTAATGTCGAAATTAACTGGAGCTACAGAGAGACGTTTGCGTACCAAGAATTCCATAGCTTAGAGGATAAACGGCAGGACTCATGGATAATTTGGATAAGCGGGTTGGTTGATTTTTTAATTCTTTGCATCAGACTGTATTGAGCACGTCTTGTTACCTCTGGGAAGCTTGGAACATTAGGGCATATCATACTTTTCCGAGTCCGAATTTCACTCTGGCTAATATATTTTTATGTAAAATTTAATTCTAAGAGGGGTTTCTTTTCTGCAACTTTTCCCAAAAATCGCGTTATCATGTTCAAAATTCCGGTTTTCTGTTCTATGTTGAAATACCGAATATTCAATTGAACACAACCTCATATTTTTAACCCTTTGTCGTAATTTGTTGCCATTTAGACACATTAACTTTGCTTAACACTTACACAGGTTTAATACATACATACATACATAAGAAAAAAATCTACTCCATTTGAATCTTTGTAACCATTTGGACGCAGAAGGCGAAGTTCAACGTTCTCTCAATAGGTGGCTCTGAGTAATTACGCCAGTTATAATTGTGAAGTAGAAGTAAGTGGACGCCATTTTTTTCGGTAAGTGTTTTTTGTAATTTTCCTAAGTTTAATCACCATTATTATATTTGTTTTGACTATAATTTCATTCTAGAAGTATTAAGGAAGCTCTCTGTTTACTTTGTTTAAGTAATATTTTTAATAACTGAAGAAAAGACTTTATTCAAAGTTCGTTTCGAAATGGACACAAAGTTTTCAGAGGGTAAATTTTTGTCTATGATAACACGTGTGTCCAATTGGATACAGGAAATTAATTTTTCATTACGATTGTTTATATATATATATATATATATATATATATAAAGTCACTATCTATTTTGTTGAAATAGACTGAATTTCAAATGAATGTTTTAATGACATGATTGCATGCACCTTTCTAGACAAATACATGCATTAGATTTCTATTTTAATTATTTTTAAATTTTTAATTAATTTTTTCAGATCCATATCATTGGTGATGGATGTGCATGAACGCGTTATGATAGTAACATGTCGCATCAGAAGAATGAAATGTGAAATTAGAGACCGATTCTCAAGAAGGTTTCATAAGCCTGGACCGACAGATAAAGCAATTCGTGAATTGGTGAACAAATTCAAAAGGACTGGATATGTGCATAATGAAGGAAGAAGTGGACGCTCAAGAACAGTACAACAAAACATTGGATCTGTTCGCATAATGTTCGAAGACGATCAAAGAATGTCAGTTCGCCAAGCATCCCACAGATTGACCATACCCAAAACAACTGTTCACAGAATCTTGCGTTCGACGCTGAAGAAGAAGTGTTATCACATTCAGCTGTTACACAGCTTACACGAGGAAGATTTTCCAAAAAGAGCAGCAATGTGTGCGGAACTGGTGGAACAAATCCAAAATAACAATTTGATGAACCACATTTTGTTTAGCGATGAGGCGACTTTTCACACCTGTGGTAAAATCAATCGACATAATTGCCGCATCTGGGCTAATGAAAAGCCAACTGAGTTCATTGAATGGGAAAGAAACTCACCTAAAGTCAACGTGTGGCTTGGAATGACGAAGTTTAAGATTTACGGGCCCTTTTTCTTTGCAGAGGCTACAGTGACAGGGCCTGTTTACTTTGATATGCTTCAAAATTTTCTAGAACCTCAACTTCTTGAAGATGGCATTCTCGACAATGTACTCTTTCAGCAGGATGGGGTACCATATCATTATGCCAGAATTGTTCGGACATACCTAAACGAGCGTTTTCCAGATCGTTGGATTGGACGTGGGGGAAATAGGCCCTGGGCAGCGCGATCTCCGGATTTGACCCCATTATATTTCTTTGCTTGGGGTTTCATTAAATCAGAGGTGTATCACAGAAATATTCGAGATTTACCAGATCTGCGAGATCGCATTAGGCAAGCAGTTGAGAAAATAACCCCTGAAATGCTCGGAAATGTGTTCCGCAATGCAGCTGACCGCTTTGAGATTTGCAGAGATATAGATGGAGCACATGTGGAAACTACTAATTAAAGATTTTAATGGTGTAATACTTGTAATTTGTATAGAAATACATCTGTATTCAGGTCAGTGTGACATTTATTCGAAATTCAGCCTATTTCAACAAAATAGATAGGGGCTTTTGGGACACCCTGTATGTATATATATATATATATATATATATATATAGAGAGAGAGAGAGAGAGAGTACTAACTACCACCCACCAATTACCTTACTAGACCTTTGTTGACTAATGGACACATAAATTATTTCATTTAGAAATGTTCTTACAAAAAAGAGATTGCTAAAAATGCTTATATATACCTCCTATGCATATTTCAAGTAAAAAAATGAACCTACGCTAAAATTAAATGGTACTGAATGACAAAGGGTTAAGCTTATGTTGCACCATTATTACGAATTTTAAATTAAATTTGCAATGCCAAATTCAGTTTTCTATTACCAAAATAAATATTCATTACCAAATTTAGGTTAATTTGGTAATTAAAAATGCCGGTTGGCAACCCTGATTATAACCAAAAATTATATTCCTTGTCTAAATTTATGGCGAAAGAACGCTAAACATACTGATATGAATTTGGTACAGATTGGACAAGAGCGAGAATAAGCACCGAATAGACGTGATGGCCGAATCTGCCCCCAAAACCAGGAAAATGTCAGGTTCAAAGCTCTCGGATGTTGTGGGTCCGAGGAAGGAGTTCATTCCCAGCGAGGTGCCGACTTGGAGAGCCGTTCTTCAGAGAGGGATTCGTCTGCATGAGGAAAAGTTCCTCATTCATGACATCCAAAGGTATAAATACCCTATCCGAGAGATGACTGACGAGCTGGCTTCACTCGTGATGACTCAGTGGAGGAAGTCGAATGTAAAGTTTTCCACGCCTGTGACAATCACGGAAAAATCGCTCTCATATAAGATCTTGTTGAAATGGAAGGAGATGACAGACGTTGTGAACGAGAGAGTTAAGTCTGCTACCCAGGAGAAGAGGATGGCTGATCTGGATAAACTCTGTGAAGTCTGCGTTCGTAAGCATCAGATCTTCTTGTGCGGCTCAGAGGGGAGTGGATGCTCAGGATGCTCCCTCAAGGCCCATGTGAACTGTAACTGTCCTTTGGAGGTGAAGATTCCTAAACTGGACCTTCAGTGGCTGTACTACCAGAGAGTGAAGACTTCCGAAGCTTCAGGAATCCAGATGTCTCCTGTAGACTTCGAAGACAGCAGGAGACAGATCAAAGCAGCGAAGAGGAAGGAGGCTGAAGAAGCTTCTGCTGTGAAGAGGAAGAAGAAAGAGGAGGCTACTAATGAGGAGCTTCTCATGAAAGACTTTGAGGAGGACGAAGAGCCAAACTTGGAAGAAGCTGCAAAAGAAGCCTCTGGTAATGCTGAGGCTACTGAAGCTCCTATGGACGTTCCCGCTGAAGTACCTGCCGAAACTCCAACTTCTGCTACACGAAACTACATGAAGATCCAAGGGACAGCTTCAGCAGCTTTGAGGTACAGGGTGGCAAATGTTCCGGTAGCTGCAGTTGCCACTGGCTTCCTGAACGACCTCATCAAGGCCGGTCATCTTTCCAAAGACAAGGCTTACTTGGCCATAGATGGCATGAAAGTCTGGAGGGCCAAGGAGGAAGTAATGGCCTCATCAGTTGAAGCTCTCACGCAGAGGTCAGAGGAGGAGAAGATCTCTGGGATATTCTTTGATGGCAAGCAGGATAGGAACACAAAGGTGTTGAAATATGACGAAGTGACAGGGAGATTTCATCCTGGAAAAGTGATCGAGGAGCATTACACTATCACGTGGGAGCCTCAAGGAAAGTATCTCTTCCATTTCACTCCAGAGGAACCTGAGGAAGGAGAAAAGTCTGCTCATAATATCGCTCAGGGCCTGCATGAGTGGCTTCTGGATCATGGAGCTGACGAGAGCCTTGTAATGATTGGAGGAGACTCTACCAACACCAACACGGGGTGGTCTGGAGGCGCCATAGCCCTATTGGAGAAGATGCTGGGTCGCAAGTGCCACTGGATGATCTGTCAGCTCCATGTGAACGAGCTCCCCCTGAGGCACTTAATCATCAAGCCGGACGGCCCTGTAACTCCCCGGTCAGGCTTCAGTGGGCCTATTGGAAAACTTCTTGAGAAAGTGAATGAACTTGAGGTCAACTTCAACTTCAAACCAGTGGAAGGAACTGAAGATATCATAGAGCTGCCAGTAGAGTATAGTCAAATCTCTCTCCACAGACCAGCACAACTGTTATCTTCTGATCAAAGCCACCAAGTCTGGAAGTCTCAGTCCACAGTTGGCTGGTCTCAAGTGCGGACCTCTGAACCAATCCAGGTGGCTCACTACTGCACAGGGCATCTTGCTGTTGTGGATGAGGGAGCACGGACTGAAGGGGGAGGTGTTGAGGAGGCTCGAGGTCCTCGTGAAGTTCTGTCTTAACTTCTACTTCAAAATGTACTACGACATCAAAGTGAAGCACCACCTCAAATTTGGTCCTGCACACGTTTTCTCAAGCCTGAGGCTGCTGAGGAACCAGACTACCGAGGTCAGGAACATCATCTCTGCTGCAGTGATAAGAGGAGCTTACCACGCACATCCTGAGAACATCCTGGCTTCATTCCTGTGCAGTGAGGATGAGCATCAGAGAGCTTTTGCTGTGAGCCAGATAGAGAAAATCAGAGAAGGAAGAGACTTTGGTGATACGACAGTGAGGCCCCATAAAAATCCCAAAGTCAATCTGAAAGCCACTTTACCTGAGGATCTCATCAACTGGGAATCAGAGAATATTTACGAACCTATTTTCACCTGCAAGATGACCTTGACTGAGCTCGAGGATCTCAGGAAAACTCCACTCAAAGTGGACGCTTTCTCTGTTCATACTCAGTCCTGCGAGAGAGCTGTACAGGAAGTCTCAACTGCTTCCCAAGCTGTGTACGGTCACGAGAGGAGAGATGGGTGGGTGAGAGCCAGGATAGACCATCGAGACATGCTCTCAGTGTTCAGATCGAAGCAGGACATACTTAAGAGCTTTTCAGGTTCGAGTGGCTGATGAAGAGGCTGAAGCCATCGTTAATGCTCATAAGAGCTGAAAGTCCTCATAAGATCATAATATAAGATCTTATGAGGCCACGCTTTTCAGGGATCCAGGAAGAACAGGCGTGTAAACCTACATGTGGAGGTGGCAAGTCTCCCGCTACTCGATCAGAGTAGAGCTGGTGAGCCGCGCCTATTCTTTGAAGGAAAACTTAAAATTCTTATGTTTTACGTGAAATCTAAACATTTTTTCAGCACCCAGAGGTGTTGAAACACGCAAGAAAGCAAGGATGAGGTCAGAAAAGCATTTTAGACTAAATCATATGCAGAACAGCTGCGCGCTTTGGTTTGGGTGCCCTGAGGCTGCGTTAGGCAGCCTTCAAATCAGAAAATTGCGATTTTGACCATGAAAATGGGATTTTTCGGAAAAGTTGCAAATAATAAATCCATCTTAGAATTAGGTTTTACATAGGAATACATATTAGCCACTTTGTTTTTCCAAAATTTCAACCCTGAACCCAGAGTATGATATGCCCTATCGGGACATTGCGGGTAGCAAACATTTGTGAAGCTGAGCATCTCGGGGTAATTTATGTAAGAGTCTAAAGGACCTGTTGTACAGCAAATTTAGGGTTCTGCCAGAACCTTTTTTATAATTCACCCAGAGATGCTGTCCGTATATATTACTGCAGGAAGTACGAAAGAAGGTGTCTTTAGCTTCACTTGTACAGAACCGAAAGTTCCTTATAGTCATATTCGCTTTAGCACAAAGGCTTCGAGATTGTTTTCTTATATCCGAGTCATCATTCAAGGAGCTGGTAATAGTTTGACGCAAATACTTAAACTCTTGTACTTCTTCAATTACTTCACCTTTCATTTTAAACCTAATATCAGCTGGCTGATTACAGCTTTTAGGATGAAATTGTATAACCTTAGTTTTTGTAACATTAAAAAGAATATCATGTGGTTACCTCATTTTTTAATTTGTTTCGTTCTCTCTCTCTCATCTTGCGCGGAATATCTCCTATACAAGCGTCGTTCTTTACGTTAATTATACTGCGTGTTTGCAGTTAAATGTATATAATGTTACGGCATGCGGGAGGTGCCCCCTTGGGGCATTGGTTTCTGCGCGTATGTAGAAGAATTACGGCATTTGAATGAGTGAGGCTCATGGTGTAATGGGTATCATATCTGACCGGCAATCGGAAGATCCCGGGTTCGATTCCCGGGTGGTTACCTCATTTTTTTCATTTGTTTCGTTCTCTCTCTCTCATCTTGCGCGGAATATCTCCTATACAAGCGTCGTTCTTTACGTTATATATATATATATATATAATATATATATATATATATATATATATTCAATCTCCTTATGTGTTCATGTATGGATGAGAGAACGGTTTATTTCCGAAGTTCATTTTTGTATTATTTATTTGTCATTGAAATATTTCATTGAATTACAGTGTTTTTTCACATAATGAGGTTCAATTTCAAATTTAATTAAATAACTTTAATATTCTTAACGCGTTTTTTTTAATCTTTGTAATCATCATTATTTCACCAATCGATCTAAATCCAGTTTCTGTCAAAGCCTTTATTTACTATGACGAAAAAGGTCTCTCTCTCTCTCTCTCTCTCTCTCTTTTGTTCAGGCCTTTTCAGTTTCCCAAAAGGTTGGTTCAGTGACGTATTCCTTCAGCGGTTCAACCAATCTTTTACACATACCAAACCATCCGACATTTTTCTTTATCACAAAAGAAGACATTTCCGACTGAAAAGGATTCTGTTATGTAAAATATCTGAAAATAAGTGAACGGAGCTCTCCATTATCGATTGAAAATGAGACATCCAAGTCAAAGATGGCGATAAACAGTAATCTGCATTTCCCACTTTTAGATTCAGTTTTTGGAAAACAAATTATCATATTACCTTTTTCTCATCGAAAATAACTTTTAAAATTAAAAATATATTTTCAGCTGTGGTTCACTTTTATTTTATTATGACGACGATGAATAACAGGATTGTAAATGCTTTCGGTGGTTTTCTTTGTGTTTTAAGATCAACTGAATTAAGGATGTATTGGTAGATGTAAACCGAAAATTACATTTATTACATTTATTTATCTTTTTTACTGCGCTGGCTGTAATGCCACTTATATTGGCAAAACTCTCTCTCTCTCTCTCTCTCTCTCTCTCTCTAGATAGATAGATAGATAGATATAACTTATAAAGAGGAAGAGAGATAGATAATAGATAAATAGATAGAGAGAGAGAGAGAGAGAGAGAGAGAGAGAGAGAGAGAGAGAGAGAGAGAGAGAGAGCGTAGCTTGTTTCTTCAAATTTTAATTTAGGTAAAAGGAAGTCTTCCAGTTTTATTATTTACTTTTATGAAGTCTGTAATAAAACAGAAATTGATATCAAAGATAATAAAATGAACAAAACAATGAAAAAAGTTAAAATTCGGTTCATAAAATAATGCGTTTAAAAGAAAGAGAATTTTTTATAGGAATCTTTTTTCAAAATATTAAAATATCCTCTTTGACATTAGCGAAATTAAATGTATTAAGTTAAGTTATTTTAATGGAACTTTAATACTGATATGTTAACCCTTTCATGCCGTATGGGAGCAAATGAGACCATCAAATTTTATGAGATTTTAGTCATTCTGGAGATATAACACAAGTGTTTTTTTGTGGCATGAAAAGTAAACGAAAATCAGGTATGAAAGGGTTAATTAAACAAGAATTGTAGCGTTAATTATTGTTAATATATAAATGAATTACAACTCGGTATGAAAGATGTCAACCAAGAACTTTGTTAAAAAGAATAAAACTCGGGGTTAAAATATGACAACTAACCTCATAATACTTAATGATTAGAATTATCTTTTAACCTTTCAACTTTTTTTTTACCTTTTAACCTTTCAAATGTTTCGTGCGATGATTTATCATTTCACGAAAGTCAATCTTGTCGCCCTTCTCCAGAATTGGGTTATTTTTACATTTTTAGTCTATGAAGTTTTGAATGATTTGAGACGTCGGAAGTTTTTCTTCCCTCGAATAGCTTAATGGTGCATTTTAGTAATGATTATTATTGGTCTTGAGGAAAGACCAATTATCGTACAATAAAGGTTTGTTCAAATGTTCCTTTGATTTTAAGATGGTGTAAGAACAATGCGATTTTACTGATTTATCCAATCCAAGGTCGCTTTTTCTTTTTATATGCAGGAAGGATGGGCCAAAGGCGAAAGCAGCCCGCAAAATCGCCTCCCACCAGTAGAAGGAGAACAGAGCCGAAATGAAGGTTCTTTTAGGAGATGTCTGGATATTGTGCGTTTGAAAGATTGGAGGTCATAGACAGGGGGAAAGATGGACCGAGGAAGGTTGTTCCAGAGTTGACTGGTTGAGTAGATGAAAGCTCGAGAATATCGATTAACCCTCGCGTGAGAGAGTTGGACAGAAAGGGAATGAGGATGTGTAGAAAGTTTGGTACTGCAAGCTCTCATTAAAGGAGGAAGCATGCAGGTAAAGGGTTCAGAAGAGAAGTGTCAGTTATAATAGCGATACAATAGGGAGAGTGGGGGTAACAATGCGAAGAAAAGAGCGGGACTGAAGACAGTTCGTAAGAGGTGGCCACTCCACACATGAGAAGCGTACTCCATACAGGTACTCCATAAATAGAACAATATCACCATTATTCCTGCGTGAAAGCTTTACGCGTCTATAAGTGTAAGCATGACATAAGTTTTCAATGTTCTTTTTTTCATTGCTATTTCTAACTTTTCTAATTCCATCTTGAACTAGCCAAGAGTGGATCTTAGGGTCTTTGTTAACCTGTAACTCTGTAATTCTGTAATCACGAATTACAAACCATATTTCTAATATCAATATTCAGTATACGTGTCTTCCTTATACAGGGTGGCCCATAAGTCCGAATCGGTTATAATTAAAGCGAAAATCCATCTAACGGAGCTCACACTGACGTAATCGTTTACTAAAGAAACAATATTTGTCGAGATGGTTAGATTTTGCATTTTAAATAAACAATAAATATTTCTAAATTTATTATAAGCTTTTTACTTTGTTTCATTTTTGTATTTTCGATTAAATATAACCGATTGGGACTTATGGGCCACTCTGTAGATATGCTATAAAATGGTTAAATGCATCGTTATTAGTAATTCTTACATATTTATAAAATGTTGCATTGCCAGAGAACACTTGTTAATAATATGAAATTACGTTATATAATCACATATATAGGGTGTCTCAAAAGTCCCTGTGCACCTATACATATATATTCTCTGAATAATACTTATCGTATTATTTAGAGATTAAATATATATATATATATATATATATATATATATATATATATATATATATATATATATATATATATCGGGTGGCCACAAAAAACTTTACTTAATTGAAAGTTTAATAACTGCAACAATTCAAAACTTATGCGATTGAGATTTTGCACACATTAACAGATGCATATAATCTATAATTGCTGGAATTTTCAAATATGTAGGTTCTATAATTTTGTTACAGTGAACAATTTAAAAGCATATGTCTAAAAATAGCATGCCTGGTGTGCATCTGACACGTACGTGCGCTAGCGTAGGCTAAACCTAATGTAGCGTAGTATGACACGCGCGCTGGCGTAGGCTAAACCTAATGTGAATTTGCTTTCTTTTATTTTTCCGCTAAAACCCCGCCAGTATGACGTTAAGTAAAAGTGATAAAGCCATCATAGAAGCATGTGTCAAGGAAAAAGGTTGGAATGGAAATAGGATTGTCCGAGAATTCCCCGCAAAGAACTGGACTCGTCAAAGTGTTTATAACTTAATAAGAAAGATAAAGGATACTGGATCAACAGCTAGAAAACCCGGCAGCGGCAGGCCCAAAAGTGTTTCAACAGAAGAAAATAAGGCTGCCGTGGAGGAACTGATTCAATCCCAGGAGAATACACCAGGAACTCATCGCTCCCAGAGACAGATTGCGTACGACCTTGGGATTTCTCGCTCCTCTGTACAAGGGATTGTAAAACGTTGAAATTGAAGGCCTACAAGAGAATTCGAGTTTCTCGGCGTGATCAGAATGTAAGACAGCGTAGAAAGACCCGCTGTAAATCCCTATATGAACGCTACTCAGCTGAAGACGTGCAAAAAGTTGTGTTTACAGACGAAAAGGATTTCACGTTGGAGGTGGCCAAAAACAGGCAAAATGACAGGGTTTATGGTTCAAAGAAAAAGGACATTCCTCCCTCCAGCAGAAAAGTAATGGTATCGGCGGGAATTTCATGGAAGGGGAAAACACGAATTCATTTTATTGCCACAAACGAAACTAAAGTTAACTCTGAGCGCTACATCAACCTGTTAGATAATGGGTTACTTCCTGATTGTCGTCAGCTGTATCCTGATGAGGCCTACATTTTCCAGCAAGATGGGGCACCCGCCCATACAAGCCGAGCGACCCAAAATCATCTAGAGCAAGAGACCCCTAATTTCATCAAAAAGGATGAATGGCCGCCTCAGTCTCCCGACTGTAATCCGATGGACTATTCAGTATGGGATTCCCTCATGGTGAAGGTTTACGGCAGCCAGAAAGACAAATTCACCGAAGATGAACTTAAGGAGAAAATCAGTAGAGCATGGAGGATATCACCTTAGATGAGGTTCGAAAGTGCATCTCCTCGTGGAAGAAGCGATTGAGGGCAGTTTTACCAACAGGGTGGTGGTCACATTGACCATTTGTTTAAGTAAATTTGTTAAGTTCAAATTCATTTTCTTCGGCATGCTATTTTTAGACATATGCTTTTAAATTGTTCACTGTAACAAAACTATAGAACCTACATATTTGAAAATTCCAGCAATTATAGATATAACCATCTGTTAATGTGTGCCAAAGCTCAATCGCATAAGTTTTGAATTGTTGCAGTTATTAAACTTTGAATTAAGTAAAGTTTTTTTGTGGCCACCCGATTATATATATATATATATATATATATATATATATATATTAGAGTGTCCCAATTTCTTTTGTTCCTGAAGTTTGTCATGCACACCACCCTAATTTCTTCCAGTCGTGAAAACATGCCAGCAAGATGAATTTCATTCGTGTCCTTTAATTTTAAGGGTCCCTCAAACCATGTGTTACTATTGCTGAACGGCTACTCTCTACCTTATACTAATTGTAGCATATTCTTTTCAGGTTATGGATACAAGAAAGCAGGAGACTGTGTGGTTGGTGGGGGTGTTGCGAAATGAACCCTGAAACGCTGTGTCAACTCCGACAGTGGGAGATGTTCTTCGACGTCTGTTGTTCTTCACTCGGAAGAAAAAAACGTCCACGGCGGAAGCTGCCAATGTGTAGCTGATGAGGTTATGGCGGTGTGGGCTCGGGCATCTATTCCGACCTCCCACAAGCGCAAGTGCGTCGAGAGGATCAAGGCCCTCTCCACGGACTACGAGAAGGTTGCCAGAAACCGAAACCGTGGGGGAAAGAAGCAACTGGAGCGGGAAAAGGGATTCCAAGCCAACCTGAATACACTGTTCGAAACAGCTCATGCCAACGCCATGAAACTCATCAAAGTCCCCGAAGATCGAGACTTTCTGAATGACCAGCGAACTGTGCGGAAGATGTACATCGGAGGAGAGGACCTGGAGTTTGCTCGCAGGGCAGCGGAGCGGGAGAAACGCCGAGCAGCTGAAGAGAGAAGAGGAAGAAGAAAAGCCGCGAAGAGATGGATCATTGCAAGCAAAAGGAACGGTGAAAAGTGGGTCTTCTTCTTCTTCGGAAGTCCATGGCCGAGCATCCAATGATGATGTCCAATATTCCTCTCCTGGTCCTTCGGCTCCTCGATCGCTCCCAAGGACGGCCAAGTGTCGGCAAGGGGAATCATCCAATATCCCAATTCTGCTGCAGCCCTGGATCAAACTGGAACCTCAGTACGCCAAGCGATGCACATTGTGGCTCCAGCACTCGCTGCCGCGGGAGTTGAGTATCCTCGGTCACCTTGTCCAAATCAAGTCTTCACCGTTCACGGCAGTAAGTCCAGGAAGAACTTGGCAGCCGGAATCAAGACCGAGTTCAATCCTGATACGCCGCTTGTCGTCCACTTTGATGGCAAACTCCTCCCTCATTCGGATGGAGGGAAATCGGATCGCATACCAGTGCTGGTCAGCGGGAAGAGTCTTGAGAAGTTGTTGGCGATCCCAAAAATCCCTGACAGCACGGGACAGCGGATGGCTGGAGCTGTTCTGAAGGTGCTGGATGATTGGCCGCAAGTTCAACCATGGATTGCCGGTCTCTGCTTCGACACAACAGCGGCGAATACCGGTATTCACAGCGGCGCTTGTACGATTATCCAGGACAAATGGACCGCCGCGTTCTTTTCCTGGCTTGCAGAGACCACATGATGGAATTGGTAATCACCTCAGTCTTTGACCTGTTCTTCAGGTCTTCTGGCCCCGAAATTGCGCTGTTCGCTCGCTTCAAATCCCAATGGGAGTTCATCGACCAGAAGCAGGCTTCTCCGTTCAACGGCGATGGCCCAAGCGACATCCTTTCGGAATGGTGGCGTTGAAAAAAGAGCAGATTGTCCACTTCATTGAAGACCAGCTTGAAGTTGGTCACCCAAGAGACGATTACCGGGAGTTCCTGATCCTCGCTCTAGTCTTCCTCGATGGTCATGGCAAACGAGATCTCCGGTACAATCATCCTGGAGCATACCACCGGGCCAGGTGGATGGCCAAAGGCATTTACTGTCTTAAGATGTTCATCTTCCGAAGCCAATTCCACCTGACCGCTCACGAGGTCCGGTCACTACACAGGATAAACGTCTTTGCCGTCACCATCTACCTCCAGAGGTGGTTCGAGGCTCCATTGACGGCGGACGCGCCCGTCAATGACTTGGAGCTGTTGGAGGACCTAGAGCGGTACAAGGCGGTGGATCATGATGTAGGTACCGCCGCATTGACGAAATTCCGGGGCCACCTCTGGTACCTAAGCGAAGATTTAGCCGGACTCGCTATGTTCTCCTCCAAAACCACCGATGCAGAGAAGACGGCCATGCTCCAAAACCTGCACAAGAAGACCGAAAACCCAAAGATCTGCGTCGGCTGGAGGGAAGAGTGTCTTGACCGTGAGACGGTCGGATTTGAGCACCTTGGTCACGAAAGGACTCAAAACCTTTTTCATTGCCTGAAGCTGCCGGTTCCAAAAACCCCCAAAGATCTCGAAGGATGTGCACCATCGTTGAAGTCTGTGAACGACGCGGCAGAACAGGCGGTGAAACTGGCGGAAGATTTCAACGAGGGCCTGACAAAAAACGAGGAGGAACGGCAGCTCGTGTACCAAGTCGTCGAATACCACCGCCAGCAGTTCCCCTCAGCAGACAAAAAGATCCTCTGTCCCCCGAAATGAAATGTGCCATTAGGAAGAATTTCCATTTCCTTTAATTTAGTCATTAGAAAGAATTTACATTTCATTCTTCCATTCTAGAATGATTAATGCTGAGCATTTACGTTTGTTCATATAGGGTCGAATAAACAAGGTCAATGAGGGGACCCTCCCCTCCTAATAGGCAAAATGAAATTTCGCCCATTTTTTCCTTTCTTCAAGTGTAATTAATTAAAGGGGTGTGCGATTTGACTCTTGCAAATTTTTATTTTCACATGTGAGGCTGGGACACCCTAATATATATATATATATTATATATATATATATATATATATATATATATGTGTGTGTGTGTGTGTGTGTGTGTGTAGGTGCACAAGGACTTTTGAGACACCCTGTATAATCGCAATATATTGATTGTCATCTTATATAAAAAACAATAATTTGCACATTCGAAGTCCTTTAAATAACGATCATTTTCAAATAAAAGCGGAAAACACAAATTTTTAAACCTTGAAAACTCATTATTGGGTCATTAAAATAGAATTTATTAAAGGGCGGACTGGACATTCATTTCGTCAGTCACACTCATTCTGTTAACAGGTTAACAAGCGAAGGTTAACAGCGAATTTCAGGTATAAGTTTTGTTACATTTCGATGTTACGTTAGTGGCCATTTTTATATTAAAATTCAATTTTAGTATAGTTACACACACGTACAAACGTGTTTACAGCCGCGTAATAATCATCGTATTTGACGGCTTACAAGACGCTGCGCCGTGAAAGACGCACCTTAATTTTGGAAAGGTAAATTCAAGAAAAAAGTTTTTGATGCACTTTATTGTTAATACAATGGATATGTAAAATTCAATAAAAAGAAAGCCCAAAAGCCAATAAAGAGAGATAATATGATTATTACTCTTATTATTTGTTATTAATCAACTTCAGATTCATTACTGACATTATCATCATTATCCCCATCATCATAATCATCATCATCTTCACTTGTATCACTGTCACTCTCATACAATAAATGATCTTCAGTGCCATCCATTGCATTACTTATACCACATTTTTTAAAGGACTTGACCACAATTTCAGTCTTAACATCATGCCATGACTTCAGCACCCATTCACACACTTGTGCTGTTGATGGACGTTTCATCCTTCCCCACTTTCGGCTTCTAAGACGCAGGGCGATTTTTTAAGGTATTTATAAGGAAAAAAAGTGCGTCTTATAAGCCGACAAATACAGTAAACGACATTCTTAATTTATTTTTTTATTAAAAATTCTTGTCTATAAAAACACTTCGTTTTTTAGCTCGCAACTTCAACTCGCCGCGATTCACTAACTTATTTGCATCATATTTACGTTGTAGTTACATTTTATATATACTATTTCTTGCACTACTCACTATTATATTATTTATTAATTATATTTACATACACCATCGTTCTTGAGAGGAAATTTCACCTGAAAAGTTTTTAAAATTGTCGGAAAGAAGGAAAGTTTCATCAACTTTCGACACATTCGTAATAACCTCTAAAATTGCAATTTATTTGCCTAATAAGATATCAATTAAAGTTTGCTGAAATTTCCTGTACAGTAAAAGTTCGTTTCTTAGATAAAGTGAACAGTAAAAGTTCGTTTCTTAGATAAAGTAAACAGTAAAAAGGAGATTATAGTGATTTCATTATGATTTGTGGTTTAGTGAAACTTCATTTTCTTTAATTTTCTCTATATGAAATATTCTCATCCGGGATATATATTATGTAGTTTCTGAAAAAGTTCGACTTATCTAACTGTATCTAACCCAACCTAACTGTGCCTAACCTAACCTAATTTGGTTTAACCTAGTGTCAATAGCATGAACAATTCAGCATCTAAGATTGAACTTCACACACATAAATATGCCTTCGTCTTCTATACCGCAGGATAACGACAATGGCTTTTAAATTGGTGATCGTCGTGGCCGTTTTTGGAGTTGCGCAAACTCGTGCAGAAACACCTTTTAGTAAGTTATAACAGAACTTGTTATGATTTCTTTACTGAAGATATTCTTTGAATATTCTTTGAAAATGATTGATGAAAAGTTATTCACAGTTTGTTACGTGATATATATATATATATATATATATGGGATGAATTCACAATAAAACACGTGGGTTTGCAGCATATATATATATATAAATATATGTGTGTGTGTATATATATATATATATATACACACTGTATACAGTCAATATAAGGAGGGTGGCTCAGAAGTCCCAATGGGTTATAATAAAAGCGAAAATACAAAAAATCAAACAAAGTATAGAAAGTTTAAAATAAGTTTAGAAATATTTATTGATTTTTCAAAGTGCAAAATATAACCATCTCGACAAATATTCTTTCATTAGTATAAATTACGTTAGTAATCGATTTTTACTTTAATTATATCTGATTGGAACTTATGGTCCACCCTGTGTGTGTATATATATATATATATAATATAATATATATATATTATATATATATATATATATATATATATATATATATCAGCAATTGACTTAGTACATGGAAAGCGTAGTTTTATAAGGAAGAAGAACACCAGGGAGAACACGTGCATCCAGATAATGTTGGATTATCCAGATAATGGATGGCTTTATTTGTTAACGTTTCGGAAAATCGCATTTTCCAACCTCAGAGCCTATAAAGAGAAGTTTGCAAAGTTAAAAGGTGACTGACACTAACATAAAAGGGTCAGTAATAAATGTCAGAAAGACTTCCGAAATAAACAAAAGTCGAATGTTTTGAAACGGCCTTGTACGGGGCTCCAATAAACCTTAGCCCCCCAGCCCATGGCCTAAACCATTAGAGGTACAGTAAAACTAAACATACCTTACAAAAGAGAATTTAATCCTGCATTTAATGAGAAACAATTAAAACTTGGTGTTCTCGCCATTGGCTTCCAAGACAGCCTGAATTCGCTTTGGGCAGCTTGCCAAAAGTGACATGAATAGATCTTGATCGTTACGCAAATTTGCTAAAACAGTTTCAGTGTGTTGCGTCATTGTATCCTTCGAAAATCGATTTGCTGCAGGTTCTTGAAACAAGGGACATTCAACCTTGTCCTTTATAACTGATCCAATGTGTTCACAGACGTTCAGGTCAGGAGAATTTCCTGGCCGTTCTTCATTTCCAAAGAAATCGATCTCATGGTTCCGCAACAACTGTTGAGTGGCTAATGCCTTAAAGCAGGGGGCCTTATCGTGCAGAAGTGTGACCTGATCGACATCCATAACATTGTTTGGGTTTCTTAGAAAAGGAATGACATGCTGGGATAGAATAATATAACGAAAATACTGTCCATCCCAACTCCGACCATTTGGCTTCAGCACCCACATGAGCTTCTTTGCAGTGAACAAAACAAATACACCAACACAGTCTGGACTTTTTAATAATTCGCGATAATGTTCATTGTCATCGATTTCATCTGGTGTTGTGGCCCACACTCGATCATTTTGGTAGTTAGGCCGACGTGTTACGTAAACAAAAATTCATCGGAGACAGCTAAATGCATGAAATCATCCACATCCCAATCTTCAAGATAATGGGCAAACTACATTCTGTCATCGATGTTAAGTTGAGTTTTTCTTGGCTTTGGAAGTTCATGCCAAGGTTTTAAACCTTGCCTCTGACGGTACAGTCGAATGATCTCACCACTAACGATCTTTCCTCGCAACACTTCGATCTCTCTAGAAAGTTTAGCACAGCTGTTTTTCCGCCTACGCGTACCGCTTTCAATGATGTCCTTTGTTTCCTGAGAGAGTGACAAATTTGGGCGCCCAGATTTGGTTGTATCCATTTCACATTATCCAAAGTTTTATTCCAATTTCTTTTGACGAAGTCCTCACTTCTTCGCAACATGAACGTGTTATAAAGGTGGCTCCAGCATCACGAGCTTCCCGAAATGTTATTGCTCGTATGCGATCTATCACACGTTGCCTCTCCGAATCACCAATTAATTGAGAAGCCATTATATTATAATTTTATCAGCTAGAGTAATTTTAATACCTGCAATAAATAAAGAATTTTATATATTTTTATAATCACTAAAAACTATTTCGATATAAGTAAATATGTAAGCTGCAAATGGGGGACTAAGGTTTTTTGGAATCCCTTATATGTTTTACCTGGTGTTCCCCTTCCATATATTATATATATATATTATATATATATATATATATATATATATATATATATATATATATATATATATATATATATTATATATATATATATATAATATATATATTTTTTTTTTTCTTTATTAATCAATGTTTTCATTTTTAAGAGGAAGGAGGACGAAGGAATATATATGTTACAGTCTATATGTAAAATTAGGCAATTTATAAATCGACTGAAATTCAGGCAATGTGTCAAATTGGTGATACACACAAAACCTAACCTAACCTAACCTAAAATGTAGCATATGCATGTCCATTGGTATTTCCCAATATGTTGCCTAAAAGTTCATGGTTAGGTTAGATTTAATTAAGTATTAAGTAATTAAATCGATCATTTAACAAATTGCCTAAAATTGCATTCAGTTTATAAATTGCCTGATTTTGGACATTGACTGTAATATATTTATATATATATATTTTTTTTTTTCTTAGCACAAGAAGAGAGATGCATCGCTTTTAACGATTGTATCTCGTCTCTTGGACTGCAAAAAGAGTTTTCCATCTTCGGTAAGTAATTGAATATGTTTGTATGAGTATGAATATTATTTACATACTGAATACTCATTAAGTGGTAATAACTGTGATCATGATAATAATAACAATACGAATTAAATAATTAAACAATAATTAAATAATAATATGAATTAAATTATTTTAATTGTAATGACATTGTGAAATGCATTTTTAACGGTACGGTTTAAAAGGTTGTGCGTAAATATGTAACGCATTTCTAGGTACTGAAAATATGTATTATATATATATATATATATATATATATATATATATATATAGTAGAGCATTCTAAGATATTCAATGAATAACAAAATTTTTCAGAATTTATTAGGTAGTTTTTAAGATTATTCTTTGACTGGATGTGTCGCCTGTAAATCCTTTAGACATATCAACATCAAGTGTGTATAATTTTAAGGATCGCTTTGTAGTTTTCGCTTTATAGTTTAAATTAATTTTAAAATGAAAGTCGAAAAATAATCGTTAAAGACACTAATTTATACTGGGTCAAATTCGGACGCTGTAAGATTACATGTTTGTCGTATATAAATTGTGTGAGACCACAAGGCAGCTAAATTTGTTATAAAAAAATAAAATTGTTTAATTGAAATAGAGAAATTGTTTTCGTAAATTATTTTGATAAATTAATTTGTTTTCAAATTTTTTTTATATATTCATTAATTTTTATATGTTTATAGGTGGGCTGATTACACTGGGGAACAAATTTTAACTTTTTTTTTGTTTCTTGGACGTGAACAGGTCAGTCTTATAGGATTTTTTCCGCTGATTCCGAATATAGCCGTAGAATTTCTCTATCACCCAAGGTTACTGAGAAATTTGTATTTTAATATTTATTCAAAAAGTGTATAGAAGTTAGTAAAAATACTTCATAAAAATTATATTAGTGGCAGATTGGCATTTAAAATATTCTTCTTAAAACTTCTTTGTCACTGATTTTCTCTTGTACTTTTCAATAGGAGCTTCTCGCATCAATGTCCAGCAGTAATCAGCTAACATTACCGGATCCCACCTTCCTTGGTAGCGTTTCTCCATAGTAGCTATATCTTGGTGGAACCTTTCTCCATGCTCATCGCTTACGTCGCCGAGGTTTTCAGGGAAGAAATCTAAATGGGAGTGCAAGAAATGGATTTTTAGTGACATATTACATCCCAATAACCTATATGCTTGAATCATGTCCTGCACTATTTTTTCATAGTTATAATGTTATAATGTTTCAGACCAACAAAGACCCTAGGATCCACTCATGGCTGGTCTACCTAACTGTGTTCGTAATCGTGTATTGTGTATGTCCTCCGTGGTGGCGGAGGGGACCCACAATTTTACGTGGGTTCCGAACCACAAGAACATAAGAAATTTATGTAAAAACTGCCGGTAAATTGGCAACGACCAATTTTTACGAAACTAAATAATTATCAATTTAAAACTAATTAATTATCGATTTAAAACTAAAGATAGAATCTCTGGATCCAGAGGATCAAGTCATAATAGACTACTGTCCACAAATATGTTACACTCTATATCTATTTATAACGGACATCCAAATATATCAGATCCAAAGAATCCAGTCAATTTCATTACGGTATCCATCAAGTCACGGTCCATATCGATTGCGGACCAAGTCAAAATTTACAATCATATACATTACAATATATACACTTACGAGAAAAAGTGTAGGTGTGGCTGTAAAGACTGTACAGTAATGTAGAAATGTGTGTGCACCCATTTTGGGTCTCCAATTTAAAGGTGTTTGTGGGGCAAGTGAGGATCATGAGTTTTTCAATACCTCACAGTACTATGGGGGGCACCGCTCGGCAGAGGAATCTCTTTAAATGGGGTGTGTAAGGACAGGGAGTATCCCCTAACCCAAGACGCTGCCTCCCTATATCCCACAACACTTGTGTTGAGCTGTGGGATCTATCCCAGAAAGCCTTAATTTTACTACCTTAAACTATACCCTTTCTATCAACATATGCGTCTAATCGATTTTTAAACATGTTTATAGACGTGCTACTAATTACTTCTACCGGCAAACTATTCCAGCTATTTACTATTCTATGCGTAAAAAAGTTTTTCGCAACTGCTGTCTCGAACCTTCTACTTGTCAACTTACACCCGTTATTTCTAGTCCTATTATATTGAGATATTTCGAAAAAGCTATCTCTATCTACGTTATCGAACCCATTCATAATTTTGAAAACCTGGATTAGATCACCCCTTAACCTCCTAGTCTCGAGTGTTGTCAATTTTAACTCCTTAAGCCTATCCTCGTACGACTTTGACCTAAGCGACGGAATCATCTTAGTTGCTCGTCTTTGAACTCTTTCGATTTTGTCTATATCTTTGCGCATATGCGGATTCCAAAATTGGACCGCGTACTCCAAATGGGGTCTAACTAATGATTTATAAAGTGGAACTATAATATCGCGCGATTTGTACTCAAAATTTCGAGCTATAAAACCTAACACTTTGTTCGCCTTATTGACCGCTGCTGTACTTTGTTTCGCTACTTTTAAATCACTAGTGACTATAACTCCTAAATCTTTTTCCCGCTCTACGCTTGTTAAATCTTTCCCTGACATACTATACGCAAAATTACCGATACGCGAACCTATATGCAAAATTTTGCACTTATCCACGTTAAATCTCATTTGCCATGTGACTGACCAATCAACGATTTTATTCAGATCTTCCTGGATTTTACCTCTATCTTCGTCATTAATCGCCCTACCACCCAGCTTCGTGTCATCCGCAAACTTTGAAACTGTACTGACTAGGCCGACATCTAAATCGTTAATATATATAAGAAAAAGCAAGGGGCCCAATACAGAACCCTGAGGAACGCCACTCGCTACATTAGCCCAACACGACTCCGCTCCATCAACGACCACCCTCTGTTTCCTGCCTCGCAACCTCTCTTCTAGCCAATTTATTACTACACCCCTGATTCCATGAGCCTTAGTTTTTTCAATGAGTCTTTTGTGCGGCACGGTGTCAAACGCTTTTTGAAAATCTAAATACACTACATCAACCGCCCAATGTCTATCGTAAACGTCAACCACGCTTTGGAAAATTCTAAAAGATTAGTTAAGCAAGATTTGTTTCGCCTAAATCCGTGCTGCGTATTTCTAACTAGCTTATGGAATTCTATGTGTTCGACTATACGATCTCTAATTATTGATTCCAGTAGCTTACCTACAACAGACGTTAAACTGATTGGCCTATAATTTCCCGCCGCACCTTTATCGCCTTTCTTAAAGATAGGTGTTACGTTTGCTAACTTGAAATTATCTGGTATGCACCCCTCAGAAATAGACGCATTAAAAATCTTTGTTAGCGGCACAACAATGCTATCTTTTAATTCTTTTAGTTGTATGGGATATATAGAATCCGGACCCGGTGATTTACGCGTTTTCATTTTATCAATATAGCGCATTACCTCCCCTTCACTAACGACAATATTATCCAAAATATTACTATTATCAAAAGGTATTATGTCTATGACCGTAGGGATATTCGTTACATCTTCTATAGTAAAAACTGACGTAAAAAATTCATTTAGCAAGGTAGCCATTTCCTTGTTTTCAGAAACTAGATCTCCGTTTAGATTTTTCAAAGGCCCCAAGACGCTTTTTACTGGATTTCTATTATTGACGTATTGAAAGAATCGCTTGGGGTTTTCTTTACCGTCACGAGCTATAGATTTCAAATTCGCGCTTGGACTTTTTTATTACACTTTTCGCTTCACGCCTTAGAGATATGTAGTTGTTTCGTAACCACAAATTGTCTTTATCGCACTTATGTAGCCTATAAGCCCTATCTCTACTCTTTATAATGTCTCCTACTCTAGAAGTAAACCACAAGGGCCTGTTGCTTACTTTCGCACACTTAATTTTGTACGGTACACATTCCTCATTTATAGTCCTAAATACTGTTTCGAACGATTCCCACATTAGTTTTGCGTTGGAGTTCCCCATCACGTTTTCCCAATTGACGTGTGACAATTTATTTCGAAATTTACTAAAGTCTGCGTGCTGGAAGTTAGGAATTTTCGTCGAGTTAGCTGGTTTCGAGTGACTTACTGAGAGGACAAACTCTACCATATTGTGATCGCTATTGCCCAACGGTTCTATTATTTGAAGATCAGTAATTAGTCTATCATCCGTAGTTATTACTAAATCTAAAATACTGTCCAACCTCGTAGGTTCCCCAACCTTTTGAATAAGAAAGCTATCCTCGAGAAAATTAACTAAACGATTACCTTCCGCGTCTCCTGCATTGTATCGTAATTTACGTTAGCGCAATTAAAGTCACCCATAACTAAAGCCTGCTCACTACCGATTATTCGCTTTAGTTCACGATATAACGCTTCGTCCGTATCAGCTGTTTGATTAGGGGGCCTATATATAACCGCAACAACAAGTTTGAAATCGTTCAATTTAAGTTCTGCTATAGTCGAATCTATCGGTTCTGGAATTGTGTGCTTTACTTCTATAACGTTCGCTATATTATCTTTGATATACAACATAACACCGCCTCCTCGCCTACTATTCTGTTTTTAACAAAAAGTCTATAACCTTTAATTTGATACTCCCCTACAAAGTCACGAGTTTCAGTGCTAAGCCACGATTCATTTATCGCAATTATATCATAGTCTTTACAAGCAATTAAAGAAAAAAATTCGTTTATTTTATTTCGTAGGCTACGAGCATTTAAGGATAGAACCTTCAAATTGTTTGTAATTGCGACAACTTCGCGAGCGCAGTGGAAATTTATGGAATTTACGTTGGGACCGTTCGAGTTACGGCAGCCTGAAAAGAAGAGACAGTATTATGAAATAGTCTTCCTAAACGCGCAGCTCCTACGTCATTAAGATGAAGTCCATCTCCGAGGAACAAGTCCCTCCTGCCGCAGAAACTGTTCCAAAAATTCTCAAAATGCACTCCTTCCTGTTGGCAAAGAGACTTTAGGTTATTGTTAATATAGGTCGCCTTGCTGTAGAAATCGTTACGATGGATAATTCGAGGAAGTATACCTGTTAAAACAATCTTATTAGTTTTTCCCTTTAATCGCTCTAGTAAGTCCCTGTACCTAGCCAGCAGTTCTTCCGATCTAGAATTTAAAACGTTATTAGTACCGACATGAATAACATACGTTGTTTCCTCGGAGGTACCATCTGTAAATTGGTCAACACTATTAGTTATATCCTCCACCCTTGCACCAGGGTAGCAGTAACAGCGTCTACGACGAGGGTTTCTCCCACAGAATTCCTCGAGCTGTCCTCGAACAATGGAATCGCCAACGAGTCGTATTTCCGGTTCATCATCATCTTCAAAACCTAAAACAGAAAACTTATTGTTTGTTATTACTGGTAGACATGTCTTAGTTTTTCTCAATGGGGCTCCATTACGCACTCGAACGAAGGGTTGGGAACTAGGAGAAGAGAGAGGGCTATTAATACTATTTATATTATTAATAGAAACTGAGGCAGGAGGGGTCGCAACTGGAGTCTCAAGGGATTCTAATTTTGCCGTCAGGAGCATCACCCTTTCTTCAAGGCTTACTCTGGCCTCCTTCTCACGTTCTAACTCGTTCCTCAGCACTTCTAAGTTTGAGCACCACCTGCAAACTAACTGTTCATTATTATTAGCCATTGTAAACGCGTAAGCGACAAATTTCCCTTCACAGCGACTGCAAGTACTTGACGGGGGTGCCATGCTTTTAATTAGTTAAAAACAAAAAAACACCAAACAAGCGTTTCGAAATTAATACATTACAACGTAGGTCTACCGCGTGCTTATTGTGCCGTCACCTGCGAAAACCCGCAAAATTGTTCTTGAAACGCAGAAACAGGTTCTTGTAACACAATTTTATGCTAAATGAATATATAATTAAGCTACCGACGAAAGAAATGTTAAAGAAAAAGTATTAAATGAAACTTATCTGGTCGCTGTTTACAGACTTAATCCCTTTTTTCCCACGGTAGGTGACCTTTTGGAGGTCAGGTAGTGTGTGAAGGAAAAATGAACCTTAAGAAACTACGTTTCTGATAGATTTGAAAAACAACAAAGGCAAACCAAGGGAATTTCAACCTTATGAAACCTCGTGTAGTAATAGATTCGGGAACAAACAAGGCAATAGCCTTGGTTTAGTTAAGTAATAGTAATGAATAAATTCAATAAATGAAATATATTCGTTAATGAATGATTAGTAACACGAAGTAATTTAGTTAAGAATGCACCAAACACTTTTTTTTTTTAAATACACTTGAACAAAAACCACTTATTCACTTGGTAACATTTGACACTCGATAAAACACGTCTGTTCACAAGGAAAGACTGATCACGAATCCTAGAGGCTTAGAGGCTTTGATGTTCCCTAGAAAATTTGTGACAACATTCTTCATGGCCTCCCATGCCACTTTTTCTTTTCCTCTCAAGGCATCATCAAACTTTTGATCTTTCATGAGCTCTCTGATTTGGGGACCAACAAAGATCCCTTCTTTTATCTTTGCATCGCTAAGTTGTGAAAACTTTTTCTTCAAATATTTGAATGCCTCATTTTCCTTGTTCATTGCTTTGACAAAATTTTTCATGATGCCAAGTTTGATGTGAAGTGGCGGTAAGTATATTTTCTTGGGTCAACTAAGGGTTCATGAGACACATTCTTCAGTCCTGGGATACATTTTTGACGAAGTGGCCAATCCTTTACAAAATAATGCGAATCTCTGGCTCTGCTGTCCCATTCACAAAGGAAGCAGCAAAACTTCGTATAACCGAGCTGCATTCCCAGAAGAAGCGCGACGACTTTTAAATCCCCACATATATACCAACGAAACTGGTCATAATTAATCTGCTGAAGGATGAGTTTCATATTTTCGTAAGATTCCTTCATGTGGACAGCGTGCCCTACAGGAATGGAAGGGTATTTATTTCCATTGTGAAGTAGTACAACCTTGAGGCTTAGCTTCGAAGAGTCAATAAATAAATGCCAATCTTCAGATTTGTGCTCATGACCGAGAGCTAACAGCAGTCCATTTACATTATTACAGTAGCATAAACCACCTGACGAGGAGAAATACTGCATCAGATCTTTTTGGCGAGTGCGGAACGCCGATATGCTTGTATCTTTTGCCAGCAAATTCCATTCACGTAACCTGGAGCCCAATAATTCCGCTTTCTTTTTCGGAAGGTCCAAATCTCTCACGAGATCATTCAGCATAACCTGCGTTATCATACGTTGTTTATTTGATTCAGGTTGCTGAAAGTCTGTATCTTTAGTGTCATCAATTTCCATTGGTTCAACTTCAGACTCTTCTTCCAGTGTCCATGACTTTGGGGGAGTTGGAATTGGGTTATCATCGTCATGTAGTACTGGTCTCATGGCAGATGCAAGATTTGGGTATTGAATTTTATGTTTATTTTTGGCAGAGAATCCTGAAACATTAGTCATACAAAAATAGTAATCCGTTAGGTGATCCTTGGGCTCCCTCCAAATCATTGGTATGGCAAATGGCATAGATTTGCGGGTACCTTTAATCCAACCCCTAAGAGTGACGGCACAGGAAATGCATGAGATATGAGGTGCCCAGGATTTGTCTTGGTCACCTACCTTACATCCAAAATAAAGTTCGTAAGCCTTCTTCACGAGTGGGGTCATCGTCTTCCTCTGTGCCATTATGGTCAGTTCTCCACATACGTAGCAAAATGTATCTCTGGGATTAATACAGTTTCGATTCATGCTGGCGGAAAATTATTGAAATCACGGAAAACTTTTTGGAATGAAAAACCAATTTTTTCTATGAAAAATTTTAAAATTTGAGCAAAACTTGAAAAAATTTCTTCCTTTTTATTAAAAATCTGTTTGTTTAAATAGCTATATTTTTTTAATGCAAAAAATACTATTAAATATAGTTAACCTGGAAAAAAAAGAAAGTAAAATTAAATTAGTACACTTAATTTTAACTAATATTTTGGGAAAACTCTGAGTAAATGGAAATATTATTTTTCTCGAAAACTATGGATGATAGAAACATTCTGAAACCATATTTGGAATCAGCATCAAAAGTTCTATAAGAAACACCAAATAGTTTTCAAGAAACAAAACTGTTGTTCCCTAGTGTTATTGTTGTCTATTTTTTTTCTTTCATTTTCAAGACAATTCCGAGTGATATTTTGTATACTTAGGCTGTTTAAATTTTATTTATTCTGAAATTAGATTTTATTGTGTTAGGGAGTGTTTTTCTTTTTGTTTAACGTTTTATTTTGGGTATTAAAAATGACATTTTTTTACGTTCGCGCGTTTGCATAGAAAATGTTACAAAAATTGTTTCCCGATGTACTGCAGTTAAATTCGGTTAGGGTTAGGAATATTTTTATAGAGGCTCGCTTACAAACAAAGCGAACACCCTTCCTTATGCAGTGATTTGTTTTAATTTTTGTTTTGTTTACATAGTAGGTTGCGTGTATGTTTGGGTTCATAATATCTGTTCTTATTTAGAATAACGATGTAAATTTGTAGTTTCATTTGGAAACGATAAATTACTAGGATTTTTGTAATTTAAAACCATGCTGGGTTTTGTGTTGAAGGAGAGAGTTGTCTCTCAGATGTAATTTGTGAATTACGAGTTTTCTTCCTATGAAATTTAGCGTTTCAGGTTGGAATTAATGTGTTAAATTAATTTTAGGCATTAATATTAATTTTTTTATTTAGTATCTGTTTTGGAAAATTGTTATTTTTTAAACTTAAGTTGAGTTTACCGATGCAGTTGACACTTTAGGTAGAGTGTTAACCGGAGATGGAGCCTTTTAGATGGCCAGTAACGTTTTTGTGGTATCTATGTGTGCTTCCCCCAAAGTGTAAGAGGGTTCGTGATTTTCAGAGAATTGATGACATGAAGTTTCTGGGTTTCATTTTTGTCTTTTGTATTTAAATGTATCGATGTAATTTCTGAAGGTAGTTTGAATAATAATATTTTTTAAATTATAATAACGGTTACCATGTATGGGCGCTTTTATATTTATACTGTACAGTTTTGTTTCATTGCGTTTCATGAATTTTTTTTATCTTCTCCGATGTAACTGCTATAAGTGACCTTATTCGTAGCTAGGGCATGAGTAAATTTTTGTGAATTCTGTAAAATTTGTAATAGTTTTTCCGTGAATTTGGCCAGAGCAAATTATAGTTATTGTTTCGAAGTGAAATGTCGAGAAAATTCGGTAAATTAAATATGACGTGATAATAAGTAGCAGTATAAACTTTGATAAATTTTTTGTCAAAATTTCAAGAGGATCAATTTGGAGGCAGCTAAGTTGGATCCAAATTCCATCCATTGAGTTTAGTTGACCCGTTAGGTGATCGATCACCGATGAGAGAGAAGAGTGAGAGAAGAGAAACCGAATGCACAGGGACTTGGCGCAGGACAGTTTCGGAAGAGAAGAGAAGAGAGAAGAGAAACCGAATGTGCAGGGACTTGGCACAGGAAAGTTTCCGTCGAAGATGGTCTACTGGTATTTTTCAGGCAATAGCTGGTCACGCTGTTCGATGCTTCGCTAAATATGCGTTTTAGCACTCGGTAGGCAAACCACGAGAGTTTGAACGAGTGTCTAAGGCTTTACTGTCCATACAGACATACAGTAGGTTCGTTGCGAAACTGCCTACGGCGAAGTGATCGTTTGATTATTGCCAGTATGAGAGTCTTTCAGCTGGACGTAGAAAGAGCAGCGTTCACCGACAAAAGTTGAGATGAGACAGGCGAGTTTCTTCGTCGACTTCTAGAATTGCAAATTCCGTCCAATTCCGGTGCGTGGTTCCACTTTCAGTATATCTCCCCCTCTGATCCTCTTAGAATTGGACGTCTTTCTTGTTTTTTTTTCGCCATTTGGAGAGAGAGCGGAACCAACCTCAAGCGTGCTGACCTGTTGCATGGTGATGCAATCCCTTGCGTTCTAGCGAAGTGAGCAGGAGAGCTGCGATTGAAAATTGAAGAAGTCCGTTGTCAACTGTGCGGATTGTGATCTAAACAACGTCCAGCTATTATTGTACTGATTATTATGTAATGAAATTATAAGTGAAAGGGTGCGATTATTGCCCATATTTGTTGTGTATTTCGTGAAATAGTATGTGCTTTCTGATCAGTATTTTATATAAACGTTTTCTTGTTCTTTCTATGTTGCCCTGATAGTAACTGTATAACTATATAAATAATTGTTTCGAATGTAAAGCGATCTTTGATGAGGAATCGTTGGAATAGATTGTGAACTTGAAATTTGTTGTAACCAATGTTAAGAAAATTGTCCGTTATATTTTTACGTTACAGCTTCGTTACAGGTTGTAAATTTGATTATTAGTGTGAAATGTTATTTTATGCAAATGTTGTGAATATTATAGTTTTTGTTTTCGATTTTTATAAGATGATACCAAATATCTGATGTGTGGAATTTGTCACTGAAATGATTTCTTGTCTATCCTAACTGTGAACTTGTTAAAGAAGAGAAAAAGAAAACTGCAAAATAAATAAGTTTGTTGAATAAATAAATAAATTTGTTAAACGATATTAATAAGTTTTCCTAGTGAAAAACTTATTTTCAAGGGGGTGATGCGAGTGTAGTAATGTCTAATTAAAAATGTGAATGTTTTGGTTAAGAAATTAATAAAGAAGATAATAATATTTAATAAATGTCATTACGATAAATAATGGTTTGTTTATAAAATAAAATTATAAAATACGAGTTGGCAACACTAAGAATCGGCCCAAGCGGGACGAGAGAGAGAAATGCCCAAAAAAGGGCAGTCATCGGGCGGCCTTGGGCTTAGTAACTTGGTGTTTTTGCGTGTTGAGATGTAATTGTAAATTTATAATATTATTTTGTCTCTCTCTCCGGTTAAAATGTCAACGTTACTCTCCCCCTCGCATTACCCCGTTCAACTAAGTGTTTTTGGTATAAATAAAGTTAGTAAAGTGTAATGAAGCGTATAAATTAACCCCCCGGTCTCCCTTGCATTGTTTGAAAGTGTAAAAATGGCTCAACCACCAGCGTCGTCCACAAAATGGACACAGAGAAGACAAGCGATAATAGAAGGAAAAGGAAAGTAAATAAAGAAATAAGGAATTAAATAAATTAACTACTACAATATATTGATGGATACCGTAATGAAATTGACTGGATTCTTTGGATCTGATATATTTGCATGTCGGTTATAAATAGATATAGAGTGTAACGTATTTGTGGATAGTAGTCTATTATGACTTGATCCTCTGGATCCAGAGATTCTATCTTTAGTTTTAAATCGATAATTAATTAGTTTTAAATTGATAATTATTTAGTTTTGCAAAAATTGGTCGGTGCCAATGTACAGGCAGTTGTTACATAAATTTCTTATGTTATTGTGGTTCGAAACCCACGTAAAACTGTAGGTCCCCTCCGCCACCACGGAGGACATACACAATACGCAATTACGAACACAGTTAGGTAGACCAGCCATGAGTGGATCCTAGGGTCTTTGTTGGTCTGAAACATTATAACATTATAACATTATAATATATATATCCCGAAATAACCGCGAAGGAACCAGAGAACGGAACAATAATTAAAAACAAGTACACTAATTTACAGCTCGAAAGGAAGATTAGCTGGTTGTGCTACGCTTCATCTGCCGACAACGGGTCTCGAACCCGATCCCGCAGGCAATTCTTAAAAGTTGTTAATATTTCTAAAATCCTACAGCAGAACTGTCTATAATTTTTTAAGTTATCGAGAGATGTACAATTAAAACCACACCATATATATATATATATATAATATATATATATATATATATATATATATATATATACCTAAATAACCGCGAAGGAAACAGAGAACGGGGCAATAATTAAAAATAAGTAAACTAATTTACAGCTCAAAAATAAGATTAGCTGGGTGTGCTACGCTTCTTCTGCAGGCACCGGGTCTCGAACCCGATCCCGCAGGAAATTTTTAAGTTTTTAATATTTCTAAAATCCTACAGCAGAGCTGTCTTTAACTTTTTAAGTTATCGAGAAATGTACAATTAAAGCAACACCATATATATATATATATATATATATATATATATATGTGCCGAAATAACGCGAAGGAAACAGAGAATGGGCAATAATTAAAAACCTATTGTTTTTCACCAAAATACACACACAGAGGAACATATATATATATATATATATATATATATGAAAATTATTTCACGAAGGTAACACGTGAAAAATATTTATGATGAATAAAACCACGAAGGAAAGGAAACACAAAATGGTGCTCAAGCGCTTTCGTCTAATGACATCCTCATGAACACTGAGGATGTCATTAGACGAAAGCGCTTGAGCACCATTTTGTGTTTCCTTTCCTTCGTGGTTTTATTCATCATATATATATATATATATATATATAGAGAGAGAGAGAGAGAGAGAGACCGGGCCTCTGAGCAGATAGCATTTCACTTTGTTTTATTACGGCTTTTTATAAATTAACTAACACTGATTGAAACGTTGTATATAGACCGAGAATAAAGCACAAACTATTTTTGAAAACGCATTTATTGTGGCCTTTTATAAACAAGCTAACACTGAATGAACCGAAGTATATAATCACAAATTAATTACTTACATTTCAAATGACGTATCCATTGGCTCTTGCAATCCATCGCAAATTTCTGCAACAGTCTGCGTTGAGAGAAGTTCATTCTGATCTGCAGCGTTGAAAAGATAAATTGCAGAGAGCGATGGGACATCCTCGTTTTCAAACAAATCCGGTGAGTTGTAGAGCTGACTAATGGTGAGGTATTTCAAAAGCACTGTTCCAAAAAACGATTGAATTGAGTCCCTGAAACGAAAGTGCCCCCTTTTATAAATGGGATCGTAATTGTGAACATCCCACAATACCCGATTCGCAAGCTTCCTATTGGTTGTCAATGAATTTTGGGTGGGGATTAACGCATAGGCCCGCCTAGCCTCCAACCAGAGGTTCTGGGCTCCGTCCAACAGGGCTCCGTGAAATCTGTGGCGTATCAGATATTCCCATTCGTAGAGAGAGAGAAATGCGTTGTTTTTGATCTTGCTTTCGGGGACCGACGAGTTGGCGGGAGATTTGAACGTATGATAGGCATCCAATTATATGAGGTGCTTAACGAGGTTGGAAGATAAGTTTGTAAATGGATTTATGGTGCCCCATCTAAAATAGATTCGAAAATTTATCATTTCTCCTGAAAAATAAAACGTCAGAAACTGGAAGGTAATTTCCTAACCATTACCCATGAATGGAAGAGGAAAAATCACCAGCGCGCAAAGTTCTACAGCACATCGAGACAATACTCGTATTGTGGTGGATGCAGGTCATTAAGCCCCAAAGTTTATATCATAAACTTAGCGGAAAGAAGTTTATCTAAGGGATATATATATACACACACACAAACTCAGAATGGTCCCCTGAGAAACTTATATGTTAAACACAGACCGTGCATGGAACAAAGAACTCTTCGGGAAATTACATCCACTATAGTTCGAATAAGTAATGATAAATGACAAATACTATAGTTTTTTCTTTTTCATGATGGAAAGCCCAACGTGGGCACCGGGTTACTCGCAAAGAGGCCCAAAATATAGCTTCCCTCACCAGCTATCTGCAAAGCAGATAGGATCCAGCTTTGGGACAGGATCTAAGGTTTACAGCTTATACCTAGCCTACTACATTCAGAACCTCAATATACGCAAGAAACTCGTTGTATTCACGTCGGATTGAATACAGCAAAGAAAAAGGGGTAACTATTGTATTTTTAGCCAAAAAACAAAACTTAAACCTCAACCGGGAGATTGAGCGTCCACTTATTCGAACTACAGTGGATGTAATTTCCCAGAAGAGTTCCTTGTTCCATGCATGGTCTGTGTTTAACATAGATATATATATATATATATATATATATATATATATGAGAGAGAGAGCGAGAGAGAGAGAGATTTGTACATATATAAGTTCACCTTTGCTTTCGATGGTTTCGGCCCGAATTGTTCATTCTGGCGAAGGTCAAACTTTTCACCCGCCCTAGACTTACTTTTTAACGGGGATATATATATATATATATATATATATATATATATATATATATATATACTGTATGTATGTAAGAGAGAAAGAGAGGGATCCCTGCTACGATACCCTGGTAACCCATTTATCTACCAACCGTGGAAGGACGCGCCGCCACCGAGTCTCGAACCCGGCGCATATAATCGCGCACATAGTTGTGTGTGCGTAATATTTTATGGGCGTATAGGCGGGGTGTACGTGCAAACGTTTTATACACTGTGCCAACTGGCTGATCAAGCCAACTGGCTGATTCATCCAACTGGCTGATTCCGCCAACTGGCTGATTAGGGGCTTATACAGTGTTGCCAGATCTACAGATATATCTGTAGATCTACAGATTTTATGAAGCAATTCAGATTTTCAGATTTTTTCAATAATTTATGCATAATCTACAGATTTTTAATCCAGCAAGCAATCATTATTATTTACTTCCAAAATTTACAACAAGGAAATATTAGGCCTACAGTCTCAATCAATAGGACACAAATGTTCTCGGTATTCAGTTTCAGAAGTCGAGTCGACTCGCTTCTGACTACGATATACATGCCGATTAAATCATTTAATCGGCGCTGATTGGTTGATATTCCCTCTACGTCATGGTAGCATGGAATGTTTTTGTTTTTGTTGAAAAAAATGATATTTATCTGTTTAAATCTAAAAAGGATTTTTTTTGTTTCATTTATGTGTATGAATTAAAGAAGTATTCCGGTGTTCTTATAGTTATTACAGCAATAACCAAAAGGTATTTCCTTTGTCATAAAGTAACGGAATTCAATTTGTTTACTTTCATTTACTTTACTTTTTTTTATGTTAAAGTGCCATATTTATATAAGTTTATAAAAATAAACAAAATATTATACAAGATTTTATCATTGATAATACCTTAAGACAGTAAATTAAATAAAAATATGTCAAAATTATTATTTAGATAAATATTATAAATCTACAGATTTCTACAGATTTTTTAATCAGATTTATCAGATTTTTAAAAATTCCATCTGGCAACACTGGGCTTATAAGACAGCAAGCGCTGGGATGAAGTCTTAATATGCGCTTGGCTTTTGCCAAGCGAACACCTCTCTCTCCTCCTGTCTCTCTCTTAGGTATACCCCTTTGGGGGGTGAGGCCGTCCCAGCTGATCCCCCAAAGAAGTCTCCCCAGCGGGAGTTCATTGCAACGTGGGGGATAACTCCGCCCCAAAGTTGCATAACCCCTTGTTGCTCTTGCAACATCCCCCCTTTTTTGGCACCCTGGGTTTGGCACTGAGGGGTGCCGTGCAACAAGGGGGTTGGCACTGGTGCAGGCACTGGCACTCATTGTAACATTAGTCAACATTTGCAATTGCATTGCACTCTCTCCTTTTGCGCCCATTCTTCTTCTTCTTCTTCTTCTTATTCTTATTATTATTATTATTGTTATTATTATTAATAACAACACCGCGTTTCAAATCTTTTTAGCATATTAGTATTTAAATTCCATTAAAATAACTTTATTTAACGCAAGCAATAACGCTAATTTAATACAGTAAAGAAGATTTCTACCATTAACACTTTTTATTGTTTTGTTCACTTTGAAGAAACAAATCTCTCTCTCTTTTGGGAAGGCACTCTTCTCTCCCCTTCTTTCTTTCTTTTGCTCCTTTCTTTCGTTTTTCTTTTTTGCATTACTAAAAGGGTGCTACTTGAGGGGGGGGGGATAGTTAAGAGAGAGTAGAAGTAGTAATTCACCCTTGTCAACAAATGTAGTAGGAGGCGCTGGTCAAGTCTGGTTTTAGAGCACTGGGAGTTCTCAGATGATGGGAGTCAAAACCTCCAGATAGTCGTACTCATCTTCAGGGAAGCTACTTAGTTAGAGTGGAACTTTAGTTTTAAATATTGTACAGCAAAATTTCGCAAGGATAAAAATTGTTCACGTTATGGAATGGAGAATTCCTAAATTGTAGGTCTGGTCAGCTGGAGGTGCCCTCTGGATTAGTGCTTTTTCTATGTAATTCCTATGCGAAGGACGCAATATCACTATACTATATGGCATGGTGGCTTTGGCAGGCTATGGAGAAATGATGCAACGACGAAATGATGACTTCTTCTACATAATAAATAAATAAAAATCCTTAAAAAAACGCAAGGTATAGATTAGATTAAGTAGTTTAGTGTTTGTTATCCTTTATTTTCCGTTGTCTTCTTATGTGTAACTAATGTCTTGTGTGAAAGCTCTACATGTCTATGAATGTAAGCATGGTATAAGTTTTCGATATTTTTTTTTTATTTCTAACCTTTCTGCTTCCTTCTTGGGCTTGCCTATAATGGATCTTAGCGTCTTTTTTGGCCTGTACCTCTAACTCTGTAACTCGTATCAAAATTCGCTGACGACACCAAGTTAGGTTCCAGTGTGGACAACGCGGAAGGCGTCTTGAAAATTCAAAATGATCTACATCAGCTCGCGGATTGGTCGACCACTTGGTAAATGCCCTTCAGCGTCGACAAATGCAAAGCAGTGTAAAGTGGATTCCGAAACTGATGTGCAAACGACTCACTGCACGGGCAGGATCTTGCAACACCAACTTGGAAAAAGACTTAGGGTGCTTATATAAGCAGTGATCTCGAGTCTTCCTCTTTACAACGCGTTCGTTATGCTCCATCTCAAGTATGCTGTGCAATTCTGGTCCCCATCCTTGAGAAAAGACATACAAATACTCGAGAATGTCCAAGCCAGAGCAACGAAACTAATTTCGCCGTTTGTCGTAAATCATACGATCGTAGGCTCACTGATCTTAATTTATATTCTTAGCAAAGCGTCGGCTCAAAAGCGAATTAATTCGAGTCTTTAAGCTTCTGAATAGGATCGACAGCGTCGACTATTTTGAACTTTTTACGCTAAACATGAATTTTGAGCCTCACTCGCAAAGAGGCCCCATTTTGGGGCCTCTTTGCGAGTGACCCGTTGCCCACATTGGGCTTCCATCATGAAAAAAAAAACTATAGTATTTGTCATTTACCACTACTTATTGTGACTATAGTGGATTTAATTTTCCCACAATAGGTCCTTGTTCCACGCACGGTCTGTATGTAACACATATCGGGTGTCCCAAAAAAAACGCCTTGAGATTTGAACATCAATAACTTCACAAATATGCAGTTCACACTTCCAAAATTTACACAACGTTTACCTCAATCTATTGACAAGCCATCATAAAAATTTCAGAGCTCTATATAAAATACTTTTTCCACAGCTGAGGGAACAATGAGGTATGGTGAAAAAAACGAATCATAAACTGAAAAATTTTTATTATTTACATCTTATCAACAAATATGATCAATATGTCCGCCGTCCTGCTTACAAACTAATCTTAACCTTTTCTTCCACGACATGATACATTTTCTGATTTCTCTTAATGTTATTTTGTTTCAATATTCGAGTATTTTTTTCTTTAATTGCATTTCTGTAAACTTTTCTATTTGTCCTTCATAAATCTTCTCTGCTAGAATGTTCCATATGCAATAATCCATGGGATTGCAATCAGGTGATTGCGGGGACCAGTCGTTTTTTCCAATGAAGTTGACTACATTCTCTTGCAGATAATTAATCCTTTGTGAACTTGCTAGTATGAGCTGTAGCACCATCTTGTTGGAGTATGAAATCGTTTCCATAATACAGACGCCGACAATCAGGCAAAAGATTCTCCTCTAAAAGATTTACATAGGTTTCTGAATTATTTTTTTTTATTTCTGAAATGAAATGAATTTCCGTCTTTCCATTTCACGATACACCTGATAATACCATGACTTTTTTGGAAAACCGACTTGTCTGGTAGTAAAGTCTCGATGGAGGAATGTCTTTCTTACGCCGACCATAAACAACAACGTTCCAGGAGTCTCGAGCAATCTCGATGGTGAAATCTTTTTCATCTGTAAAAACTTTTTTTTTAACATCACTGGACGAAAATCTATCAAGCAATTTTCTACAACGAATGTTTCTTTTAGCTTACATTGCTGTCACGTCTTGAAACACGGATCTTTTTAAATGCTTTAAGTCCTACCGTTTTTTGCATTCTTTGTATGGAACTTCAACTGATACCTAAATTTCTTGCAATTTTCCTCTGAGAGCAGTGTGACCCAGGTCGATCCTCTTGAGATAGGCTCATCATTTCGATCATTGCTACATTGTCTTGAGTGTAAACTGTTTTAGGCCGACCACTTCCACTCTTCCGTGCCGTCGAACAGGTTGCTTTAAGTTTTTTAATTATTCTATTCACAGACGTAACATTACAAGTTATTCCTGGAAATTCCCTCAAAATTCTTGCCCCAGTCCATTTTTTTTTCCAAGAAACACTTTTCAATCACCACTTTTTCATCGTTAGTCAGAACCATAATTTGAAGGGTAAGTTTAAAAAACAGTATTTAAGATGGGCGTAGCTTATATCATCTGACGTTTTTCAGAGACTAACAGATTATCCATCGGCTAAGGAAACTACTACAAGTCTTAGAATATTTGTCAGGTACAGCTATGCACATTTAAGATTTATGATATTCGTTTTTTTCACTATACCTCATTGTTCCCTCAGCTGTGGAAAACGTATTTCATGTAGAGGTCTGAAATTTTTATGATGGCTTATCAATAGATTGAAGTAAAGGTTATGTAAATTTTGGAAGTGTCAACTGCATAGTTGTGAAGTTATTGATGTTCAAATCTCAAGACGTTTTTTGGGGGTCCACCCGATATAATATATAATTTATATGATTTATTGACTATATTTAATATCTTAATTTTTGTGAGTTGTAAAGTCGTATTCAAATCAATTCAATGATAGTATGAAAAGATTAAACTTCATTTTAAACATTTTAACAATAATTTTCAAGTGAAGTCCGTTATTTAAACGCAAATCCAAAAATGCAAACGACCATACATAACTGAATGTAAATCGAACATTCATTGTGTGACAAGTGACGAAATGGTCGTAATGATAAAATGAAAGTGAAGCACAGCTGAAAATAAATTTTTAATTTTCAGAGTTATTTTCTATAAAAAAAAAGTTAATAGTTTGTTTTCCAAAAACTGCAACTAAAAGTGGGAAATGCAAATTATTGTTTATTGCCATCTTTCACTTGGATGTCTCATTTTCAATCGATAATGGAGAGCTCCGTTCACTTATTTTCAGATAATTTACATAACAGAATCCTTTCCAGTCGGAAATGTCTTCTTTTGTGATAAAGAAAAATGTCAGATGGTTTAGTATGCGTAAAAGATTGGTTGAACCGCTGAAGGAATACTTCACTGAACTAACCTTTTGGGAAACTGAAAAGGCCTGAACAAAAGAGAGAGAGAGAGAGAGAGAGAGAGAGGAGAGAGAGAGAGAGAGAGATACCTTTTTCGTCATAGTAAAGGCTTTAACAGAAACTGGATTTAGATCGATTGGTGAAATAATGCTAATTACAAAGATTAAAAAAGACGAGTTAAGAATATTAAAGTTATTTAATTAAATTTGAAAATGAACCTCATTATGTGAAAAAACGCTAATTCAATAAAGTATTTTAGTGACAAATAAATAATACAAAAATGAGCTTCGGAAATAAACAGTTCTCTCATCCATGCATGAACACATAAGGAGAGTGATATATATATATATAGTGAGAATGTTATTATTATGCTTTATATGCACTCATACGCTATAAAAATTCATATATGTATATGTATATATACTGCACAATCGTAAAATCCACAATGACACACAGAGGGAAAAGGGGCGTGTAGTCAGTTTGGCTAAACATATTGACACAGTTGCAACTCTAAACGAATTGTCTCTCTTGGGTAATATCATTCAGACGCCTGAATTCGTTACCATTTTATTACAAACGTATTTTTCTTCTCAAAATACCCCTCTAAAATATTACCCCCAAAATACCCCCCAAAATGTACACTCTAACCATTAAATATCATTTTATTATCAAACTTCGAAAAGCAACCTATTTAAATTTCAAAAGCTAAATCTTTTCATGGTATAAACATGAAGTCATTTAGGGACAAAATAAACTGAATTCCGGCACGTCATTTCAGTTTTTACTGCATATTTACATGCATATTTAGCCAGTTTTAAGTGCATAATTATCCTAAGTCTGGATAATATATCCATTTACAATTTAAATTCCATTTTGTGTTTATGGAAAACGTCAAATGTTATTCATTAAACGCTTTTCTCTCTAATTTTAACATATTTCAGTTGTTTGTGAATTGTGTGTAGAAATAAATGATTGTCATGTCATTCATTTTAAAAACCTTTGTTCAAAGACAACAAACATCCACATCTCGAACTTTATATATATATATATATATATATATATATATATATATATATATATATATATATCATACAGCTCTTGGGGGAATCGGGTAAAATCGACTTACTCCAAGAGGGTGTAATATGGCACTCCTGGATCGAATGGGCCTTCTCTATGTATTCCAGACGTAGCCACAGAATGCGCCGAAAGTATATTTCGTTTAAGAGTCCTGTAAATTTTCCTAACCCGTATTTCTGCAAAGTCAAGAGTGGATTAAAAAAGTCACTGGCTGATATTATTAACTTTAATCAATTTTAGGCAAGCGGATTACAATCAGGTAATTTTTCACAGAACACGGTATGTTTATAATAAGAATGTTTCTTCTACACGAGTTTATAAGGTTTATAATGACTTAATTCTTAATTCTAAGATTGACAATCAATGTTACGTTAAATTAAATAATGTTTGAGTCTATGGCATTTCCTTCAGTCAGATCCTCAAATCCGACATTCCAATACAAAGCAATTTCCCTACGGGGTGAAATGCTCCCTTCACCCGGGAGATCCCCGGATCACTTTAACATATTGCTTCCCAAAACATTCGGGAAGCAATATGTTAAAGTGATCCCTCCTGGGAAGCATTATGTTAAAGTGATATACACTGGGAAGCAATATGTTAAGGAGAGGTTCCTGGGAAGCAATATGTTAAAGTGATCCATTATCTTTACGTATAGTGAATATCCAAATGACTTTATAACATTATAAATAAATCATAAGATTTACATCATAACATGTTTCAAAGGGAGACGTCAGGCTTAAAATTGTTTGCCTGACAAGACGTGGAATTGTGCATTTTTATGCGAGTTGTAAGGCTTTGTTATTTCAGAAGATGCATAATAATACTGTAATAATTAACTTTATGTACAGTCACGGTGTATATGCAAATTGGGATCACCTGAAGATCCGTCACCCCAGCCTTTTTTAGTTAGCTTTATAAAGCTAACTAACGAAAATATCACGACCTAACCCAACCAGTCGTTAGGTCAACTGTACGCCCTTGACGATTGGTTAGATTAGGTCGTGATATTTTCGTTAGTTAGCCTTATAAAGCTAACTAAAAAAGGCTGGGGTGACGGATCTTCAGGTGATCCACAAATAGCTATATAACTATATAACTCCTTATCCTAAATATTGGGTAGCAATATGTTAAAGTGATTAACACTGGGAAGCAATATGTTAAAGTGATATCCACTGGGAAGCAATATGTTAAAGGGAGGTTCCTGGGAAGCAATATGTTAAACCAGTTAAAGTGATACAGATCCCCCTCTAAGGTACTCGCCGGCCCGTTCTAGGACCTCAAGCACAAGGAATTCCATACGGGTGACTCGGGCCCATCACCTGCGGAGACCTGTTCTAGAATCTGCCTCTCAAACGCTGGACCCCTTCTTACGTATATACGAAGGAATCCATTCTCACATGCGTCAGAAAGGCGTTGGACAGTGTGAGACACAAGAGAGCGCGAAGTTCTCAGAGTCAAAGCACTTTGTGTCCAAGCTAGCTGAGTTCCGATGCGGAGTTCTTAAGCGGATGTGAGGACACGCTGAGCACTTTGGGGCTGGTTGAAAGACAAACACGTGAGCAGCGAGCGAATATCTCGCATTTTGAGTCGTGTTTCGCGTGAGGGCTTTGTATTGGTGGGCGACTGTTCATATATATATATATATATATATATATATATATATATGCATCGAAGGCAAAGTTTTTTGACTGGCAAAGCGGAAGGATTGAATTGTGTATTGTTGAAGATAAGGGGATAGTCGTGTGGAAGATTCTGACAAGTAGACAGATGAAGGAACTGAGTTTTTGAGGGATTGAAAACCACGGTGTTTTCTGCCCCAGTCAGAGATGGTAAAAAGATCAGAGGTCAAGTGCGCCATAGCCGTCTCTCGTGAAGCATGGAGTGACTGTTGAGATGGACGCTTTGTGAAGTGGGTGGAGAAGTGAAGAGTGGAATCATCGACATAGGAGTGATAGGACAGAAGTGCGACTTAAAAGATCATTAATAAATAAAAGGAGGAGAGTAGGTGATAGGACAGAACTCTGAGGAACACCACTATTAATAGCTTTAGGAGAAGATCAGAAACGAAATCAGAGATGGAGGCACAGATAGAACGATAGAAACTGAAGGAGGGCAGTTTGGAAATTAGGGATTTGTTCCAGACTTTATCAAAACCTTTTGATATGTCTAGCGCAATAACAACGTTTTACCGAACTCCCGAAAGGAGGATGACCAAGTGTCAAAGAGATATGCAAAAAGATCGCCAGTAGAGCGTCCCTTATGGAACCCATATTGATAATCTGAAAGAACATTGGGAGTAGAGAGGTGTTTAAGAATCTTCCTATTAAGAATAGATTCATAAACTTTAGAAAACATCAGGAGAGTTGAACGACAGCTGAAGTGTTGAGAGCCGTCACTCTTCTTTAGGACAAGACTGAATGAGGATGAATTTTCAGTAGGAAGAACAAGTACCAGATGAAAGACATAAACGAAAGAGTTTGCCTTGGCAGGGTGTCAGAACAGAAGCACAGTTCTTGAGAAAAACAGGAGGGACCCCATCAGGACCGTACGCCTTCCTAGAGTTGAGCCTGGATAGGGAAGAGAAAACATCTTTGGAAAAGATTTTAATTTTAGACATAATTAAATCAGAAGGGAGAGGAGATGGAGGAACAGCACCGGAATCGTTCAAAGTTGAGTTGGGAGCGAAAGATTGAGCAAAGAGTTCAGCTTTATGAAGAGAAGAGATGGCAACTCAGCCATCAGAATGGAAAAGTGGAGAGAAACAAGGCGGACGTAAAAATGTTGGGGATGTGTTTGGCTAGGTTTCAGAAAGAGGGAGAAGAATTAGAATTAGATAGGTTATTACATTTTTGTCTGGTGAATGAATTTTGGATAGGCGAAGAACAGATTTTGCATGATTCCGGCAGAAATATAAGCAGCGTGAGAGTAGGGAGTTGGATGACGAATGACGGTACCTTCTGAAGGCCTCTCTGTTGGGAATAGCCTTAGAATAAGCAAAGTTAAATCATGGTGTGCTTGTATTAACAGTAAGAAAAGAATATGGACCCCTTTCCTGTACCCTGCTACTTTCTCTATACTCAATTTCATTCCAAAGGTGGATGTTGTTTATTTGTACACAACGACCTAACTTGCACTTCCTCTCGTATTCCCGAACTTGAATTTTCCGAATTCTATACTCTCTGGCTACGGCTTACATGCCATTCTCAACCTAAATAAATCTGCACTCTCTATCTTTCTCCTGATTCTACTGACTATCCAAAACTCTTTGACTACCTTACCTCCAATGTGGAATACATTTTATTCCACTCTCCTTTCGCTGAAATCTCCATTTTAGGAGATTTCAATGTTTGCCACCACCTTTGGTTTTCCTCCCATTTCACAGACATCACTGGTAAAGTAGATTACAACTTCTTTATCCTGAATGACTTAGAGCGGATTGTACAGTACCCTACTCGTATCCCTGATTGCTTTTGGGATAGGCCCAACATTCTAGATTTATTTTAACCGATCATTCTTGTTGTTAGTCTGTCCAACTTTTTCTCCGTTGGGCTTCTCCCACCACAATCTTATATCTGTTTCCTGTCCTGTCGCTCCTGTTCGACTTTTGGATCCTCCCAAGAAGAGGCATGTTCGGCACTTTGACGCCGCTGATTAAGAGTCCCTTAGGCAGTACTTCTTTGATTTCCCATGGAATGATTACTGCTCCCGTGACAAGGTCCCTCCGAGCGCGCTGAGAGCATCACTGAGGTGATTCGCTCGAGTATTTTCTTTAGGCACTGTATAACAGGCGAACGTGGACTATATTTCTTGGAAAGGAACTTATTAATATGTTTGTCAACAGATGCCTTAAAGAAATGTCTATTTTACTCTCCTTTCTTCGGCCTTCACTCCGAGAAACTTATAAAGGAACTGAGGAAAATACAACAACGTTTTACCCCCACACTTCTTTCCAAAGTGTTCTTAATAATTTGTCCAAGCTCGGGCGCGAGCCGATCGGGTACGCGATCATCCATTGTTTAAATAGTTTAGTTGTGTGCGAAACACACACCATACGTGGGCTCATTCAAGCGTAGTGAAGCTTTACTTACGTTTTCCACAGCATATTATACAGTTCATTCGTACAAACCAACCCTCGTATAGACCCGACCCGTTTCCTGTGTAGTCTCAAAAAGATGTATACACATTTTTATAATGAATATCTAATCACGTAGTTGTAGTGGAACCCAATTTTAATGTGCCTCTAATTAGTGTGGCACACACTAATTAGTCGTAAAGACAAAAGCAAAACGATACCACAATGCAAAGCGTAAACAGCATGGCGGGGGGACGCTTGACGTTCGAATAACACAAAGCAATGTTGAAGTGGTACTGGAAATTCGAAATTGTGCGTAAAGTGCAAAGACAGTGGAGACGTGAATTTGCAACGGACCTCCATCACGAAGAACAATTTCAAGAATTCGTGATAAATTTGAGATGTACTGTACTGTGCAAGACGTGTGCAAGCAATGATCGATCTGGGAGACTCCGTTCATTAACTGGTGAGAAAACTCTGCTATGGTGTTACAGCAATTCACACGATCACCACAAAAAATCTGTAAGGCGATATGCTCTTGAGACTGGAATCAGCAGTGCAAGTGTACACCGCATCTCAAAATAGCTAAGGGAAATCTTATGTGCCGAGACTGTTATATGAAGTGGTTGAAGGCGATTCCGATCGCAGAGCTGAGTTTTGTGAATGGTTTCAAGGGAAGGTGGACGAGGGTGCACGGTTTGTGGACATTATTGTTTGGTCGGATGAGGCAACATTCAAATTCAATGGTACAATGAACCGACATAATTGTGTGCATTGTTCCCTGAAAATCTGAACATTCATGTAGAGGAGGCAGTGAACTTACCAGGACTTACAGTCTGGTGTGGTGTGTCATCCAGGGATATTGGGGACCGTACATTTTTGAAGGGACAGTTACTGGTGCTGCGTATCTCCACATGCTTGAGGTATCCATTGTGCCTGCCGTTCACCAGCTGTATGGAGATGAGGAAGTTTACTACCAACAAGACGGGGCATCCCACATTACCATCGTGATGTCAGGCCCTATCTTGATGAACATTTCCCAGACCGGTAGATAGGACGAAGAGGAAGTGTTGAGTATCCCCAATGTTCGCCTGATTTAACTCCATCTGACTTTTACTGTGGGGCTACTTGAAGGATATAGTGTACAGTAGAAAACCAGCACACTTCAAGAACTATGGAATGAAATTGAACAGTCGTGTGCAGCTATCCCAACAGTTACCTTGGTGAACGTTTGTCATTCAGTTGTTCGCCCTGTCGAGAGTGCCTAGAATCAAACGGTGGTCAATTTGAAAATCTGCGATAGTTCACCATATGCCACAAACTATTGCTTCTGTACACACCAAATGAATACCTTTGCTGAGGTTTGTAATGGGTTGTTTTTCTTTCCTAAAAATGTGTGTACATCTTTTTGAGACACCCGTATATATCGGGTCGGCAAGAGAAAAAAGGAGACCTCGAATTTGGCTGTAAAATCCGAAGTTATGGTTAGATTTCATTATTTTTTCACACCCCACAACTAAGTAAATTTCCTATACGGTTAGCGGATTTCAAAGGAAACTAATAAAAATTACGGATTTATTGAACATTTCTTTATGCCACTGGAAATTCTCCATTTACACTACTACTGCATTGTATGTGCAGAAAAAGTTACAAAGTACTCACATATGGTGCTACCTTGATGTTAGAAAAGCTGTCGATATGTTTACCACGAACTTCTACAACCTTTTTCAGTCTAGGACGGAACTCATCTATGGCTTTATTGATTTGTTCTTGTGGCAGCTCATCCTATTTTTCCAGAAGAAGCTGTCGTAAATAAGCGACATTCTTACTTTTGACCGATAAATTCTCTGTGACAAATTTTCCCAAAGTCCGTAATCGACAGGATTTAAATCAGGACTGTTTGGTGGCCAAATTTAATACCGCTACTTGGTATTCTTTGATATCTCCTGTTTTATCGATTTTCTTGAGAAGCTTGTTCAAACCTCCTGCAGTTGGCTTACGTTAATTAAATCGCTTTAATTATCAACTTGAACCTATGATTAGCAAGATTTTCTGGAATATTCGCCATAAATCCAATTTCTCAGCTAAAATGCTAAACTATGGCATACAAACCATAAAATTACCTAGTACTAACATACTAAAATTTATTGTTCTATGTACCGTAATGCCGAGATATGAAGGATTTAAAAGGCCTCCCTTTTTTTTGCCGCCCTGATATATATATATATTATATATATATATATATATATATATATATATATATACATTTCAACTGCAAAGACACGCAGTATAAATAACGTAAAGAACGACGCTTGTATAGGAGAACATTCCGCGCAAGATGAGAAGAGAGAACGAACAAATGAAAAAATGAGGAAACCACCCGGGAATCGAACCCGGGATCTTCCGATTGCCGGTCAGATAATGGTTATCATATCTGACCGGCAATCGGAAGATCCCGGGTTCGATTCCCGGGTGGTTACCTCATTTTTCATTGTTCGTTCTCTCTTCTCATCTTGCGCGGAATATGAAAATAAAAACCACTCTAATAGACAGAGTTTATTTCCACGACAGTTTCGACGCCCACTGGCATCCTCCTCGGGTGGATACAGAAACACGAATGAACCAAAACAAGAGGGAAAAACAGTCCAGGGACCGACCGTTAAGAAATTCGCACCTAGGTTAGATCCCATTCTCCGACACCGAAGGGCATTTTCATTAAGTACATTCGCGCAAATTTAAAACTATCTTCTGTTCTAAAACATACAGATTCTATTATATTTTCTTACATAATATTGAATATTATTAATTTTATTACATTTAATATTCCATAATTATTTATTACAGAAATTAAAAATTTATTATTACATTGGTTATTAACTTATTACATTGTTGTTTATTACACAGAACTTATAAACCAAAAAAACGAATGAAAAAAGCCGATTAGGAAACAATCCAGAGAAATTCGCACCTAGGTTAGATACCGTTCTCCCGACACTGGAAGGGCATTTTATTACATGGTCAGCTTATAAGTACATTCCCACAAATTAAATCTGTGTGTATAGAAAAAGTAGATAATTTTAATTTGTGCGAAGGTACTTATAAGTTAGACCCTTTAATGAGATTCTTGGTCAAAAAATCCCTTACGGAGTCGTGGGAACGTGTTCGAACCTAAGTGTGAATTTCTTAAATGTCTCGATTGGAATGTTTCCTTACTCGCCTTTAGTAAATGTAATAATGGAAGTATAAATGTGGAAATAAATATAAATGCAACAGATGTAATAATAAAGGTAATATTATAAATTTAATAATTAGGGTAAAGGTAATAATAATAAATGTTAAAAAAATCTAAATGTAATAATAAATGCAGTAATTATGTCAAAATATTAGAATTTGTATGTATAGAACAAGAAGATAGTTTTAATTTGTGGGAATGTATTTATAAGCGGACCCTGTAATAAAATGCCCTTCCAGTGTCGGGAGAACGGTATCTAACCTAGGTGCGAATTTCTCTGGATTGTTTCCTAATCGGCTTTTTTCATTCGTTTTTCGGTTTATAAGTTCTGTATAATAAACAATAATGTAATAACCAATGTAATAATAAATTTATAATTTCTGTAATAAATAATTATGCAATATTAAATGTAATAAAATTAATAATAAATTCAATAATTACACTGGGGAACAAATTTCAAATTTTTGTCTATTGAATTAGATTTGACAGTTACTTCTAGGTAATTTGGGTGCGCTGAGCACGAATTTTTACTCGGTTTTGCTCTATCAGGTCCTGATTTTGCTCAACACCCCTCCTCTTTCGTCGTATTCATAAAAAGGTTTTTTTCTCAATACTCGCTGTCTTTTTGCAGTTACACATTATGCAACTAGGTTTTTATCTAGGTATTTGTACCTATTGTTATGGTATTGTTGTATTATGTATATTTTTATATGTAACACCCTAAAAATATTTTTAATTTTGTCATTTTTAACCCATTTTAATATTAGTAAATTAAGCTAAAAATATCATAGAATTCTAAAATTTTCTCGAGCGTTCCTGTTCTCTGTAGAGTATTCTAGAGGGACAACTAAAATATATAAAAGCGACTCGTTTCCAGAGTTAATCAGTCAATTCAATCAGTCAGTCAGTCAGTCAGTCAGTCAATTTTGAATTGGCATATGATTTAGTGAGTAATTTTGTCATCGTGATTTAATATAGTTGATTTAATTAGACGTAATTTATATTGTACCTACTCATCCGTGTTTCTATTTTAATTTCATAGATTGTAAGTACCTATTTCATAATAAGTACCTATTTAAACTAATTTTGTGTTTATATTTCAGATTTTCTTAAATTTATATGAATTAAGGGCTTTAAATACACTTTACAAATTGGCAGAACAATCAAGCAATATGTCATCAAGCACTAGAAAGTTCAAATGCAAAAACAACCCTGATCCTTCTGTTATATATGTGGAAATTTTACACTTCCACATCAACGAGCAAATATAACTGACTTCGTAAAAAGAGCTACTTAGCTTATTTTGGCATAAAACTGGGGGACCAAGATAAATCGTGGGCTCCACATAAAGCCTGCACTATATGCATTGAAAGACTGCGACATTGGACGAAGGGTTCGGATTCAAAAATACCTTTTGGAGTTCCGATGGTAAGTTTATGATTTCATAAACTACGTAATTTAATCACTAGTATACTGTAACTTACCTAAATGTAATTGTAACTTAGGTACATAAACAAAAATTTACAGAAAATGTTTATAAGAATCTCAAATATTGCATAAGGTTGAAACACATAGAAATGTTAAATGTTTGGGTGATAACTTTTGATAAAATTCATAAAACAAGTCTCTCGTCGCTTTTGTTAACGCTTTACAATTTTTTTTCCATATCAGGTGTGGCGAGAGCCTACTAACCACGAGACCGATTGCTACCTTTGCTTTGTCAAGACTTCGGGCTTCACTAAAAAAATAAACATTGTATCGAGTACCCAAATTTCGACACCGCGATACGACCTGTGCTACATTCAAATGAGATCCCATTCCAAAATTTAAGGGTCTGCCAACTCAAGAATTAGTTGAAGATGTTCCTGAAAATATTGTTATGCACTTTGAGGAGTCAGACACCGATTTTGACCCCAGCGTATTTGAAAGTCAAAACGATCCGCAAAAGTTTAACCAGGCCGAGTTGAATGATCTTGTAAGGGATCTAAATTTGCCAAAAAAGGCTGCGGAAATTTAGCTTCAAGACTTAAAGAGAAAAAACTTGCTTACTTCAAACACATACATTTCATTTTACAGAAAAAGAGAAGAAGAACTTGTTAAATATTTTAGAACAGAGGATAGTTTAGTATATTGCTGCGACATAGTTGGTTTGTTAAAGAAGATGGGGGTTGAGTCTTACGATGCAAATGATTGGCGCTTGTTTTTAGACAGTTCGAAAAGAAGTCTTAAGTGTGTGTTGTTGCATAATGGCAATCTATACGGCTCGATACCGATTGGGCACTCAACAAAATTAAAAGAAAAGTATGAACATATAGAAAAGGTTTTAAATCTTATCAAATATAGGGAGCACGAGTGGATCATATGTGTTGACTTAAAAATGGTTAATTTTCTGCTAGGACAACAAGGAGGGTATACTAAATATCCCTGCTTCCTTTGCTTATGGGACAGCAGAGCCAAGGAAGAACATTATTTCAAACAAATCTGGCCAGCACGAACATCACTTACTGTCGGAGAAAAAAACGTAATTAATCCACCTTTAGTGAGCAGAGATAAAATCATATTTCCTCCTCTGCATATAAAACTAGGCCTCATTAAACAATATGTAAAAGCTTTAGATACGAACGGCGAGTGTTTCAAATACATAACTTCAAAATTTCCAAGTTTAAGTTATGAAAAAATCAAGGCGGGAATTTTCGACGGTCCACAAATAAGAACAATGATTAAAGACAGCAATTTCTAATGTCATGAATGAACGCGAAAAAAATGGCTGGTTCTCATTCGTGGACTTGATAGAAAACTTTTTAGGCAATTATAGGGCAGATAACTACGAAGAAATCGTAAAAAAACTTTTAAGGGACTACAAAGAGTTAGGTTGCAATATGAGCATAAAAATGCATTTTGAATAGCCATCTTGACCAATTTCCAAGTAATTTAGGTGATGTAAGTGACGAACAAGGGGAGATTCCACAAGATATCAAAATTATGGAGGAACGGTACCAAGGCCGCTGGGATTCCCACATGATGGCTGATTACTGCTGGTGCTTGAAAAGAGACTGCCATCAACAAGCAAATACGCTAGAAAGTCTTACAAAAGAAAAATTTTGCCACAGTGAAAGCTTCATATCTGTTTGTTTTTTTATTTAAGTCATTTCTATCGTTATAATGTAATTTTACTGTAGTTTGAACTGCTTGTATTCATGAAACTTGAAAAAAAAAATTAACACATGACTTAATTTTTTAGTCCTAATTTGAAAAATCTGGAAAATGGCACATAGGCTGTCGACAAGAATCAGGACCTGATAGAGCCAAACCGAGTTGAAATTCGTATTCAGCGCACCCAAATTACCTAGAATCAAGTGTCAGATATCATTCAATAAAATACGTGTTGCCCAGTGTTATGTAAGAAAAATATAATAGAATCTGTATGTTTAGAACAGGAAGATAGTTTTAAATTTGCGCGAATGTACTTAATGAAAATGCCCTTCCGGTGTCGGGAGAATGGGATCTAACCTAAGTGCGAATTTCTTAACGGTCGGTCCCTGGACTGTTTTTCCCTCTTGTTTTGGTTCATTCGTTTTTCTTTATCCACCCGAGGAGGATGCCAGTGGGCGTCGAAACTGTTGTGGAAATAAACTCTGTCTATTAGAGGGTTTTTATTTTCATATTTGACCTTCACGTAGAAAAAAAGTGAAGTTTTTTGCATTTATTGCGCGGAATGTTCTCCTATACAAGCGTCGTTCTTTACGATATATATATATATATATATAATATATATATATATATATATATTATATGATGCAAACCCAGAGGGAAAAAGTAAAATGATTCCAAGACCTTTCGTGTATTCAGAAGTACACCTCGTCAGGGATTGACGTCATCCCCTGACGAGGTGTACTTCTGAATACACGAAAGGTCTTGGAATCATTTTACTTTTTCCCTGTGAGGTTGCATCATTTATTCATTTTACGTGTTTAATTGTGAAATTCATCCCATATATATATATATATATATATAGCCAAATTCTTTTCGTCTATGTCTCTCATCTGGTACTTTTCCTTCCTGCTGGAAGTTCACTTTCATTCAGCCTGTTCCAAAGAAGGGTGACCGTTCTCAACCCTCCAACTATCGTCTAATTGCTTTGATTTCTTGCCTTCCTCCAAGTTCTTTAATCTATCCTCAATAGGAAGATTCTTCAACACCTTTCTTCTCAAAATCTTCTTTCAGATCGCCATTATGGATTTCGCAAGGGACGCTCTACTGGCGATCTTCTTGCATATGTCTCTGATTCTTGGTCATCCTCCTTTCGGGATTTTCGGTGAAACTTTTGCTATCGCGCTAGACATATCAAAAGCTTCTGATAGAGTTTGGCACAAATCTTTAATTTCCAAACTGCCCTCCTTCAGTTTCTATCCTTCTATCTGTGCCTTCATCTCTAATTTCCTTTCTGGTCGATCTATAACTGCAGTTGTAGATGGCCACTGTTCTTCTTCTAAAGTTATTAATGGTGATGTTCCTCAGGGTTCTGTCTCTGGCCCTATGGAACACCTGACCTCTGATCTTTCTGCTATATCTGATTGAGGTACAGAAAACCTTGTGGCTTTCAATGCCTCAAAAACTCAGTTCCTTCATCTGTCTACTCGTCACAATCTTCCACACGACTATCCCCTCACCTTCAACAACAAACAACTCAATCTTTCCTCTTCTCTTAACATTCTTGGCGTTTCCTTTTCTCGTGAACTTTCTTGGAAAGATCACATATACTCTCTTTCTAAAGCAGCTTCTAAGAGGTTAGATGTGCTGTACCGCCTCTGCGGTTTCTTCACCCCCACTCAGTTGCTGTCTCTGTACAGGGGTCTTGTTCGCATCTGTATAAAGTATGTTTCTCATGTGTGGGGATGGTTCAACCTACAAAGCCGTACTTGAGCGGTGGAATTAAAGGGTTTTCGTCTCATCAATTCCCCGCCTCTTACTGATTGTCTTCAATCTCCCTCTCTCTTCGCCGCAATGTTGCCTCACTTTCTCTTGACTATCGCTATCGTAACGGACATTGCTCTTCTGAATTCTCTAATGCATGCCTCCTCATTTAAGGAGAGCGCGCAGTACCAGACTGTCTACACGTTCTCATTCCTTTTCTGTCAAATTATCTAATGTAAGGGTTAATTGGTATTTTCAGTCTTTCATTTACTCAACCTGTCAACTCTGGAGCAATCTCCTTCAATCCATCTTTCCTCCTGTCTATGACCTCCCATCTTTCAAACGCAGAGTGTCTCAGCATCTCGAAAACCCCGGACCTTGATTTTGGCTCCCCTCTTCTTCTATGGGAAGGGCGCTTTTGCGGGCTTTTGCCATTGACCCCTCCTTCGCTTATAATATATATATATATATATATATATATATATATATATATATATATAACTTTTAATTAAATGACAATAATTCTTCGGCACCACTTCATATAAATTAATTTTATCGCTTTAATTTTTAATATTAATTTTAATTTCAATTCATGTATCCCTGAGGTAATCTTTACACTGGTGATGGGATTCGATCCTGAAACATTTGTAAATTAATAAAGTACGAGATGAATTTTTTACTTCGGTCCTGTTCTTCATAATATATATATATATATATATATATATATATATATATATATACACACACTATAATTCTGGACAGAGGCTTGTACCGAAGAAAGCGGCATTTTAGGATGAATAAAATGACAAACGCTTGCATTAACAACTAATGGAGTTAACAACTTATGGAATTAACAACTTATGGAGTCCATTTACATTTTTCGGAATAAACCTACTTTAAATGATTGATTATGGCTCATCTATTAAACTGAACCTTGTAAAGTAACATACTTTACTTTAATTGTTTTCAATCATGTATATGAGTTTAAATATTTGAATCATGTACTATCGTTATTATATATATATATATATATTTTAAGGTCCCCTTTTAACTTTTAAATGTATTGTAATAATCCTATTTTACTTTCACTTATTTATGACCACTGAAGATGGGAGTTAAAACTCCCGAAACGTTTGGTAAATAAAAAAATGTTAGATCACGCGTTTCTGAATTTATTCATCTCTCTCTCTCTCCTCTCTCTCTCTCTTCTCTCTCTCTTTATATATATAATATATAATTATATAATATATATAATTTAGGGTGATTCAAAAAAATCAAAGTTTTTTTTAATTGTTCAACCTGTATTTTGTTCCCTATGACAAAAAAGTAGTGTATGCCAAATTTGGTGAATTTTAAATAAAATTTACTATGTGCTACCAGGCGTCAAAGTTCCCCTTTTTCAATTTGTTTGTTTTTACAACGTATGATTTTATGTTTAATTGTTTATATTTCAGAATTTTTAATTAATGGTTTATATACTAGCTTGCTTTTAATTGTTGCTTGGAACTCGTAATTTTGATACCAATTAATCGATTATGGAAGCTAGGCCTAACTCACCATCACCCAGTTGCTCATTTGGAGAAGTTCTACAAGAAAAGAAACTGAAGTATGGCTAATTGGGCAGCCCTCTGCAGTACTAAAAACATCCGTATTACCATCAGAGAAGGAAATGAGGCCCTCTTCATGCACTACAGAAATATTAAAAAGCAAGACATTAGAGAATCATGCTGCTCTACTGCAGATGATGTGCTAGCAGTTTGGAAAAAAGCAGGAATACCAGCAAAACAAAGAATACATGTAGTAGATAAAATTCAAGGAATACTGAAGGAATGACAGCTGCTTAAGAAAAACAAAGCAAACAAATTGAAAAGATCACAAAATTTAAATAATAAAGAAGAAAAATGGAAAGATAAACTGGAAAACAGTGATGTAGTCGAGACCACCAAGTCCGAGACTGAGACCGAGACCGAGACCTGATCCTATGAGACCAAGATCGAGACCGAGATCAAAGGTTCGAGATCGAGACCCTTAAAATTCGAGACCGAGATCGAGATCGAGACCAAGTTCATGCCCTTTCAATTTGTTTTACACTACTATGGAAATTAGACTATGTTAAGTATATTAATAAACAATAACTACTTTCTCAGATGTAGTGTGTGAATGCAAAAAGTGTAGCCTATAAATTAACAAATGAATATATATATACACGTACTTTTTATTTATTTACTTCTTTTATATCTGTTACAGAAGGTTTAATGAACGTACCCACTACCCAGTTTGACTTGTGTATTTATTTAAAGCATGATAGGTGCTCATTACACTTAAGGAACATCAGCATGCTCAGAAGATCTGCTGAAGTTCGACTTCTGTGGGGCCTCATTATTATGCCTCTATGGCTAAATACACGCTCAATTGGAGCACTAGAGGCAGGCACTGTTAAAACAGTCATGGCAATATTGGCCAGTGATGGGAATTTATCCCTTTTCTGGTGCCAAAACTTTATTGGGGAGCAATTGTCTAAAATATGAGATTCATCGATCTCTAAAAGGGTTCTAGGACAGTTCATACCCGGACAGCTCATACCCGGACAACTCATACCCGGACAACTCATACCCGGACAACTCATACCCGGACAACTCATACCTAGGACCAGAAAAAAAAAATGAAAAATTAATGAAAACATTTATTTTGTGAAATTAAAAATTAAATTTAAACATTTAGAATTCATGCAAATTATTAATGAAAACATTTTGAAATGAAAACATTTATTTTAAAATTAAAAATTAAATTTAAACATTTAAAATTCATGCAAGTATATATATATATATATATATATGCCCAGTTAGGTTCATTGAATGCCTGGTTAGGTCAACTGAATACCCGGTTGGGTTCATTGAATGCCCAGTTAGGTCAACTGTACGCCCTTGACGATTGGTAGGTTTAGTCGTGATATTTTCGTTAAAACTAACGAAAATATCACGACTAAACCTAACCAATCGTCAAGGGCGTACAGTTGACCTAACCGGGCATTCAAATTTTATCCTATGTAAATAATGGTTCTCTATTTATTATATGTTTGCAATAAATAATAAATTTGTTGTTACTGTTTTCTTATCTTATTTTGGTTAATTCGCAGAGTTTAAACTTTCGGGGTGGATATAGATGAAAAGATCAACATTGGGGTGGTAATTGTTGGAGAGAGTATGAGTTGTCCTAGGTATGAGTTGTCCTAGGTATGAGTTGTCCTAGGTATGAGTTGTCCTAGGTATGAGTTGTCCGGTATAAGTTGTCCGGGTATGTGTTGTCCGGTCACGCTCTAAAAGGTACCGCCGCAACTGTTCCCTGCGGTTCAAAATCTTCCCAGTTTCAACGTTCTTCTACTTGGACCGATAGCTTTGATATTTTGCCATTAGTCTCGGAACTTTGGTTGACTCTTGAATTTATCGGTACTGTTTTCTTTTTCTTTATGCTGTATTTCTTGCATTATTTTTGTGTGAAGCATTTTATTTTTTCAAATACATATTGGATGGGAGGATAATCGTTTTTATCACGCCACAGAGGTTGACACGCCGTTTGGCAACACTAAGTGGCCTTATAATATATACTTATATATATAATATATATAATTCTCTATTTAGTGTTTCCATTTTCAATAAAATTAATCTGACGGGGGCGGGGGGGGGGGACATTTTTGTAGCGCTAACCTAAAAAAATCCAGACCCACACTCTCCCGCAAGACAAACGTGGCAACTCAAAACAGGGTGACTGATTAGTGAATACCTAGAGTCCCTTACTTTTACAAACTTTCATAAACATTCTGAATTGTGTCTGTTCAACCAAGCCACCATCATGAGTATGCCAATAACATGTATTTTTCATTACGGTCTCGAGAGGTCTCGAAAGGTCTCGGGGAGAAAAACCGAGACCGCGTCTGTCGAGACCGAGATCGAGACCGAGATCTAAATAGCGGAGACCGAGATCGAGATCGAGATCTGCAAATTGGGTTTCGAGATCGGTCTCGAGACCGAGACCGATCTCGAGACCTACATCACTGCTGGAAAACTTATTTGACATTGCTCATGAGAATGCTATGCAGCTTATAAAAATAGAAGATGATAAGAAATTCTTGAAAATGCAACGTGAGAAAGGACGTCATGGAAAAATGGGTACCATTGATAAGGCTGTTGCTAAAAAAGAGCAAAGAGCAGCAGAAAAGCAACAACGTTATGAAAAGAGGAAAGCAGAAGAAGAGATCAAAAGAAAGAAGAATGAAGAGGCTGTCATACTCACCAGTACATCATCAGAATCAGAAGAGAGTAAAAGTGATGAATCTGGTTTCTGTGCTGCACAACCTTCAACATGGAAAAGTAAGGTTGGCAAACGTAGAAAATTGTTTGATGATAAATTATTAGGAAGTCTTGATGTTGCAAAATTGAGTGACAGAAATGCGTCTCTTTTTAATGCAAACAATCAGACATCGCTTGAATGGGATATCTGCGAACAAATAAAATGCATGTGTTTCAATACAACGGCAGCCAATACTGGTCCTAGAAATGGTGCAGCTATTCTTCTAGAACAAAAATTCGACAACGATTTATTGTAGCTGGCATGTCGACACCATATATTTGAAATTATGCTGGAAGCTGTTGTTTCAAAGACTTTATCACCATCTTCTGGCCCAGATATAGTCCTTTTTAAGAAGTTCAGAGAAAAATAGTCAAGCATTAATAAGGAGGACTACGAAACAGCATTATCAGATCCAGGTATCTATGAAAATATTCATGACATCAAAGATGACATAATTATATTTGCAACAAATCAACTAGATACATTCCAACCAAGAGACGATTACCTAGAACTATTGCAGTTAACAATTATTTTTTGGGAGGTGAACCAAAAGGTGGAATCAAATTTAAACATCCAGCGGACTTCATCGGGCTAGGTGGATGGCCAAAATTACATATTCATTAAAATTTTTATGTTCAAATCTCAGTTCAAAATTTCAGTAAAAGACAAAAAAGGACTAAAAGACATCTGTCTATTTGCTACTCGGTTATATGTAAAGGCATGGTTTACAGCTCCTGTGCCATTTTGCGCTCCTCGTCTTGCTCTGAATTATTACAGAATCTTGTAGTCTACAAACAAATAAATGACACAATTGCATTTGTTTTTGCTATTAAAAAACTGTTAGGTCACCTCTGGTACCTATCAGAAGAACTGGTAGCCTTGGCCTTTTATGATGATGAAGTGCCTACTGAAACGAAAAAAAAATTGTAAAGGCCTTGCAAATACAACAGAAACTCTTCCTGCAAAACGGGCTTTTCTAGATCCTGCACTTATTCCAACGAAGAAATTAGAAGATTTTGTCATCAAATACTCAAAGATTCTTTACAATAACGGATTTAGTTCAAAATTTTTACTCAAAGATGCTACAGAAGGCATAATGATGAAGAGTATAACTCCGCTAAGAAATCTATCAAACAGTGGAAAGTCGTGAATGATATAGGAAAGAGGAGTAAAATTAATGGATGAATAGTATAATAAAATACTAACACATGATGAAGATCAAAACAATTTTGCTAAAGTAGTGAAAAACTACAGGGCTGTTTACCCTGATAGAAAGAAGAAACATTGATGAAGTAAGGACAGCTAATGTCTCAAATATCATTCTAGTTTAATTATGCATGCTTGTGGTTATGGTAGACCTACGGGGGAGCTTTCCACATTAAAAAAAAGCAATGCGCCTTGTACTGTACCCCCTGGGTGGTGTGGAAAAATTGACAATTTGAGTCGTTCTGTCAATTTTTAATTGCCGGTAGCAACCCCTAAAAAATTAAAAATTTGCTAAAATATTTTAGGATAGTTGGTTTTATGTTGAAATGAACCATTTAAAGGGTTGAACACATTAAAATAAAAAATTTTTTTTTACCCCATATTTGAATCACCATAATATATATATGTGTGTGTGTGTGTGTGTGTGTGTGTGTGTGTGGGTATACATTCTTCTGATAAAACGAAATTTGTTTGAAAATGGCAGTGTTACGTTATGTGTTATAGTTATAGGAAAACATTACCTGTACCATTTTGACGAGTATATACTGTACATACAGTAGATTTGTTGTTACATCCAGTATATGTTTTCTGAACATCTTTAAACAGAACAATATCACAATTATTCCTGTGTGAAAGCTTTACGCGTCTATAAGTGTAAGCATGGCGTAAGTTTTCAATGTTCTTTTTTTCAATGCTATTTCTAACTTTTCTAATTCCATCTTGAACTAGCCAAGAGTGGATCTTAGGGTCTTTGTTAACCTGTAACTCTGTAATTCTGTAATCACGAATTACAAACCATATTTCTAATATCAATATTCAGTATACGTGTCTTCCTTATACAGGGTGACCCATAAGTCCGAATCGGTTATAATTAAGGCGAAAATCCACTGACCTAATCGTTTACTAAGGAAACAATATTGTCGAGATGGTTAGATTTTGCATTTTAAATAAACAATAAATATTTCTAAATTTATTATAAACTTTATACTTTGTTTCATTTTTGTATTTCGATTAAATTATAACCGATTGGGATTTATAGGCCACTCTGTAGATATGTCGTAAAATGGTTAAATGCATCATTATCAGTAATTCTAGAGCAAGTGTAGTTTACGTCCCCCTGTGGTGCCTAGTGTAGTTTACGTTCCTCTACATTACCCTAGTGTAGTTTGCATTCCCCAACTTTGTCCGCGTATACCTAATCAAATAAAACGTTAAAACTAACGAAAATATTACGACTTAACCTAACCAATCGTTAATATATATATATATATATATATATATATATATATATATATATATATATATATATATATAAATTGACGATTGTTAGGTTAAGTCGTAATATTTTCGTTAGTTTTAACGTTTTATTTGATGGATTCATTCAAAAAATGTCTCCTAAAGATCCTCGTGTAATTTACGTTCCCCAACTTTGACCTAGTGTAATTTGTGTCCCCTTTTGTGTCAGGGGGAGGTAAAGTACACTTGCTCCGTAATTCTTACATATTTATAAAATGTTGCATTGCCAGAGAAAACTTGTTAATAATATGAAATTACGTTATATAATCACATTATATAATCGCAATATATTGCTTATCATTTTATATAAAAAAGATAATAATTTGCGCATCCGAAGTCCTTCAAATAACGATCATTTTCAAATAAAAAGCGGAAAAAACAAATTTTTAAACCTTGAAAACTCATTATTGGGTCATTAAAATAGAATTTATTAAAGGGCGGACTGGACATTCATTTCGTCAGTCACACTCATTCTGTTAACAGGTTAACAAGCGAAGATTAACAGCGAATTTCAGGTATAAGTTTTGTTACATTTCGATGTTACGTTAGTGGCCATTTTTATATTAAAATTCAATTTTAGTATAGTTAAACACACGTACAAACATGTTTACAGCCGCGTAATAATAAAGCGATATTCTTATTTAGTTTTTATTGAAAATTCTTGTCTATAAAACACTTAATTTTTTAGCTCGCAGCTTCAACTCGCTGCGATTCGTTAACTTATTTGCATCATATTTACGTTGTATTTACATTTTATACTATTTTTTACACTACTCACTATTATATTATTTATTATATTTACATACACCGTCGTTATTCAGAGGAAATTTCACTTAAAGAGCTTTTAAAATTGTCGGAAAGAAAGAAAGTTTCATCAACTTTCAACACATTCGTAATAACCTCTGAAATTGCAATTTATTTGCCTAATAAGCTATTAATTAAAGTTTGCTGAAATTTCCTGAACAATAAAAGTTCGTTTCTTAGATAAAGTGAACAGTAAAAGTTCGTTTCTTAGATAAAGTAAACAGTAAAAAGGAGATTATAGTGATTTCATTATGATTTGTGGTTTAGTGAAACTTCATTTTCTTTAATTTTCTCTATATGAAATATTCTCATCCGGGATATACCGGGTGTCCGAGAATTATCTGTACAATTTTTGGCTGTTATTAAAAGTCAACCATGAAGTGTAGAAATTCCAGTTTGTCCCATTTTACAGAGAATCGCATTAAGTGTTTTCTGATACCACGTTTTGACAAGTTTTTTAGAAATGTACGCGGGTGACAGACATTGATGATTTAAAAGCAAGAATCACAGCTGCTATTGAGCGAATTGATGTGGATATGCTGCAGCGTACATGGCAACATTTGGAGTATCGATTGGATGTTTTGCGAATCACTAATGGTGCACATATCGAATGTTTGTAACAACGTTACTTTAATAAAAGAAACTTTTGAAAATACAGATTCTAAATAATCTTGTTTAAGAATTTTACGTGTGTTATCAAGAATTTTATTAAAAGATGTAATTGTACAGATAATGTTCGGACACACTGGAATTTCTAAAAAACTTGTCACAACTTGGTATCAGAAAAAACTTAATGAGATTCTCTGTAAAATGGGACAAGACTGGAATTCCTACACTTCATGGTTGACTTTTAATAACAGCCAAAAATTGTACAGATAATTCTCGGACACCCTGTATATTATGTAGTTTCTGAAAAAGTTCGACTTATCTAACTGTATCTAACCCAACTTAACTGTGCCTAACCTAACCTAATTTGGTCTAACCGAGTGTCAATAGCATGAACAATTCAGCATCTAAGATTGAACTTCACACACATAAATATGCCTTCGTCTTCTATACCGCAGGATAACGACAATGGCTTTTAAATTGGTGATCGTCGTGGCCGTTTTTGGAGTCGCGCAAACTCGTGCAGAAACACCTTTTAGTAAGTTATACAGAACTTGTTATGATTTCTTTACTGAAGATATTCTTTGAATATTCTTTGAAAATGATTGATGAAAAGTTATTCACAGTTTGTTCCGTGATATATACACACTGTGTGTGTATATATATATATATATATATATATATATATATATATATATATATATATATATACACACACACACTGTATACAGTATATAGTATATAGGGAGAGTGGCTCAGAAGTCCCGATGGGTTATAATAAAAGCGAAAATACAAAAAATCAAACAAAGTAGAAAGTTTATAATAAGTTTAGAAATATTTATTGATTAATTATTTATTCAAAGTGCAAAATATAACCATTTTGACAAATATTCTTTCCTTAGTAATCAATTACGTCAGTAATCGATTTTTACTTTAATTATAACTGATTGGGACTTATGGGCCACCCTGTATATATATATATATATATATATATATATATATATATATATATATATATATATATATCAGCAATTGACTTAGTACGCGGAAAGCATAATTTTATAAGGAAGAAGAACACCAGGGAAAATACGTGCATCCAGATAATGTTGGATAATCCAGATAATGGGTGTCTTTATTTGTTAACGTTTCGGAAAATCACATTTTCCATCCTCAGAGCCTATAAAGAGAAGTTTCCAAAGTTACAAGGTGACTGACACTAACATAAATGGGTCAGTAATAAATGTCGGTAAGACTTCTGAAATAAACAAAAGTCGAATGTTTTGAAACGGTCTTGTACATAAAATCGACATTCACTGGTTTATGTACAAAATTTTCATCATCATTCCTCTTAATCACAGGTGAAATTTAGTTTGCCTTCTTACCGACAGTGATTTTAATATATTATGTTTTAACTATTTTTAAATCGATATTGAACTTAAATATTTAAGAGAATTACTTTTTACAGTTACTTATTTACAGATACTTTTTAAAGATACTTATTTACAGATACTTTTTACAAATCGACTTTTGTTTATTTCGGAAGTCTTATGAACATTTACGACTGACCTTCTATATTAGTGTTAGTCACCTTGTGACTTTGCAAACTTATCTTTATAGGCTCTGAGGATGGAAAAGGTGTTTTTCCGAAATGTTAGCATACGAGGACTGATCAAAAAGTTCCGGAACAGATGTATTTATTGCAAAACTAAATGTCACATACCCAATCAAATTTGTCTCCTTCAAAGTAGTCTCCTTCTAATTGTAAACAGTGATTCCAGCTGGCTCGTGTTGCATTTTGTTCGATCTTTGCTACTTCTTGAAATCTCTTTCCTTCAGGGTGTTTTTCAACTTGGCGAACAGAAAAAAATCACAGGGTGCCAAATCCAGTGAATACAATGGTTGGGGAACCAGTGGAATGTTGTGCTTCGTTAAGAATTCACTTATGGAGAGTGCAAAATGCCCGACAAAATGGGCGTCGGGTTCATAGATGTTGCAACACGACAATGTGCCCTCTCACACAGCACTCTCCATAAGGGAATTCGTAACGGAGTACAACATTCCACTGGTTTCCCAACCACCGTATTCGCCAGATTTGGCACCCTGTAACTTTTTCCTGTTCCCCAAGCTGAAAAACACCATGAAGGAAAAAGATTTCAGGAAGTAACAAAGATCGAACAAAATGCGACACGAGAATTGAACATTCCGAAAGAAGAGTATAACAGGTGCTTCAGTAAATGGCTGGACCGCTGGAATCACTGTTTACAATTAGAAGGAGACTACTTTGAAGGAGACAAATTTTATTAGGTATGTGACATTCAGTTTTGCAATAAATACGTCTGTCCCGAACTTTTTGATCAGTCCTCGTATAAAGACTGAATATATGTGCAAAAAACTTCACTTTTTCTACGTGAAGGTCAAAATATGATAATTAAAACCCATTCTAATAGACAGAGTTTATTTCCACAACAGTTTCAATGCCCACTGGCATCCTCTTCGGTTGGATACAGAAAAACGAAGAGGATGCCAGTGGGCATCGAAACTGTTGTGGAAATAAACTCTGTCTATTAGAGTGGGTTTTAATTATCTGAATATGTGTGTTTTACCTGATGTTCCCCTTTTTTAGATTTATATATATATATATATATATATATATATATATATATATATATATATATATATATATACTGTACATATATAATGAATAAAACCACAAAGGAAAGGAAACACAGAGTGATGCTCAAGCTCTTTCGTCTAATGACATCCTCAGGAACACTAAAATACATAAAGAGTTCAAGACTATATATAGTTACAAAAAAAGAGTATATATATATATATATATATATATATATATATAGTATAGAAATAAGAAATTGTGGGAGGAGCATACACATTTGTAAGAAAAACTCCCAATTTTATCACTTTGCTCGAATTCAACACAAGCTCAAATGAATTGTTTACAACCAGTTTTGTAGATGATACCTAAATGATATATTGGTCACAAAAAATTATATAAAAATAGAAGAGCAATTAAAGAAATAAAATAAAAATAAATTGAAAAATATAAAAATTGTAAGAGGAGCATACAAATTCAAGCTCAAATGGATTATTTACAACCTATTTTATGGATAATGCCTAAATAATATATATGTCACAAAAAATAAAAATAAAGAAAAAAATAAAAATGAATTGAAAAATAAAAATAAAAATAAAAATTGTAAGAGGAGCATACAAATTTATAAGGGAAGAATTACCAAAGATTTAGCACTCTGCCCTTCTTGTTTAAATCCCTTCTGAACGAATTCAAAACAACGGGATCGAGTTGGAAGAGACCTTTGCTCATGTTAAAGTTATTTGTAATTTGAATAACAGCAGACTCAAGAATATTTCTATTAACAGTGTTGCTAGAATGAAACAAAACTGAAGTATTATTCCAATCAAAACAATGGGATAATTCTGACAAATGAACAAAAAGAGCACTGGACGACTGTCCCGTTCTAACGGAGTATTGATGCTGTTTTACACGCGTGTGCAAATCCTTTCCCGTCTGACCTATGTAAACGGAATCACATTGTTTACAACCAATTTTATAGATAATGCCTGAATTATTGGTACGGCTATTTTTTACTATGATATTTTTCACAATATTGTTATTGAAAATACTAAATTAATATCCAAAAGTTTAAGTACATTGGCAATGCCTAAAAAGCCCGGGAAAAATGGAAGTACTAAAATATTCTTTGATAAAGTGCGAGAGTTATTATTCACACGATAGAAGGTTCGTTTTGCCTTGTTAAGACAAGATTCCAGAAACGCAGGTGGGTAGCACAGATCATTTCCAATACCGTTGATTTCTTCTAATTGGGCATCTAATTCGGCTAATAATAGGGCGCATAAGGTTGCGTAAAGGTAGGGAAGAGAAGGTAAAGTGGACATGAAAAGTCCTTGGAATTGGTATGTCCTTTTTTATTGTTAAAAAAACCTTCTGCTTTACAAATTTGTTATAGTCTTGCTTGTTTTGAAAAACAGTGTAATTTTCCCCAGTCTTTGGTTAACATAGTTAAAGGCCTTGTCTATAGTGCCGCGAATATTACGTACGAAGATAACTTTCCTAAACGTTTTCGCAATAGCCTCTCACAATTAAAAAAAGATGGTGAGCTCCATATTACTAAAGCAGACAAGGCTAACACCATAGTTATTATGGACAAAGTAGACTACATTAGAAAGATGAATGAGTTGCTCCAGGACCCCGCCACATACAGGAAACTTAGGAAGAACCCGCAGGATGACGTCATCAAATCATTTAATAGTGGCTTGAAACGCATTCTCAAAGATCATAAGGACTTAATTCCGCTTTTCATGTCCACTTCACCTTCTCTTCCCTACCTTTACGGTCTTATTAAAACCCACAAACCTGGCAACCCTATGCGCCCTATTATTAGCTCGGTGGGCTCTATTACCTATAAACTCTCCAAATGGCTTGTCAAAGTCTTCTCCCCCATTCTCAGAACTATCTCTGATTCACATGTAAAAAATTCCATGGATCTCACTGAAAAATTGAATAATGTACGCACTGAAACCAAAGATAGATTGATCAGTTTTGACGTTTGTTCATTGTTTACAAAAGTGCCGATTGACGATATGCTTGACTTTCTCGCCCGAGAATTACATAAGTACGACCTGCCATTACCTGCACACATCGTTTTCGAACTTATTAAGCTTTGCATCAAAGACTGTAAATTCACTTTCAATAGCGAGCATTATCAACAAGTTTTTGGGATGGCCATGGGCAACCCCTTGTCGCCCCTCCTCTCCAATATTTATATGGAGTTTTTCGAAATTACTTAAATTCCGAGAATCCTGGGGTTGGCATCCCTTGGTTGCGGTACGTCGACGATATTTTGTGTATCTGGCCTATGAATCGTGACCTGGATGACTTCCTCCTTCAGTTAAATGATCAAGTCCCTTCCATTAAGTTTACTTTAGAAGTGGAACAAGACAACTCAATTCCGTTTTTGGATGTGTGTGTACATAGGGAAAGCCCAGGTTTTAAGTTTAGTATCTATCGGAAAATAAGAAACAATTTGTCCTACACTTTTACTCTGGACATGACACCCCAATTAAGAAGGCTATATTTTCCTCAATGTTTCTCCGCGCTCTTAGGATCGCAGTCCGGAATACATCGATGCCGAATTAGAAAAAATCAACGGTATTGGAAATGATCTGTGCTACCCACCTGCGTTTCTGGAATCTTGTCTTAACAAGGCAAAACGAACCTTCTATCGTGTGAATATAAAACTCTCGCACTTTGTCAAAGAATATTTTAGTACTTCCATTTTTCCCGGGCTTTTTAGGCATTGCCAATGTACTTAAACTTTTAGATATTATTTAGTATTTTCATAACAATATTGTGAAAAATATCATAGTAAAAAATAGCCGTACCAATAATTCGGGCATTATCTATAAAATTGGTTGTAAACAATGTGATTCCATTTACATAGGTCAGACGGGAAAGGATTTGCACACGCGTGTAAGACAGCATCAATACTCCGTTAGAACGGGACAGTCGTCCAGTGCTCTTTTTGTCCATTTGTCAGAATTATCCCATTGTATTGATTGGAATAATGCTTCAGTTTTGTTTCATTCTAGCAACATTGTTAATAGAAATATTCTTGAGTCTGCTGTTATTCAAATTACAAATAACTTTAACATGAGCAAAGATCCTTCCAACTCGATCCCGTTGTTTTGAATTCGTTCAGAAGGGATTTAAACAATAAATTTGTATGCTCCTCTTACAATTTTTATTTTTATTTTTCAATTCATTTTATTTTATTTCTTTATTTTTATTTTTTGTGACATATATATTATTTAGGCATTATCCATAAAATAGGTTGTAAATAATCCATTTGAGCTTGAATTTGTATGCTCCTCTTACAATTTTTATATTTTTATATTTATTTTTATTTTATTTCTTTAATTGCTCTTCTATTTTTATATAATTTTTTGTGACCAATATATCATTTAGGTATCATCTACAAAACTGGTTGTAAACAATTCATTTGAGCTTGTGTTGAATTCGAGCAAAGTGATAAAATTGGGAGTTTTCCTTAAAATGTGTATGCTCTTCCCACAATTTCTTATTTCCATACTATATATATATATATATACTCTTTTTTTGTAACTATATATAGTCTTGAACTCTTTATGTACTTTAGTGTTCCTGAGGATGTCATTAGATGAAAGCGCTTGAGCACCACTCTGTTTCCTTTCCTTCGTGGTTTTATTCATCATAAATATTTTTCACGTGTTATTTCCGTGAAATAATTTTCATATATATATATATACAGGGCGTCCCCAAAAAATGTATACACACTTTAACAGCTGATAGCTCAATTGATGTTTCTTTCTTTCCAAGTTAAACCCATTAGAATTAATAATGGCAGTCAGACTAAGCTTTGAACAAAGGAAATTCATTCTAAAATGCTACTGGAAGTGTGAAAACGCAGTTGAAGTGCAAAGACAGTTTAGGAGGGAGTTTCAAACAGATCCACCAACGCGACTTACCATCACTCGAATTAGAGATAAGTTTGAAGCCGATGGAACTGTTTAGAATGTCCACAAGAAGCGTTCCGGAAGACCACGGACATCGACAAGCCCCACAAAGCAAGAAAGAGTACTGGAAACGTATCACCAAAGTCCAAGAAAATCTGTGCGGCAAGCGAGTCGTGAGGTAGGAATTTCAGAATCGTCTGTCCAACGCATTTTGAAGCGCTGTGAATGGAAAAGTTGCATTCCAAGATTAGTCCATGCTATTAATGAAGATGATGATGATCCGGACCGAAGAGTGGAGTATTGCGAGTGGTACTTGGCACGATGTGGATGTGGATTGGACGAAGGGGTTTCGTAGAATACCCTCCGCGTTCACCAGACCTCCACACAAGATTTTTTTATGGGGATACTTAAAAGACAAAGTCTACGCTATAAAACCTGCAACAGTCGCTGAATTGAGAGCAGCCATTGAACGAGAATGCACACAAATACCAAACGAAATGTTTCGTGATGTTTGCGATTCCATTGCTTCGCGTTATCAGCAGTGCCTGGACCAGAACGGACGTCAGTTTGAAAACAGGCGTTGACAAAACAATTAAATAATGTCTGTAGATTCTATTACATTTTGAAAATGAAATGTATTTTAATAAACACTGCCTTTATAATTATTTAAAGTGTGTATACATTTTTTTGGGACGCCCTGTATATATATATATATATATATATATTTTTAGTTCAGGAAGAACCGATTCGCCTCTATTTAAAGGCATATCTCAGCGGAAAAACAAAGAAAAAGTGAGAGAAAGACAGAGGAAAAAGAAAGGATGGAGGGGACAGTCGAAGTGGAAAAAGACCAAGGATGACAAGGACTGCAGGGTCGAGCCCATCATCCTTGGGTGCTATGGCCGGGAGGGCGCACGTGAAACCTCCAGGAACAAGCACGTACAAACGAGCACAAAGAGCACTCAAGAGCACGAGCTTAGAACCCCCTTGCGGGGATATATATATATATATATATATATATATATACAAAAATTCAGAATGGTTCCCTGAGACAATTATATGTTAAACACAGACCGTGCATGGAACAAGGAACTCTTCTGGGAAAATTAAATCCACTATAGTCCGAATAAGTAATGGTAAATGACAAATACCATAGTTTTTCTTGTTTATGATTTTAGCCCGACGTGGGCAACGGGTCTCTCGCAAAGAGATCCCATAAATATAGCTTCCCTCACCAGCTATCTGCAAGCAGACAGGATCCAGCTTGGGACAAGGATCTAGGGTTTAAAGCAAGCCTAGATCCCTACATTCAGAACCTCTATATAAGTAAAAGACTCGTTGCATTCACGTCGGGTGGAATAAATCAAAGAAAAGGGGGTAACTATTGTATTTTTAGCCAAAAAAACCAAAACTTAAACCTCAACCGGGACATTGAGAGTCCACTTTTCAAGGCACATAACACGTCCGTTTAATATACACAAATTCAGAATGGTTCCCTGAGACAATTATATGTTAAACACAGACCGTGCATGGAACAAGGAACTCTTCTGGGAAAATTAAATCCACTATAGTCCGAATAAGTAATGGTAAATGACAAATACCATTGTTTTTCTTTTTCATGATTTTAGCCCGACGTGGGCAACGGGTCTCTCGCAAAGAGATCCCATAAATATAGCTTCCCTCACCAGCTATCTGCAAAGCAGACAGGATCCAGCTTTGGGACATGGATCTAGGGTTTAAAGCAAGCCTAGATCCCTACATTCAGAACCTCTATATAAGTAAAAGACTCGTTGCATTCACGTCGGGTGGAATAAATCAAAGAAAAAGGGGTAACTATGGTATTTGTCATTTACCATTACTTATTCGGACTATAGTGGATTTAATTTTCCCAGAAGAGTTCCTTGTTCATGCACGGTCTGTGTGTTTAACATATAATTGTCTCAGGGAACCATTCTGAATTTGTGTATTAAACGGACGTGTTATGTGCCTTGAAAAGTGGACGCTCAATGTCCCGGTTGAGGTTTAAGTTTGGTTTTTTTGGCTAAAAATACAATAGTTACCCCCTTTTCTCTTGATTTATTCCACCCGACGTGAATGCAACGAGTCTTTACTTATATAGAGGTTCTGAATGTAGGGATCTAGGCTTGCTTTAAACCCTAGATCCATGTCCCAAAGCTGGATACTGTCTGCTTTGCAGATAGCTGGTGAGGGAAGCTATATTATGGGATCTCTTTGCGAGAGACCCGTTGCCCACGTCGGGCTAAAATCATGAAAAAGAAAAACTATGGTATTTGTCATTTACCATTACTTATTCGGACTATAGTGGATTTAATTTTCCCAGAAGAGTTCCTTGTTCCATGCACGGTCTGTGTTTAACATATATATATATATATATATATTAATAAACGTTTTTGTCATTTTAACTATTTTTGAGAGGAAGGAGGACGAAAGGAATATATATGTTACAGTCTATATGTAAAATTAGGCAATTTATAAATTGACTGAAATTCAGGCAGTGTCAAATTGGTGATACGCACAAAACCTAACCTAACCTAAAATGCAGCATATGCATGGCCACTGGTATTTCCCAGTATGTTGCCAATAAATTCATGGTTAGGTTAGGTTTAACTAGGTATTAAATAATTAAATCGACCATTTAACAAATTGCCTAAAATTGTATTCAGTTTATAAATTGCCTGATTTTGGACACTGCCTGTAATATATATAATATATATATATATATATATAAACACACCGGACAAAAAATTAGTCACCCTCTCAGAATGTACCTAATAACGTGTGATGGCGCCTCTGGCCTTGATAACCGCACGAATCCGGCGAGGCAGAGACTCTACGAGGTTGTGCATGTACTGAACATCGATTTGCTGCCACTCGTTCATCAGCCGGTCCCGAAGTTCCGCCAGAGTCTGTGGGTGTCTATTCCCGCGCTTCACTTTCTGTTTCCAGCCTGAACAACACCTTCGACGCATTCAGGATTAAAGGCTTCATGGACCTGCGATGTACTCGTCGCCTCCCATCATTGGAGAACAAAGAAAAACGGGACTCATCGGACCAAATTACACGTTTCCAATCTGCCGCAGTCCAGTTTTGTGCCTCTGAGCCCATTTATAACGTGCCAATTTGTGACTTGCTGTTAACAGCGGCCTCTTCCGTGGTACCCTGCTCCAGATGTCCATCGCATGCAGTTCTCGTCGCAATGTCCGTTCGGAAATTGGTCGCTGGAGAACCTCATTGGTTTCTTGGAGCAATTGTTCTCTGGTTTGAAAACGATTTGCAGTTACTAGACGAGAAACATGGCGGCGGCCCCTATTGTCGAGAATTGTTTTCCGGCCACAGTTACGCCGTCGATTGTCAGTTGATTGCGAACTACACCACTCTTTGCAAACTCGCTGGACAGTACGCGTTGACACACCAACAAATTGGGCTACTTCAGACATTTTGTGTCCGTGGGCTCTGCCAAACACGATGGCTCCTTTTTGCCACTGAGTAACGTCTGCCTCACGACCCATTTTGCAGACTATATCCAACACACACTTTGTTCTTCACCACCTCACGAAACAGATCTGATCCTGTGTGCTACGTCACCGCTACTTGTCACTTACCAATGCTACATCAGCGCCCTCTGTGTGACCTTGAACTTCCTACTATCGGTGCTATTAGGGGTGACTAATTTTTTGTCCGGTGTGCTTATTAGGGTGTCACTTAATTGTATGGTAAGAATTGATCCATCAAGAAGTTTCGGTCTGACCCTCTAGAAATGTGACATTGCATGTAAAAACGCTGATTATGAAGTTTCATGAGAAAATATTAATATTTAGAGGTCGCTCAAGGCCATTAAAATTTTGATGACGCGTCGTTACTTTTCCTAAATTGAAATGCGCTTCCTTTCTATGCCTCACCCCAATATCATTTCAGTCGCCTTAATGGTAAGATGTGTTTGCATTAGTGTGTGTTATTTTAGTCTTAATAGTAGGATATGTATGTATTAGTGTTTTTTATTGCATATTAACTATAACACAAACAGGACACAATCAGGAAACTGGGAAAACTTTTCTCACGATGGAAAGCATTGAAGAAAAATGCATCCCGCAAGACAGAAGTACAGGCTAGGAATGAAAGCATGTTCAAGGACTGTTTTCACGACCTCTTTGATATCGCTCATGCGAATGCCCTCGACATAATCAAAATGGAGGAAGATAAGCAGTTTCTCATTGCTCAGCCTGAAAAAGGCCGTCGTGGAACAATATCTTCTGTTGATATTGTGTTACATCAGAAGGAGGCAAAGAAGGAGAAGCGTGCGTTGAGCGAACAAAGTCGAAAGCGAAACGCAGAACAAAGGAAGGATTCATTGTTAGATTCTGTTGCACGAGAGAGCAGCAGTTCATTGACGTTTGAGGAAGAGGAATCAGAACCTGAAGCTGTCCCTGGAACAAGTAAGCAAAAACTCCCTTTCAAGCGGGGAAGAAAAGAAGTCATCACGCCTGGTCTCACAGCAGTTCTACATCGCTGTAAAGTATCTGATCGTGCTGCTACTATGACTATTACGGAGACTGCGAAAAGTCTCAGCCATGGTATCCCTGATCTGCTGTGAATCGAAAGACCATCCGACGTGAACGAAAGAAGCAAAGGGGAGGCACTCTCTATGACCATCATGAAAAACTTTAAGCCGAATGTACCTCTTACTGGACACTGGGATGGTAAATTATTACCGGAAATTACTGGAAAGAAAAAAAATTGATCGTCTTCTTGTCATAGTAACAGGTCAGGGAGTACATCAGCTTGTTGGCGTTCCAAAGCTCATATCTGAAACTGGGAAAGCACAAGCTGCAACTGTCATTGAAGCTCTCCGTAAGTGGGATATTGAAAAAAAGGTCCAAGCTATATCCTTCGATACAACTAGCTCCACTACTGGTCTAATGGCTGGGACTTGCGTTATTTTACACCAGATGCTGAAACGTGACCTACTCCATCTGGCCTGCAGACATCACATCATCGAACTTTTGGCTGCAGCAGCTCTTAAAGAATGCATGGGCCCCACATTAGCTACAGATGTCCAACTTTTTAAGAGATTTCAAGGAAAGTGGGACGACATTGATCCAAAGCGGTATGAAGACTCCACCACTGATGAAATTGCCACTTCTTCTGTCGCTGATGTAAAGGAAGGTCTCATTAGCTCCTCTAAATCTGCAATGACTACAAAAATCCCGCGAGATGATTATAAGGAGCTACTTGAACTGGCATGTCTGTTTCGGTGCTGTCTCTAATCGTGGTGTAGTTTTTCATGCTCCCTGAGCGATGCAAGGCACGATGGATGTCAAAGGTAATCTATTCCTTAAAGATTTGGATGTTCAGATCACAATTTAAGTTAACAAACCGTAAGGTAAGGAAAGAGGAACTTCGCGACTTTTGCATTTTTATTGTATGCATCTATGTGAAAGCTAGCACCACGTGCCCTTGCGCTATTAGTGTTCCCCAAAATGACCTTCATCTCTTGCAGTCACTAATAAAGTATTCAAACATCCATCCACGCATTGCCATGGTAACTTCACAGAAGATGGCAGCTCATTTATGGTATTTGTCTGAAGAGCTGGTGGGTCTTGTGTTTTTCGATGATGATGTCCTCCCTGATATAAAAAATCGCATGGTCATATCTATGACTAGTTTTGATGGACAAGAGAACCTTCCAAAGCGTGTGGTTGTTGACCTGGATACTGTGAAAGAAAAAAGCTTGGAAAACTTTGTAACAAAAAATACAAAATCATTGTTCACGAAGCTCAACCTCCCAGATGAATTCTTGGAGAAAACTGCTGAGCAATGGGAAGAAGATACCCATTATCAGACTGCGAAAGAGACTGTAAAAACTCTAACTGTAACAAATGACTTCACTGAACGTGGAGTTGCTCTCATCCAGGAATTTTCTGGATACTTAACCAAAGGTGAAGAACAACTCCAGTTTTTTCTACAGGTTGTTGGAGACCATCGCAAGCATTGCACATGGGGACAAAAGCATACCTTGAGTGGAAATAATGATTAATCATAATAATTACGCTACTTTCTGATGTTAATGTACTTTATCTTAATATGGTGATCATGTCTTGTGCACTTCCTGCTAATGTAAGAATATAATAAATTGTTTAAATACATTTGGAAATTGTTTACATTCACACTTTCTGAGAATCTCGTATCCAATACTTCGAAGCCGTTGAGCGACCTCTAAATATTAAAATATCTCAATAAAACTTTGTGCACAGTGTTTTTACATCATATGGCATACTTTGATGGTGTCAGAGCATGGAAACTTAAAAGTTGAAAAATAAGTGACATCCTAATATATATATATATATATATATACACAAACTCAGAATGGTTCCCTGAGAACATTATATGTTAAACACAGACCGTGCATGGAACAAGGAACTCTTCTGGGAAAATTAAATCCACTATAGTCCGAATAAGTAATGGTAAATGACAAATACCATAGTTTTTTTTTCTGCTTTTTCATGATTTTAGCCCGACGTGGGCAACGGGTCTCTCGCAAAGAGATCCCATAAATATAGCTTCCCTCACCAGCTATCTGCAAAGCAGACAGGATCCACGTCCCAAAGCTGGATCCTGTCTGCTTTGCAGATAGCTGGTGAGGGAAGCTATTTATGGGATCTCTTTGCGAGAGACCCGTTGCCCACGTCGGGCTAAAATCATGAAAAAGCAGAAAAAAAAAAAAAAAAAAACTATGGTATTTGTCATTTACCATTACTTATTCGGACTATAGTGGATTTAATTTTCCCAGAAGAGTTCCTTGTTCCATGCACGGTCTGTGTTTAACATATATATATATATATATATATATATTATATATATATATATATAATATATAATATATATATATATATATATATAATATATTATATAATATATATATATATATATATATATATATATATATATACAGTATATACTATATATACGGTAGATATATATTTTTTTTTCTTAGCACAAGATCGGTGCACAGCTATGTTAAAGAGTGACCCCCTTCAAAAGCCCAGCCCTGAAGAGAGATGCATCGCTTTTAACGATTGTATCTCGTCTCTTGGACTGCAAGAACAGTTTTCCACCTTTGGTAAGTAATTGAATGTGTTTGTATAAGTATGAAAATGATTAAATACTGAATACTCATTAAGTGTGCTCGAACTTTTATTTACGATTTTCATATTTACAATGTTTCTATTTACGATTTTATCAACATAAAGAGACGAAATTACGTCACTTTTAATGAAATCGCTCTGAAACCAATACTGTCAACATGTTTTATATGATTGGCCAAAGAGTATTGGATAATTTATCTTTAATTCCTTGTTTGCTGTTATTTATTATGAAAACAAAGCCTCGTTTTAGTAATACAATATAGAATCTATTGGCCGAAAATTGCTACAAAATTAGAACGTGACGAGACATTACTCTCCATTCATTTTATGTTGACATAATTTTGTTTTTAAAGTTTCTTTCACTTTTTCTATGATGGATATAATATAGCCAAGTACTCGAAATACAAAGGAATACAAGGGAATATAAAGGAATACAAAGAACAACAGACCAACTGGTCCCTACGAGGCTGTCTGTTGAAGAAGGAAGGTTAAAACATGTAAGAAAATTTAAACACAAGTGAAAGTTTTAAAGCAAAGCGGAGAAAAAAGGTTGAAATGTAGGAAAGAAATTTAAAGATTAAGTGAAAATCTTAAAGTGAAGAGGAGGGAATCCGAGTGAAAATTCTACAATACTTCTACGCGCTAATAAATGCTTCTAACTATGGGTTTAAGCCATGATAAACTTCTAGTATCTTTTTAAAGGACTCGATCGAATTACTTTCAGCTACTCCATTCCACAAATTAATTATACGATTGAAGAAAAAATGTTTAGATTCATTAGAATTAAAATGTTTACCCATTAATTTGAGATCATTACCGCGAGTTCTATTTACACTTATGAAGATGAAATATTTTTCGGAATCTTTAATTTATAACTAAAGCTTTTCTTCCAAATCTCATTTATTCCTGTTTTTTCCTTTAATTTTCCTTTAACAGAACGAAACATATTAGGTGAAAATGATCCTCATTCCAACTGCACTGCTTTGCGATATGGACCAGGAGGAAGGATAGTCGACGTAAATGATTTCCTTGACTTTTTGGAGGCTGAAAACGCCACAGCAGCCATTGAGTTTCGTTGCTGTTTCGAGATAGCGATATATGTTGTAAGTTCGTAAATTAAGTTAATTTTAAGTAGGTTCGTAAACCAGTTTTAACGGTGATATTGAGATTAACATTATAGAGTAATTTGATGTGTGTAAAAATGCGGTCAGACTAAATTAATTTCAATCTCGGCAAAAAATCACTAAAAATGTACACCATAATTTCAAATGTTAATATTAATGAATCATATTAAATTATATTGTTAATTAAAATAACTTGTATTCAGTTTATAAAATATTGAAGGACTTTGAAAAAAATTCATTATAATTTAAAGATACTGTAACTATTGTTTTTATAATAGGATATTTACTATTTGGATTTATATTTTTTCTAGCTTGTGTGTGTGTGTGTGTGTGTGTGTGTGTGTGTGTGTGTGTGTGTGTGACAAAGACAAACAGAGAAAGAGAGAGTTAAAACTAAGATTCAATTCTTCATTGAAGAAATAATAACATTTCTTTCCTTGATAAAGTGACCCTGAGATATGTACTATCTTTATTCCAACATTACGATATTGTCTGCATCGCCACAATGACTGTAAATTTCCTCCTCTATTACTGTACTTACTCTCGATTCTCTTTTCTGAAAATGGTCCACATCGTGAATGTCAAAAATAGATTTTGGAATTTAAATGCCTCGTATAATTGTTCTTATTTTACCAACAATTTATAACATTTCATTATTTTTCTTAGTTTGACGCAGATAGGAACATGAACAAGACATATTTAAAGAATTATGTTAAAGAAACATTCAGTGATGATGATCTAGTTCTCGGCATCTACCTGTCAGCCATCGATCGGTGCCCAACTTTGTCTCCGAAATGTGACGTAAGATTGTCTCTTGTGTTTCAACTCTGCATGCTTCATCTTTTACAACTAAGAGAGAGAGAGTATACAAAAAATTAACATTGCAGAATTTAACACGATTACATGATTAAGCTTAAATTAAAAAAATGATTACCGTATTTGACGGCTTACAAGACGCTGCGCCGTGAAAGACGCACCTTAATTTTGGAAAGGTAAATTCAAGAAAAAAATTTTTGATGCACTTTATTGTTAATACAATGGATGTGTAAATTCAATAAAAAGAAAACTCAAAAGCCAATAAAGAAAAGATAATATGATTATTACTCTATTATTGTTTATTAATTAATTAATTGATATGCTGTATTGCCACTTTCGGCTTCTAGACTCAGGGCGATTTTTTAAGGTATTTATAAGGAAAAAAAGTGCGTCTATAAGCCGACAAATACGGTAGGTAATTTAGAAAAGAAATAATTCATTAATTACTTAGCAAAAATAAAATAGAAACAAAATTAAAATTAATTTATTTTTTCAAACTCGACATGAATATTATATACAGCAGCATGTCATGCAAGTTTGGATCTTATATGCAAAAATGAATGTTGAAATTATTCATTTTTACACACTTATATATATATATATATATATATATATATATATATATATATATATATATATATATTAGGGTATTTCCTCGTAATGGAGCTAAAAAGAAATTCTTGTTTTTTGGGGTACAATCCGCCATTTGGTGACACTTTGGAAGAAAACACTGTGTGCATATATATATATATATATATATATATATATATATATATATATATTATATTTTTTAGATTGAACACAATTAAAGAATTGCGTTAAGTCTATGACGGTTATGGATGAGTATGCAAAAATCTTATATTTTAGCGAAAAACGTTAAAAACTTGAGTTATATATGTTTTTATCACTTAAAATTTACTAAATTTTTTTAGAATCTGAACTTATATTTAAAACAAAAATGTAAATATAAGTTTGTAACATATATTCAGCTCGTTTTAGTTCATTCAGAACAAAAATTAAATGACAATGACAAATTAATCATCAATATAATTCCCTTCTTTTTCTCTAACCTCCTCCCACCTGTAGAAAACTTTTTTTATGCCACGTTCGAAGAAATCCCTTGGTTTCGAGTTAAAAAAAGCGATCACTTCGTTTTCGATAGCTTCCCTGGATTGCAACTTTTGTCTATCTAGGTGGTGTTGCAGACTTCTGAATAAATGGTAGTCTGAAGGTGCGATGTCCGGAGAATAAGGTGGATGAGGCATTTTTTCCCAACCAACTGCCTCCAATTGGCAGTGGTGATTCGAGCAGTGTGAGGGCGCGAGTTATCCTGGTGGAATAGAACACCTCTGCGATTAATTAATGCAGGACGTTTTTCTTGTAATGCCAGCTTTAATCGTTGGAGCTGTTAGCAGTAGACTTCAGCTGTGATTGTTTGGTTATCTGGCAGAAGCTCAAAATGAATAATTTCTTGCATATCCCACCAAACGCATAGCAAAATTTTCTTTGGATGGGGTCCATTCCTTGGCTGAGGTTCAGGCTTTGTTTCACGGCTAAGCCACTGATGTCGAGGCTTAATATTGTTATAGAGGACCCATTTTTCATCCCCAGTGACGACCGATTCAAAAGCGGTGCCTGCAGTTGCCGAGAATGCAGTGATGTGCAAATATCGATTCGATGTTGGAGATTCGCTTGTGATAAATCATGCGGAACCCATTTTCCAACCTTCACTACTCTTCCTAACAGCTTCAAATGACGATGAATGGTCATATGGCTAACGCCGAGTTGCAGGCCAAGTTCTCTTACAGTTACCATTGGGTTTTCCTCCACTATTGCTTTCAGCAACTCTTCATCTAACTCATTTGGTCGTCTTTTTCGTTGATAATCTTCCAGACTGAAGTCTCCATTTCTGAACTTCTCAAACCATCTCCTACACATCCATTCGCTCACATCATTATTTCCATAAACTCTTTGAATGTTTTTTGCGTAGTCACTAGCGTTAGATCCTTTATGGAACTCATACAGCATCACATGTCGAATATGCTCTTTCGTGGGGTCCATGTTTTTTCAAGTACTGTAATATCGTAGGGATGGCGTTGTAACTGTAATGAAAACACCAGAGAAAATATTCATTAGCCTAATCTTACACTAGCCTAATTAATTCTGTATCATTCTGTATCGTGATAAAACCTGTGCGAACCTGTCGCCGCGTGTATTTTGCAACATTTCTAAAACTATTTCACATTATCTTGAGGTTATGCTATTATCTATCGTCCATTTCCTAATCGAGCAGAATTTATGTTACAACCTGATAGTTTGAAAATGGATTTTTTACTCATCAAGTGGACCTGGTACACTGGTATATTTGTTTGTTCATTTTACAACTCTAAATTGGAAGAAAACGAGATTTTATAAAAAATCTACACAACTGACTTTATTGTGACTTTATTGTGATTTGGTTGTGTAGATTTTCACTTTATTGTGATTTGGTTGTGTAGATTTTCACTTTATTGTGATTTGGTTGTGTAGATTTTCACTTTATTGTGATTTGGTTGTGTAGATTTTCACTTTATTGTGACGCGAAAAGACAACTGCAAGCGACTGTCGCCTGGAGAAAGGAATGAGGAGCATCATTGCCAGTCTAAACAAAGCTTTGAATTTCCTAAGGCGATACACTATGCAACCTTTTGTGGTAAAATCTTGTCCGATACTGTTAGAAATAGCATATGATGTGATTTTTATTTTTTCCTGATTTTTAGGGTTGTTTGTCTTATTAACTTTAATTATTAATACATTAATTATATCAAGTGATCATGGAAAAGGGGGGAGTGAAGACGCGTTCAGCCAGTAACGTATGGTTGGTAGGCCACGCTATAAGTACTTTTTCAGAGACAATCATAACATCCAGGAAAAAATTCGTTACTCTTCCACCACCGAGAGAGCGTCTTTTAAAGCGAGTGTTGCAGCACACTGATGCTCTTCTCATGTGGGAAAAGATCCGTATCCCAACCAAGGCCCGCCAACACTTGTGGGAACACGTAACGAAGCTCCATGCGGAGTGGCACGGGCTAAGAGAAATGCACCTCCCGCAAGAATGTGACAATCCAGAAAAGCCAGGAAGCTTTTCAAAACCGCTCAACGACAGAAGGGCAGACGGAAAGCAAGAAATTCTCGAAACAGGAGGAGCGGGAGCAGAAGAGACAAGCTGACATCATTAATCGCGCAGAGAGAAATGCCAAGAAAATGAAGGCACAGACAGATGTCGTCCAACTGTAATGCTCTTCTAGCAGCCCCAGCATAACTAGTGTTTCGTTACATTCAGAGGATGTTTCTGCTCAACCTCCAAAGAGGTCAAAACAATATGATTAGCTGATAATCACCACCGAGACGACTACAACCAGCTTCTTGAGCTGACTGTCATCATTTTAGGTGGATCTCGTCGAAGCGGAAAATGTTTCCACTATCACGACACCCTCGACCGTGCCCGCTACAGCTTCAAGGTGCGGTTATTTCTTAACAGTTCCCTCTCCCACAGTGGCCATCCTTAGCTCGAAGTCCTAGTTACAGCAAGTGTGGAGTTACCTTCGCGTGGTCAACGACTTGGCTGAGAGAGGAGTCGCCCTCATCCAAAATTTCAACTCTTCACTTACGATGAGCAGTGAGCACCATAAACAGTATCTTCTGCAAATCATGGAGTAGAGTGCCATCGGAAGACTTTTCTAAAGCCCACGAAGAAAGTAACGGTGAAACAGCAGCACACCGAGCGACAACGAGTGCTTTGGCAAGCGTGATAATCTCCACCCCCCTCCCAGACAGGGTAAAATATTCAACTCAGATGATTGGGGTAGGGTGGGACCCGAAGCTAAGTACTTCACACCATTAAACTTTAGGGAAATATAGGAAGAAACTTTAGTGTATTTGCTCGAGTCTTAAATATTGTTGAATCTCAAAAACAAAACTTAGCCTTGATTAACCTTAGTTTTGCTTCCGCCCGAATTGTTCATTCTGACGAAGGTCAAGCTTGTCACTCCACCTTAGGCCTACAGTTTAACGTGGAATCCGAACCACGCTCCACCAGCAGGCCAGCGTCTTAAACACTAGGCTACCCAGGGTACCCATTTATCTCCCAACCAATCTTGTGTGTGTGTGTGTGGAAGGATGAACAGCTGGGTTTTATCTATAAGTTTTCTTATAAGTGTCAACAAATGGCGGCTTGTTAGAAGATTCGAAACCTAATTTTTTAGAAGCACCTTAAATAGTATTATATATATATATATATATATATATATATATATATATATATATATATATATATATATATATATATAGTGTTTATAAGGAATACGTGCAATAATATTTACATTCTTTATTTTCCTTAATCCAAATTATGAAAATGGTGGTTAATTACATCATAATAAATCCTTTGTAGAGAACCAGTTTTCTTTAAAATATAATACTTTAACACATTAAATATTTACTCCTTACCTAATTTTGCTGTACGAGCAAAATCCTTAATGAACCTTTTATTTCAGGGGAAAGAAACGACGAGCTGCATGGGAAATGCGTGCTTGTCTATGGTAAATTCATAGGAATCTTTGAGCAAACCTTCAGTTGTACTATAATTGGTCTTTTCTCAAGAGAAAAAGTCATTACTGAAATGCAGCAGTCAGCTATTCGAGAGAAAAAAAAATTGTGACGTCTCAAATAATTCAAAATTTTATATCGAGGCCTGTTACAAGAGATCATATTACTTCTATAGCTTTGTATTACATTTATATTCAGACTTTGGTTGTGTAGATTTTAGTCAATGTATCATGAATATCTGTCCTGTAGATTAAAGATAAAATAACATAATTTTAATAATTCAGTATTTTAAGTTGGTTGTTTTATTTTAACCTCAGTTTTCTTCTTTTACGAAGTTGTTGGTAGACTTCTTGGATCAAGTAAAGATAAGCACCCCCAGCCTTCTTTAATTAGCCTTATAAGGTAACTAACGAAAATATCACGACCTAACCTAACCAATCGTTAAGTCAACTATACGCCCTTGACGATTGGTTAGGTTAGGTCGTAATATTTTCGTTAGTTAGCCTTATAAGGCTAATTAAAGAAGGCTGGGGGTGCTTATCTTTACTTGATCCGACTTCTTTTATACCATGTCGTAATTTATTTACTCATTTATTATTATTATTATTAATTATAATAATAATAACACTGCGCTTGAATCCTTTTTAACATATTTATATTTAAATTCCATTAAAATAACTTCATTTAACGCGAGCAAATCCGCTAATTTAACACTTTAAATTTAATACATTAAAGAAGATTTTTACTCTTAAAACATTTTATTGTTGTGTTCACTTTGAAGAAACAAATCTCTCTCTCTCTCTCTCTCTCTCTCTCTCTCTCTCTCTCTCTCTCTCTCTCTCTATGCTAAATGAATATATAATTAAGCTACCGACGAAAGAAATGTTAAAGAAAAAGTATTAAATGAAACTTATCTGGTCGCTGTTTACAGACTTAATCCCTTTTTTCCCACGGTAGGTGACCCTTTTGGAGGTCAGGTAGTGTGTGAAGGAAAAATGAACCTTAAGAAACTACGTTTCTGATAGATTTGAAAAACAACAAAGGCAAACCAAGGGAATTTCAACCTTATGAAACCTCGTGTAGTAATAGATTCGGGAACAAACAAGGCAATAGCCTTGGTTTAGTTAAGTAATATAGTAATGAACAAATTCAATAAATGAAATATATTCGTTAATGAATGATTAGTAACACGAAGTAATTTAGTTAAGAATGCACCAAACACTTTTTTTTTTAAAGACACTTGAACGAAAACCACTTATTCACTTGGTAACACTTGACACTCGATAAAACACGTCTGTTCACAAGGAAAGACTGATCACGAATCCTAGAGGCTTAGAGGCTTTGATGTTCCCCAGAAAATTTGTGACAACATTCTTCATGGCCCCCCATGCCACTTTTTCTTTTCCTCTCAAGGCATCATTAAACTTTTGATCTTTCATGAGCTCTCTGATTTGGGGACCAACAAAGATCCCTTCTTTTATCTTTGCATCGCTAAGTTGTGAAAACTTTTTCTTCAAATATTTGAATGCCTCATCTTCCTTGTTCATTGCTTTGACAAAATTTTTCATGATGCCAAGTTTGATGTGAAGTGGCGGTAAGTATATTTTCTTGGGGTCAACTAAGGGTTCATGAGACACATTCTTCAGTCCTGGGATACATTTTTGACGAAGTGGCCAATCCTTTACAAAATAATGCGAATCTCTGGCTCTACTGTCCCATTCACAAAGGAAGCAGCAGAACTTCGTATAACCGAGCTGCATTCCCAGAAGAAGCGCGACGACTTTTAAATCCCCACATATATACCAACGAAACTGGTCATAATTAATCTGCTGAAGGATGAGTTTCATATTTTCGTAAGATTCCTTCATGTGGACAGCGTGCCCTACAGGAATGGAAGGGTATTTATTTCCATTGTGAAGTAGTACAACCTTGAGGCTTAGCTTCGAAGAGTCAATAAATAAATGCCAATCTTCAGATTTGTGCTCATGACCGAGAGCTAACAGCAGTCCATTTACATTATTACAGTAGCATAAACCACCTGATGAGGAGAAATACTGCATCAGATCTTTTTGGCGAGTGCGGAACGCCGATATGCTTGTATCTTTTGCCAGCAAATTCCATTCACGTAACCTGGAGCCCAATAATTCCGCTTTCTTTTTCGGAAGGTCCAAATCTCTCACGAGATCATTCAGCATAACCTGCGTTATCATACGTTGTTTATTTGATTCAGGTTGCTGAAAGTCTGTATCTTTAGTGTCATCAATTTCCATTGGTTCAACTTCAGACCCTTCATCCAGTGTCCATGACTTTGGGGGAGTTGGAATTGGGTTATTATCGTCATGTAGTACTGGTCTCATGCCGTAGCAAGATTTGGGTATTGAATTTTATGTTTATTTTTGGCAGAGAATCCTGAAACATTAGTCATACAAAAATAGTAATCCGTTAGGTGATCCTTGGGCTCTCTCCAAATCATTGGTATGGCAAATGGCATAGATTTGCGGGTACCTTTAATCCAACCCCTAAGAGTGACGGCACAGGAAATGCATGAGATATGAGGTGCCCAGGATTTGTCTTGGTCACCTACCTTACATCCAAAATAAAGTTCGTAAGCCTTCTTCACGAGTGGGGTCATCGTCTTCCTCTGTGCCATTATGGTCAGTTCTCCACATACGTAGCAAAATGTATCTCTGGGATTAATACAGTTTCGATTCATGCTGGCGGAAAATTATTGAAATCACGGAAAACTTTTTGGAATGAAAAACCAAATTTTCTATGAAAAATTTTAAAATTTGAGCAAAACTTGAAAAAAATTTCTTCCTTTTTATTAAAAATCTGTTTGTTTAAATAGCTATATTTTTTTAATGCAAAAATACTATTAAATATAGTTAACCTGGAAAAAAAAGAAAGTAAAATTAAATTAGTACACTTAATTTTAACTAATATTTTGGGAAAACTCTGAGTAAATGGAAATATTATTTTCTCGAAAACTATGGGTGATAGAAACATTCTGAAACCATATTTGAAATCAGCATCAAAAGTTCTATAAGAAACACCAAATAGTTTTCAAGAAACAAAACTGTTGTTCCCTAGTGTTATTGTTGTCTATTTTTTTTCTTTCATTTTCAAGACAATTCCGAGTGATATTTTGTATACTTAGGCTGTTTAAATTTTATTTATTCTGAAATTAGATTTTATTGTGTTAGGAAGTGTTTTTTTTTTGTTTAACGTTTTATTTTGGGTATTAAAAATGACATTTTTTTACGTTCGCGCGTTTGCATAGAAAATGTTACAAAAATTGTTTCCCGATGTACTGCAGTTAAATTCGGTTAGGGTTAGGAATATTTTTATAGAGGCTCGCTTACAAACAAAGCGAACACCCTTCCTTATGCAGTGATTTGTTTTAATTTTTGTTTTGTTTACATAGTAGGTTGCGTGTATGTTTGGGTTCATAATATCTGTTCTTATTTAGAATAACGATGTAAATTTGTAGTTTCATTTGGAAACGATAAATTACTAGGATTTTTGTAATTCACAAACCATGCTGGGTTTTGTGTTGAAGGAGAGAGTTGTCTCTCAGATGTAATTTGTGAATTACGAGTTTTCTTCCTATGAAATTTAGCGTTTCAGGTTGGAATTAATGTGTTAAATTAATTTTAGGCATTAATATTTAATTTTTTTTTATTTAGTATCTGTTTTGGAAAATTGTTATTTTTTAAACTTAAGTTGGGTTTACCGATGCAGTTGACACTTTAGGTAGAGTGTTAACCGGAGATGGAGCCTTTTAGATGGCCAGTAACGTTTTTGTGGTATCTATGTGTGCTTCCCCCAAAGTGTAAGAGGGTTCGTGATTTTCAGAGAATTGATGACATGAAGTTTCTGCGTTTCATTTTTGTCTTTTGTATTTAAATGTATCGATGTAATTTCTGAAGGTAGTTTGAATAATAATATTTTTTAAATTATAATAACGGTTACCATGTATGGGCGCTTTTATATTTATACTGTACAGTTTTGTTTCATTGCGTTTCATGAATTTTTTTTATCTTCTCCGATGTAACTGCCATAAGTGACCTTATTCGTAGCTAGGGCATGAGTAAATTTTTGTGAATTCTGTAAAATTTGTAATAGTTTTTCCGTGAATTTGGCCAGAGCAAATTATAGTTATTGTTTCGAAGTGAAATGTCGAGAAAATTCGGTAAATTAAATATGACGTGATAATAAGTAGCAGTATAAACTTTGATAAATTTTTTGTCAAAATTTCAAGAGGTTCAATTTGGAGGCAGCTAAGTTGGATCCAAATTCCATCCATTGAGTTTAGTTGACCCGTTAGGTGATCGATCACCGATGAGAGAGAAGAGTGAGAGAAGAGAAACCGAATGCACAGGGACTTGGCGCAGGACAGTTTCGGAAGAGAAGAGAAGAGAGAAGAGAAACCGAATGTGCAGGGACTTGGCACAGGAAAGTTTCCGTCGAAGATGGTCTACTGGTATTTTTCAGGCAATAGCTGGTCACGCTGTTCGATGCTTCGCTAAATATGCGTTTTAGCACTCGGTAGGCAAACCACGAGAGTTTGAACGAGTGTCTAAGGCTTTACTGTCCATACAGACATACAGTAGGTTCGTTGCGAAACTGCCTACGGCGAAGTGATCGTTTGATTATTGCCAGTATGAGAGTCTTTCAGCTGGACGTAGAAAGAGCAGCGTTCACCGACAAAAGTTGAGATGAGACAGGCGAGTTTCTTCGTCGACTTCTAGAATTGCAAATTCCGTCCAATTCCGGTGCGTGGTTCCACTTTCAGTATATCTCCCCCTCTGATCCTCTTAGAATTGGACGTCTTTCTTGTTTTTTTTTGCCATTTGGAGAGAGAGCGGAACCAACCTCAAGCGTGCTGACCTGTTGCATGGTGATGCAATCCCTTGCGTTCTAGCGAAGTGAGCAGGAGAGCTGCGATTGAAAATTGAAGAAGTCCGTTGTCAACTGTGCGGATTGTGATCTAAACAACGTCCAGCTATTATTGTACTGATTATTATGTAATGAAATTATAAGTGAAAGGGTGCGATTATTGCCCATATTTGTTGTGTATTTCGTGAAATAGTATGTGCTTTCTGATCAGTATTTTATATAAACGTTTTCTTGTTCTTTCTATGTTGCCCTGATAGTAACTGTATAACTATATAAATAATTGTTTCGAATGTAAAGCGATCTTTGATGAGGAATCGTTGGAATAGATTGTGAACTTGAAATTTGTTGTAACCAATGTTAAGAAAATTGTCCGTTATATTTTTACGTTACAGCTTCGTTACAGGTTGTAAATTTGATTATTAGTGTGAAATGTTATTTTATGCAAATGTTGTGAATATTATAGTTTTTGTTTTCGATTTTTATAAGATGATACCAAATATCTGATGTGTGGAATTTGTCACTGAAATGATTTCTTGTCTATCCTAACTGTGAACTTGTTAAAGAAAGAGAAAAAGAAAACTGCAAAATAAATAAGTTTGTTGAATAAATAAATAAATTTGTTAAACGATATTAATAAGTTTTCCTAGTGAAAAACTTATTTTCAAGGGGGTGATGCGAGTGTAGTAATGTCTAATTAAAAATGTGAATGTTTTGGTTAAAGAAATTAATAAAGAAGATAATAATATTTAATAAATGTCATTACGATAAATAATGGTTTGTTTATAAAATAAAATTATAAAATACGAGTTGGCAACACTAAGAATCGGCCCAAGCGGGACGAGAGAGAGAAATGCCCAAAAAAGGGCAGTCATCGGGCGGCCTTGGGCTTAGTAACTTGGTGTTTTTGCGTGTTGAGATGTAATTGTAAATTTATAATATTATTTTGTCTCTCTCTCCGGTTAAAATGTCAACGTTACTCTCCCCTCGCATTACCCCGTTCAACTAAGTGTTTTTGGTATAAATAAAGTTAGTAAAGTGTAATGAAGCGTATAAATTAACCCCCCGGTCTCCCTTGCATTGTTTGAAAGTGTAAAAATGGCTCAACCACCAGCGTCGTCCACAAAATGGACACAGAGAAGACAAGCGATAATAGAAGGAAAAGGAAAGTAAATAAAGAAATAAGGAATTAAATAAATTAACTACTACAATATATTGATGGATACCGTAATGAAATTGACTGGATTCTTTGGATCTGATATATTTGCATGTCGGTTATAAATAGATATAGAGTGTAACGTATTTGTGGATAGTAGTCTATTATGACTTGATCCTCTGGATCCAGAGATTCTATCTTTAGTTTTAAATCGATAATTAATTAGTTTTAAATCGATAATTAATTAGTTTTAAATTGATAATTATTTAGTTTTGCAAAAATTGGTCGGTGCCAATGTACAGGCAGTTGTTACATAAATTTCTTATGTTATTGTGGTTCGAAACCCACGTAAAACTGTAGGTCCCCTCCGCCACCACGGAGGACATACACAATACGCAATTACGAACACAGTTAGGTAGACCAGCCATGAGTGGATCCTAGGGTCTTTGTTGGTCTGAAACATTATAACATTATAACATTATAATATATATATCCCGAAATAACCGCGAAGGAACCAGAGAACGGAACAATAATTAAAAACAAGTACACTAATTTACAGCTCGAAAGGAAGATTAGCTGGTTGTGCTACGCTTCATCTGCCGACAACGGGTCTCGAACCCGATCCCGCAGGCAATTCTTAAAAGTTGTTAATATTTCTAAAATCCTACAGCAGAACTGTCTATAATTTTTTAAGTTATCGAGAGATGTACAATTAAAACCACACCATATATATATATATATATATATAATATATATATATATATATATATAATATATACCCGCGAAGGAAACAGAGAACGGGGCAATAATTAAAAATAAGTAAACTAATTTACAGCTCAAAAATAAGATTAGCTGGGTGTGCTACGCTTCTTCTGCAGGCACCGGGTCTCGAACCCGATCCCGCAGGAAATTTTTAAGTTTTTAATATTTCTAAAATCCTACAGCAGAGCTGTCTTTAACTTTTTAAGTTATCGAGAAATGTACAATTAAAGCAACACCATATATATATATATATATATATATATATATATATGTGCCGAAATAACGCGAAGGAAACAGAGAATGGGCAATAATTAAAAACCTATTGTTTTCACCAAAATACACACACAGAGGAACATATATATATATATATATATATATATATATATATATATGAAAATTATTTCACGAAGGTAACACGTGAAAAATATTTATGATGAATAAAACCACGAAGGAAAGGAAACACAAAATGGTGCTCAAGCGCTTTCTTCTAATGACATCCTCAGGAACACTGAGGATGTCATTAGACGAAAGCGCTTGAGCACCATTTTGTGTTTCCTTTCCTTCGTGGTTTTATTCATCATATATATATATATATATATATAGAGAGAGAGAGAGAGAGAGAGAGAGAGAGAGAGAGAGACCGGGCCTCTGAGCAGATAGCATTTCACTTTGTTTTATTACGGCTTTTTATAAATTAACTAACACTGATTGAAACGTTGTATATAGACCGAGAATAAAGCACAAACTATTTTTCAAAACGCATTTATTGTGGCCTTTTATAAACAAGCTAACACTGAATGAACCGAAGTATATAATCACAAATTAATTACTTACATTTCAAATGACGTATCCATTGGCTCTTGCAATCCATCGCAAATTTCTGCAACAGTCTGCGTTGAGAGAAGTTCATTCTGATCTGCAGCGTTGAAAAGATAAATTGCAGAGAGCGATGGGACATCCTCGTTTTCAAACAAATCCGGTGAGTTGTAGAGCTGACTAATGGTGAGGTATTTCAAAAGCACTGTTCCAAAAAACGATTGAATTGAGTCCCTGAAACGAAAGTGCCCCCTTTTATAAATGGGATCGTAATTGTGAACATCCCACAATACCCGATTCGCAAGCTTCCTATTGGCTGTCAATGAATTTTGATCTTGCTTTCGGGGACCGACGAGTTGGCGGGAGATTTGAACGTATGATAGGCATCCAATTATATGAGGTGCTTAACGAGGTTGGAAGATAAGTTTGTAAATGGATTTATGGTGCCCCATCTAAAATAGATTCGAAAAATTTATCATTTCTCCTGAAAAATAAAACGTCAGAAACTGGAAGGTAATTTCCTAACCATTACCCATGAATGGAAGAGGAAAAATCACCAGCGCGCAAAGTTCTACAGCACATCGAGACAATACTCGTATTGTGGTGGATGCAGGTCATTAAGCCCCAAAGTTTATATCATAAACTTAGCGGAAAGAAGTTTATCTAAGGGATATATATATACACACACACAAACTCAGAATGGTCCCCTGAGAAACTTATATGTTAAACACAGACCGTGCATGGAACAAAGAACTCTTCTGGGAAATTACATCCACTATAGTTCGAATAAGTAATGATAAATGACAAATACTATAGTTTTTTCTTTTTCATGATGGAAAGCCCAACGTGGGCACCGGGTTACTCGCAAAGAGGCCCAAAATATAGCTTCCCTCACCAGCTATCTGCAAAGCAGATAGGATCCAGCTTTGGGACAGGATCTAAGGTTTACAGCTTATACCTAGCCTACTACATTCAGAACCTCAATATACGCAAGAAACTCGTTGTATTCACGTCGGATTGAATACAGCAAAAAAGGGGTAACTATTGTATTTTTAGCCAAAAAACAAAACTTAAACCTCAACCGGGAGATTGAGCGTCCACTTATTCGAACTACAGTGGATGTAATTTCCCAGAAGAGTTCCTTGTTCCATGCATGGTCTGTGTTTAACATAGATATATATATATATATATATATATATATGAGAGAGAGAGCGAGAGAGAGAGAGATTTGTACATATATAAGTTCACCTTTGCTTTCGATGGTTTCGGCCCGAATTGTTCATTCTGGCGAAGGTCAAACTTTTCACCCGCCCTAGACTTACTTTTTAACGGGGATATATATATATATATATTATATATATATTAATATATATATATATATATACTGTATGTATGTAAGAGAGAAAGAGAGGGATCCCTGCTACGATACCCTGGTAACCCATTTATCTACCAACCGTGGAAGGACGCGCCGCCACCGAGTCTCGAACCCGGCGCATATAATCGCGCACATAGTTGTGTGTGCGTAATATTTTATGGGCGTATAGGCGGGGTGTACGTGCAAACGTTTTATACACTGTGCCAACTGGCTGATCAAGCCAACTGGCTGATTCATCCAACTGGCTGATTCCGCCAACTGGCTGATTAGGGGCTTATACAGTGTTGCCAGATCTACAGATATATCTGTAGATCTACAGATTTTATGAAGCAATTCAGATTTTCAGATTTTTTCAATAATTTATGCATAATCTACAGATTTTTAATCCAGCAAGCAATCATTATTATTTACTTCCAAAATTTACAACAAGGAAATATTAGGCCTACAGTCTCAATCAATAGGACACAAATGTTCTCGGTATTCAGTTTCAGAAGTCGAGTCGACTCGCTTCTGACTACGATATACATGCCGATTAAATCATTTAATCGGCGCTGATTGGTTGATATTCCCTCTACGTCATGGTAGCATGGAATGTTTTTGTTTTTGTTGAAAAAAATGATATTTATCTGTTTAAATCTAAAAAGGATTTTTTTTGTTTCATTTATGTGTATGAATTAAAGAAGTATTCCGGTGTTCTTATAGTTATTACAGCAATAACCAAAAGGTATTTCCTTTGTCATAAAGTAACGGAATTCAATTTGTTTACTTTCATTTACTTTACTTTTTTTTATGTTAAAGTGCCATATTTATATAAGTTTATAAAAATAAACAAAATATTATACAAGATTTTATCATTGATAATACCTTAAGACAGTAAATTAAATAAAAATATGTCAAAATTATTATTTAGATAAATATTATAAATCTACAGATTTCTACAGATTTTTTAATCAGATTTATCAGATTTTTAAAAATTCCATCTGGCAACACTGGGCTTATAAGACAGCAAGCGCTGGGATGAAGTCTTAATATGCGCTTGGCTTTTGCCAAGCGAACACCTCTCTCTCCTCCTGTCTCTCTCTTAGGTATACCCCTTTGGGGGGTGAGGCCGTCCCAGCTGATCCCCCAAAGAAGTCTCCCCAGCGGGAGTTCATTGCAACGTGGGGATAACTCCGCCCCAAAGTTGCATAACCCCTTGTTGCTCTTGCAACATCCCCCTTTTTTGGCACCCTGGGTTTGGCACTGAGGGGTGCCGTGCAACAAGGGGGTTGGCACTGGTGCAGGCACTGGCACTCATTGTAACATTAGTCAACATTTGCAATTGCATTGCACTCTCTCCTTTTGCGCCCATTCTTCTTCTTCTTCTTCTTCTTCTTCTTATTCTTATTATTATTATTATTGTTATTATTATTAATAACAACACCGCGTTTCAAATCTTTTTAGCATATTAGTATTTAAATTCCATTAAAATAACTTTATTTAACGCAAGCAATAACGCTAATTTAATACAGTAAAGAAGATTTCTACCATTAACACTTTTTATTGTTTTGTTCACTTTGAAGAAACAAATCTCTCTCTCTTTTGGGAAGGCACTCTTCTCTCCCCTTCTTTCTTTCTTTTGCTCCTTTCTTTCGTTTTTCTTTTTTGCATTACTAAAAGGGTGCTACTTGAGGGGGGGGGATAGTTAAGAGAGAGTAGAAGTAGTAATTCACCCTCTGTCAACAAATGTAGTAGGAGGCGCTGGTCAAGTCTGGTTTTAGAGCACTGGGAGTTCTCAGATGATGGGAGTCAAAACCTCCAGATAGTCGTACTCATCTTCAGGGAAGCTACTTAGTTAGAGTGGAACTTTAGTTTTAAATATTGTACAGCAAAATTTCGCAAGGATAAAAATTGTTCACGTTATGGAATGGAGAATTCCTAAATTGTAGGTCTGGTCAGCTGGAGGTGCCCTCTGGATTAGTGCTTTTTCTATGTAATTCCTATGCGAAGGACGCAATATCACTATACTATATGGCATGGTGGCTTTGGCAGGCTATGGAGAAATGATGCAACGACGAAATGATGACTTCTTCTACATAATAAATAAATAAAAAATCCTTAAAAAAACGCAAGGTATAGATTAGATTAAGTAGTTTAGTGTTTGTTATCCTTTATTTTCCGTTGTCTTCTTATGTGTAACTAATGTCTTGTGTGAAAGCTCTACATGTCTATGAATGTAAGCATGGTATAAGTTTTCGATATTTTTTTTATTTCTAACCTTTCTGCTTCCTTCTTGGGCTTGCCTATAATGGATCTTAGCGTCTTTTTTGGCCTGTACCTCTAACTCTGTAACTCGTATCAAAATTCGCTGACGACACCAAGTTAGGTTCCAGTGTGGACAACGCGGAAGGCGTCTTGAAAATTCAAAATGATCTACATCAGCTCGCGGATTGGTCGACCACTTGGTAAATGCCCTTCAGCGTCGACAAATGCAAAGCAGTGTAAAGTGGATTCCGAAACTGATGTGCAAACGACTCACTGCACGGGCAGGATCTTGCAACAACCAACTTGGAAAAAGACTTAGGGTGCTTATATAAGCAGTGATCTCGAGTCTTCCTCTTTACAACGCGTTCGTTATGCTCCATCTCAAGTATGCTGTGCAATTCTGGTCCCCATCCTTGAGAAAAGACATACAAATACTCGAGAATGTCCAAGCCAGAGCAACGAAACTAATTTCGCCGTTTGTCGTAAATCATACGATCGTAGGCTCACTGATCTTAATTTATATTCTTAGCAAAGCGTCGGCTCAAAAGCGAATTAATTCGAGTCTTTAAGCTTCTGAATAGGATCGACAGCGTCGACTATTTTGAACTTTTTACGCTAAACATGAATTTTGAGCCTCACTCGCAAAGAGGCCCCATTTTGGGGCCTCTTTGCGAGTGACCCGTTACCCACATTGGGCTTCCATCATGAAAAAGAAAAACTATAGTATTTGTCATTTACCACTACTTATTGTGACTATAGTGGATTTAATTTTCCCACAATAGGTCCTTGTTCCACGCACGGTCTGTATGTAACACATATCGGGTGTCCCAAAAAAAACGCCTTGAGATTTGAACATCAATAACTTCACAAATATGCAGTTCACACTTCCAAAATTTACACAACGTTTACCTCAATCTATTGATAAGCCATCATAAAAATTTCAGAGCTCTATATAAAATACTTTTTCCACAGCTGAGGGAACAATGAGGTATGGTGAAAAAAACGAATCATAAACTGAAAAAATTTTATTATTTACATCTTATCAACAAATATGATCAATATGTCCGCCGTCCTGCTTACAAACTAATCTTAACCTTTTCTTCCACGACATGATACATTTTCTGATTTCTCTTAATGTTATTTTGTTCCAATATTCGAGTATTTTTTTCTTTAATTGCATTTCTGTAAACTTTTCTATTTGTCCTTCATAAATCTTCTCTGCTAGAATGTTCCATATGCAATAATCCATGGGATTGCAATCAGGTGATTGCGGGGACCAGTCGTTTTTTCCAATGAAGTTGACTACATTCTCTTGCAGATAATTAATCCTTTGTGAACTTGCTAGTATGAGCTGTAGCACCATCTTGTTGGAGTATGAAATCGTTTCCATAATACAGACGCCGACAATCAGGCAAAAGATTCTCCTCTAAAAGATTTACATAGGTTTCTGAATTAATTTTTTTATTTTCTGAAATGAAATGAATTTCCGTCTTTCCATTTCACGATACACCTGATAATACCATGACTTTTTTGGAAAACCGACTTGTCTGGTAGTAAAGTCTCGATGGAGGAATGTCTTTCTTACGCCGACCATAAACAACAACGTTCCAGGAGTCTCGAGCAATCTCGATGGTGAAATCTTTTTCATCTGTAAAAACTTTTTTTTTAACATCACTGGACGAAAATCTATCAAGCAATTTTCTACAACGAATGTTTCTTTTAGCTTACTGTACATTGCTGTCACGTCTTGAAACACGGATCTTTTTAAATGCTTTAAGTCCTACCGTTTTTTGCATTCTTTGTATGGAACTTCAACTGATACCTAAATTTCTTGCAATTTTCCTCTGAGAGCAGTGTGACCCAGGTCGATCCTCTTGAGATAGGCTCATCATTTCGATCATTGCTACATTGTCTTGAGTGTAAACTGTTTTAGGCCGACCACTTCCACTCTTCCGTGCCGTCGAACAGGTTGCTTTAAGTTTTTTAATTATTCTATTCACAGACGTAACATTACAAGTTATTCCTGGAAATTCCCTCAAAATTCTTGCCCCAGTCCATTTTTTTTTCCAAGAAACACTTTTCAATCACCACTTTTTCATCGTTAGTCAGAACCATAATTTGAAGGGTAAGTTTAAAAAACAGTATTTAAGATGGGCGTAGCTTATATCATCTGACGTTTTTCAGAGACTAACAGATTATCCATCGGCTAAGGAAACTACTACAAGTCTTAGAATATTTGTCAGGTACAGCTATGCACATTTAAGATTTATGATATTCGTTTTTTTCACTATACCTCATTGTTCCCTCAGCTGTGGAAAACGTATTTCATGTAGAGGTCTGAAATTTTTATGATGGCTTATCAATAGATTGAAGTAAAGGTTATGTAAATTTTGGAAGTGTCAACTGCATAGTTGTGAAGTTATTGATGTTCAAATCTCAAGACGTTTTTTGGGGGTCCACCCGATATAATATATAATTTATATGATTTATTGACTATATTTAATATCTTAATTTTTGTGAGTTGTAAAGTCGTATTCAAATCAATTCAATGATAGTATGAAAAGATTAAACTTCATTTTAAACATTTTAACAATAATTTTCAAGTGAAGTCCGTTATTTAAACGCAAATCCAAAAATGCAAACGACCATACATAACTGAATGTAAATCGAACATTCATTGTGTGACAAGTGACGAAATGGTCGTAATGATAAAATGAAAGTGAAGCACAGCTGAAAATAAATTTTTAATTTTCAGAGTTATTTTCTATAAAAAAAAAGTTAATAGTTTGTTTTCCAAAAACTGCAACTAAAAGTGGGAAATGCAAATTATTGTTTATTGCCATCTTTCACTTGGATGTCTCATTTTCAATCGATAATGGAGAGCTCCGTTCACTTATTTTCAGATAATTTACATAACAGAATCCTTTCCAGTCGGAAATGTCTTCTTTTGTGATAAAGAAAAATGTCAGATGGTTTAGTATGCGTAAAAGATTGGTTGAACCGCTGAAGGAATACTTCACTGAACTAACCTTTTGGGAAACTGAAAAGGCCTGAACAAAAGAGAGAGAGAGAGAGAGAGAGAGAGAGAGAGAGAGAGAGAGAGAGAGAGATACCTTTTTCGTCATAGTAAAGGCTTTAACAGAAACTGGATTTAGATCGATTGGTGAAATAATGCTAATTACAAAGATTAAAAAAGACGAGTTAAGAATATTAAAGTTATTTAATTAAATTTGAAAATGAACCTCATTATGTGAAAAAACGCTAATTCAATAAAGTATTTTAGTGACAAATAAATAATACAAAAATGAGCTTCGGAAATAAACAGTTCTCTCATCCATGCATGAACACATAAGGAGAGTGATATATATATATATAGTGAGAATGTTATTATTATGCTTTATATGCACTCATACGCTATAAAAATTCATATATGTATATGTATATATACTGCACAATCGTAAAATCCACAATGACACACAGAGGGAAAAGGGGCGTGTAGTCAGTTTGGCTAAACATATTGACACAGTTGCAACTCTAAACGAATTGTCTCTCTTGGGTAATATCATTCAGACGCCTGAATTCGTTACCATTTTATTACAAACGTATTTTTCTTCTCAAAATACCCCTCTAAAATATTACCCCCAAAATACCCCCCAAAATGTACACTCTAACCATTAAATATCATTTTATTATCAAACTTCGAAAAGCAACCTATTTAAATTTCAAAAGCTAAATCTTTTCATGGTATAAACATGAAGTCATTTAGGGACAAAATAAACTGAATTCCGGCACGTCATTTCAGTTTTTACTGCATATTTACATGCTAAATGCATAATTATCCTAAGTCTGGATAATATATCCATTTACAATTTAAATTCCATTTTGTGTTTATGGAAAACGTCAAATGTTATTCATTAAACGCTTTTCTCTCTAATTTTAACATATTTCAGTTGTTTGTGAATTGTGTGTAGAAATAAATGATTGTCATGTCATTCATTTTAAAAACCTTTGTTCAAAGACAACAAACATCCACATCTCGAACTTTATATATATATATATATATATATATATATATATATATATATATATATATATATATATATATCATACAGCTCTTGGGGGAATCGGGTAAAATCGACTTACTCCAAGAGGGTGTAATATGGCACTCCTGGATCGAATGGGCCTTCTCTATGTATTGCCCAGACGTAGCCACAGAATGCGCCGAAAGTATATTTCGTTTAAGAGTCCTGTAAATTTTCCTAACCCGTATTTCTGCAAAGTCAAGAGTGGATTAAAAAAGTCACTGGCTGATATTATTAACTTTAATCAATTTTAGGCAAGCGGATTACAATCAGGTAATTTTTCACAGAACACGGTATGTTTATAATAAGAATGTTTCTTCTACACGAGTTTATAAGGTTTATAATGACTTAATTCTTAATTCTAAGATTGACAATCAATGTTACGTTAAATTAAATAATGTTTGAGTCTATGGCATTTCCTTCAGTCAGATCCTCAAATCCGACATTCCAATACAAAGCAATTTCCCTACGGGGTGAAATGCTCCCTTCACCCGGGAGATCCCCGGATCACTTTAACATATTGCTTCCCAAAACATTCGGGAAGCAATATGTTAAAGTGATCCCTCCTGGGAAGCATTATGTTAAAGTGATATACACTGGGAAGCAATATGTTAAGGAGAGGTTCCTGGGAAGCAATATGTTAAAGTGATCCATTATCTTTACGTATAGTGAATATCCAAATGACTTTATAACATTATAAATAAATCATAAGATTTACATCATAACATGTTTCAAAGGGAGACGTCAGGCTTAAAATTGTTTGCCTGACAAGACGTGGAATTGTGCATTTTTATGCGAGTTGTAAGGCTTTGTTATTTCAGAAGATGCATAATAATACTGTAATAATTAACTTTATGTACAGTCACGGTGTATATGCAAATTGGGATCACCTGAAGATCCGTCACCCCAGCCTTTTTTAGTTAGCTTTATAAAGCTAACTAACGAAAATATCACGACCTAACCCAACCAGTCGTTAGGTCAACTGTACGCCCTTGACGATTGGTTAGATTAGGTCGTGATATTTTCGTTAGTTAGCCTTATAAAGCTAACTAAAAAAGGCTGGGGTGACGGATCTTCAGGTGATCCACAAATAGCTATATAACTATATAACTCCTTATCCTAAATATTGGGTAGCAATATGTTAAAGTGATTAACACTGGGAAGCAATATGTTAAAGTGATATCCACTGGGAAGCAATATGTTAAAGGGAGGTTCCTGGGAAGCAATATGTTAAACCAGTTAAAGTGATACAGATCCCCCTCTAAGGTACTCGCCGGCCCGTTCTAGGACCTCAAGCACAAAGGAATTCCATACGGGTTGACTCGGGCCCATCACCTGCGGAGACCTGTTCTAGAATCTGCCTCTCAAACGCTGGACCCCTTCTTACGTATATACGAAGGAATCCATTCTCACATGCGTCAGAAAGGCGTTGGACAGTGTGAGACACAAGAGAGCGCGAAGTTCTCAGAGTCAAAGCACTTTGTGTCCAACCTAGCTGAGTTCCGATGCGGAGTTCTTAAGCGGATGTGAGGACACGCTGAGCACTTTGGGGCTGGTTGAAAGACAAACACGTGAGCAGCGAGCGAATATCTCGCATTTTGAGTCGTGTTTCGCGTGAGGGCTTTGTATTGGTGGGCGACTGTTCATATATATATATATATATATATATATATATATATATATATGCATCGAAGGCAAAGTTTTTTGACTGGCAAAGCGGAAGGATTGAATTGTGTATTGTTGAAGATAAGGGGATAGTCGTGTGGAAGATTCTGACAAGTAGACAGATGAAGGAACTGAGTTTTTGAGGGATTGAAAACCACGGTGTTTTCTGCCCCAGTCAGAGATGGTAAAAAGATCAGAGGTCAAGTGCGCCATAGCCGTCTCTCGTGAAGCATGGAGTGACTGTTGAGATGGACGCTTTGTGAAGTGGGTGGAGAAGTGAAGAGTGGAATCATCGACATAGGAGTGGATAGGACAGGAAGTGCGACTTAAAAGATCATTAATAAATAAAAGGAGGAGAGTAGGTGATAGGACAGAACTCTGAGGAACACCACTATTAATAGCTTTAGGAGAAGATCAGAAACGAAATCAGAGATGGAGGCACAGATAGAACGATAGAAACTGAAGGAGGGCAGTTTGGAAATTAGGGATTTGTTCCAGACTTTATCAAAACCTTTTGATATGTCTAGCGCAATAACAACGTTTTACCGAACTCCCGAAAGGAGGATGACCAAGTGTCAAAGAGATATGCAAAAAGATCGCCAGTAGAGCGTCCCTTATGGAACCCATATTGATAATCTGAAAGAACATTGGGAGTAGAGAGGTGTTTAAGAATCTTCCTATTAAGAATAGATTCATAAACTTTAGAAAACATCAGGAGAGTTGAACGACAGCTGAAGTGTTGAGAGCCGTCACTCTTCTTTAGGACAAGACTGAATGAGGATGAATTTTCAGTAGGAAGAACAAGTACCAGATGAAAGACATAAACGAAAGAGTTTGCCTTGGCAGGGTGTCAGAACAGAAGCACAGTTCTTGAGAAAAACAGGAGGGACCCCATCAGGACCGTACGCCTTCCTAGAGTTGAGCCTGGATAGGGAAGAGAAAACATCTTTGGAAAAGATTTTAATTTAGACATAATTAAATCAGAAGGGAGAGGAGATGGAGGAACAGCACCGGAATCGTTCAAAGTTGAGTTGGGAGCGAAAGATTGAGCAAAGAGTTCAGCTTTATGAAGAGAAGAGATGGCAACTGAGCCATCAGAATGGAAAAGTGGAGAGAAACAAGACGGACGTAAAAATGTTGGGGATGTGTTTGGCTAGGTTTCAGAAAGAGGGAGAAGAATTAGAATTAGATAGGTTATTACATTTTTGTCTGGTGAATGAATTTTGGATAGGCGAAGAACAGATTTTGCATGATTCCGGCAGAAATATAAGCAGCGTGAGAGTAGGGAGTTGGATGACGAATGACGGTACCTTCTGAAGGCCTCTCTGTTGGGAATAGCCTTAGAATAAGCAAAGTTAAATCATGGTGTGCTTGTATTAACAGTAAGAAAAGAATATGGACCCCTTTCCTGTACCCTGCTACTTTCTCTATACTCAATTTCATTCCAAAGGTGGATGTTGTTTATCTGTACACAACGACCTAACTTGCACTTCCTCTCGTATTCCCGAACTTGAATTTTCCGAATTCTATACTCTCTGGCTACGGCTTACATGCCATTCTCAACCTAAATAAATCTGCACTCTCTATCTTTCTCCTGATTCTACTGACTATCCAAAACTCTTTGACTACCTTACCTCCAATGTGGAATACATTTTATTCCACTCTCCTTTCGCTGAAATCTCCATTTTAGGAGATTTCAATGTTTGCCACCACCTTTGGTTTTCCTCCCATTTCACAGACATCACTGGTAAAGTAGATTACAACTTCTTTATCCTGAATGACTTAGAGCGGATTGTACAGTACCCTACTCGTATCCCTGATTGCTTTTGGGATAGGCCCAACATTCTAGATTTATTTTTAACCGATCATTCTTGTTGTTAGTCTGTCCAACTTTTTCTCCGTTGGGCTTCTCCCACCACAATCTTATATCTGTTTCCTGTCCTGTCGCTCCTGTTCGACTTTTGGATCCTCCCAAGAAGAGGCATGTTTGGCACTTTGACGCCGCTGATTAAGAGTCCCTTAGGCAGTACTTCTTTGATTTCCCATGGAATGATTACTGCTCCCGTGACAAAGGTCCCTCCGAGCGCGCTGAGAGCATCACTGAGATGATTCGCTCGAGTATTTTCTTTAGGCACTGTATAACAGGCGAACGTGGACTATATTTCTTGGAAAGGAACTTATTAATATGTTTGTCAACAGATGCCTTAAAGAAATGTCTATTTTACTCTTCCTTTCTTCGGCCTTCACTCCGAGAAACTTATAAAGGAACTGAAGAAAATACAACGACGTTTTACCCCCACATTTCTTTCCAAAGTGTTCTTAATAATTTGTCCAAGCTCGGGCCGCGAGCCGATCGGGTACGCGATCATCCATTGTTTAAATAGTTTAGTTGTGTGCGAAACCACACACCATACGTGGGCTCATTCAAGCGTAGTGAAGCTTTACTTACGTTTTCCACAGCATATTATACAGTTCATTCGTACAAACCAACCCTCGTATAGACCCGACCCGTTTCCTGTGTAGTCTCAAAAAGATGTATACACATTTTTATAATGAATATCTAATCACGTAGTTGTAGTGGAACCCAATTTTAATGTGCCTCTAATTAGTGTGGCACACACCTAACAGATGGCGTTATTCGTAAAGACAAAAGCAAAACGATACCCACAATGCAAAGCGTAAACAACATGGCGAGGGGACGCTTGACGTTCGAATAACACAAAGCAATGTTGAAGTGGTACTGGAAATTCGAAATTGTGCGTAAAGTGCAAAGACAGTGGAGACGTGAATTTGCAACGGAACCTCCATCACGAAGAACAATTTCAAGAATTCGTGATAAATTTGAGATGTACTGTACTGTGCAAGACGTGTGCAAGCAACGATCGATCTGGGAGACTCCGTTCATCAACTGGTGAGGAAAACTCTGCTATGGTGTTACAGCAATTCACACGATCACCACAAAAAAATCTGTAAGGCGATATGCTCTTGAGACTGGAATCAGCAGTGCAAGTGTACACCGCATTCTCAAAATAGCTAAGTGGAAATCTTATGTGCCGAGACTGTTATATGAAATGATTGAAGGCGATTCCAATCGCAGAGCTGAGTTTTGTGAATGGTTTCAAGGGAAGGTGGACGAGGGTGCACGGTTTGTGGACATTATTGTTTGGTCGGATGAGGCAACATTCAAACTCAATGGTACAATGAACCGACATAATTGTGTGTATTGTTCCCTGAAAATCTGAACATTCATGTAGAGGAGGCAGTGAACTTACCAGGACTTACAGTCTGGTGTGGTGTGTCATCCAGGGATATTGTGGGACCGTACATTTTTGAAGGGACAGTTACTGGTGCTGCGTATCTCCACATGCTTGAGGTATCCATTGTGCCTGCCGTTCACCAGCTGTATGGAGATGAGGAAGTTTACTACCAACAAGACGGGGCATCCCCACATTACCATCGTGATGTCAGGCCCTATCTTGATGAACATTTCCCAGACCGGTAGATAGGCCGAAGAGGAAGTGTTGAGTATCCCCAACGTTCGCCTGATTTAACTCCATCTGACTTTTACTTGTGGGGCTACTTGAAGGATATAGTGTACAGTAGAAAACCAGCCACACTTCAAGAACTAAGGAATGAAATTGAACAGTCGTGTGCAGCTATCCCAACAGTTACCTTGGTGAACGTTTGTCATTCAGTTGTTCGCCCCTGTCGAGAGTGCCTAGAAGCAAACGGTGGTCAATTTGAAAATCTGCGATAGTTCACCATATGCCACAAACTATTGCTTCTGTACACACCAAATGAATACCTTTGCTGAGGTTTGTAATGGGTTGTTTTTCTTTCCTAAAATGTGTGTACATCTTTTTGAGACACCCGTATATATCGGGTCGGCAAGAAAAAAAGGAGACCTCGAATTTTGGCTGTAAAATCCGAAGTTATGGTTAGATTTCTTTATTTTTTCACACCCCACAACTAAGTAAATTTCCTATACGGTTAGCGGATTTCAAAGAAAACTAATAAAAATTACGGATTTATTGAACATTTCTTTATGCCACTGGAAATTCTCCATTTACACTACTACTGCATTGTATGTGCAGATAAAAAGTTACAAAGTACTCACATATGGTGCTACCTTGATGTTAAAAAAGCTGTCGATATGTTTACCACGAACTTCTACAACCTTTTTCAGTCTAGGACGGAACTCATCTATGGCTTTATTGATTTGTTCTTGTGGCAGCTCATTCTATTTTTCCAGAAGAAGCTGTCGTAAATAAGCGACATTTCTTACTTTGACCCGATAAATTCTCTGTGACAAATTTTCCCAAAGTCCGTAATCGACAGGATTTAAATCAGGACTGTTTGGTGGCCAAATTTAATACCGCTATTTGGTATTCTTTTGATATCTCCTGTTTTATCGATTTTCTTGAGAAGCTTGTTCAAACCTCCTGCAGTTGGCTTACGTTAATTAAAATCGCTTTAATTATCAACTTGAACCTATGATTAGCAAGATTTTTCTGGAATATTCGCCATAAATCCAATTTCTCAGCTAAAATGCTAAACTATGGCATACAAACCATAAAATTACCTAGTACTAACATACTAAAATTTAATTGTTCTATGTACCGTAATTGCCGAGATATGAAGGATTTAAAAGGTTTCCCTTTTTTTTGCCGCCCTGATATATATATATATATATATATATATATATATATATATATATATATATATATATATATATATATATATTATATTTCAACTGCAAAGAACACGCAGTATAAATAACGTAAAGAACGACGCTTGTATAGGAGAACATTCCGCGCAAGATGAAAAGAGAGAACGAACAAATGAAAAAATTAGGTAACCACCCGGGAATCGAACCCGGGATCTTCCGATTGCCGGTCAGATAATGGTTATCATATCTGACCGGCAATCGGAAGATCCCGGGTTCGATTCCCGGGTGGTTACCTCATTTTTTCATTTGTTCGTTCTCTCTTCTCATCTTGCGCGGAATGTTCTCCTATACAAGCGTCGTTCTTTACAATATATATATATATATATATATATATATATATATATATATATGATGCAAACCCAGAGGGAAAAAGTAAAATGATTCCAAGACCTTTCGTGTATTCAGAAGTACACCTCGTCAGGGAATGACGTCATCCCCTGACGAGGTGTACTTCTGAATACACGAAAGGTCTTGGAATCATTTTACTTTTTCCCTGTGAGGTTGCATCATTTATTCATTTTACGTGTTTAATTGTGAAATTCATCCCATATATATATATATATATATATATATATATATATATATATATATATATATATATATATATATATATATATATATATACATACTGTATATATATATAGCCAAATTCTTTTCGTCTATGTCTCTCATCTGGTACTTTTCCTTCCTGCTGGAAGTTCACTTTCATTCAGCCTGTTCCAAAGAAGGGTGACCGTTCTCAACCCTCCAACTATCGTCTAATTGCTTTGATTTCTTGCCTTTCTCCAAGTTTTTTAATCTATCCTCAATAGGAAGATTCTTCAACACCTTTCTTCTGAAAATCTTCTTTCAGATCGCCATTATGGATTTCGCAAGGGACGCTCTACTGGCGATCTTCTTGCATATGTCTCTGATTCTTGGTCATCCTCCTTTCGGGATTTTCGGTGAAACTTTTGCTATCGCGCTAAACATATCAAAAGCTTCTGATAGAGTTTGGCACAAATCTTTAATTTCCAAACTGCCCTCCTTCAGTTTCTATCCTTCTATCTGTGCCTTCATCTCTAATTTCCTTTCTGGTCGATCTATAACTGCAGTTGTAGATGGCCACTGTTCTTCTCCTAAAGCTATTAATAGTGGTGTTCCTCAGGGTTCTGTCTCTCGCCCTATGGGACACCTGACCTCTGATCTTTCTGCTATATCTGATTGAGGTACAGAAAACCTTGTGGCTTTCAATGCCTCAAAAACTCAGTTCCTCCATCTGTCTACTCGTCACAATCTTCCACGCGACTATCCCCTTACCTTCAACAACAAACAACTCAATCTTTCCTCTTCTCTTAACATTCTTGGCGTTTCCTTTTCTCGTGAACTTTCTTGGAAAGATCACATATACTCTCTTTCTAAAGCAGCTTCTAAGAGGTTAGATGTGCTGTACCGCCTCTGCGGTTTCTTCACCCCCACTCAGTTGCTGTCTCTGTACAGGGGTCTTGTTCGCATCTGTATAAAGTATGTTTCTCATGTGTGGGGATGGTTCAACCTACAAAGCCGTACTTGAGCGGTGGAATTAAAGGCTTTTCTTCTCATCAATTCCCCGCCTCTTACTGATTGTCTTCAATCTCTCTCTCTCTTCGCCGCAATGTTGCCTCACTCTCTCTTGACTATCGCTATCGTAACGGACATTGTTCTTCTGAATTCTCTAATGCATGCCTCCTCATTTAAGGAGAGCGCGCAGTACCAGACTGTCTACACGTTCTCATTCCTTTTCTGTCAAATTATCTAATGTAAGGGTTAATTGGTATTTTCAGTCTTTTATCTACTCAACCTGTCAACTCTGGAGCAATCTCCTTCTATCCATCTTTCCTCCTGTCTATGACCTCCCATCTTTCAAACGCAGAGTGTCTCAGCATCTCGAAAACCCCGGACCTTGATTTTGGCTCCCCTCTTCTTCTGTGGGAAGGGCGCTTTTGTGGGCTTTTGCCCTTGGCCCCTCCTTCGCTTAAATATATATATATATAACTTTTAATTAAATGACAATAATTCTTCGGCACCACTTCATAGAAATTAATTTTATCGCTTTTAATTTTTAATATTAATTTTAATTTCAATTCATGTATCCCTGAGGTAATCTTTACACTGGTGATGGGATTCGATCCTGAAACATTTGTAAAATTAATAAAGTACGAGATGAATTTTTTACTTCGGTCCTGTTCTATATATATATATAATATATATATATATATATATATATATATATATACACACACACTATAATTCTGGACAGAGGCTTGTACCGAAGAAAGCGGCATTTTAGGATGAATAAAATGAAACGCTTGCATTAACAACTAATGGAGTTAACAACTTATGGAATTAAAAACTTATGGAGTCCATTTACATTTTTCGAAATAAACCTACTTTAAATGATTGATTATGGCTCATCTATTGAACTGAACCTTGTAAAGTAACATACTTTACTTTAATTGTTTTCAATCATGTATATGAGTTTAAATATTTTGAATCATGTACTATCGTTATTATATATATATATATATATATATATAATATATATATATATATATATATATATATACATATATTTTAAGGTCCCCTTTTAACTTTTAAATGTATTGTAATAATCCTATTTTACTTTCACTTATTTATGACCACTGAAGATGGGAGTTAAAACTCCCGAAACGTTTGGTAAATAAAAAAATGTTAGATCACGCGTTTCTGAATTTATTCATATCTCTCTCTCTCTCTCTCTCTCTCTCTCTCTCTCTCTCTCTCTTATATATATATATTATATATATATACACCCTGTGGTGAATGGACGTGTTGTTTTGCTCTCTCTATTTAACACCCAAATTAGAAGGGAATAATCAACTCGGCGGTTTATTCTTTGCACCCGAAAGTGTATAAAGTATCAGTGAATCCGTGCATATAAATTATAAAGTGAAATTCATTAAAATTAAGAAAGTGCAATACAGTTTACATAATTTATCACCAATTTTAACGTATATATTCAAAACGAAATACGGTTGGCATTCGAGAAAGTTTGAAACAAAGCAGGAAAAAGGTCATAAAACGAAAGGTCAGAAAACCCTCGAAATACCCTCGACCATCGAAAGGAAAGAAACAGGAATAAAAATAAATAAATAAAGAATTTGTGTGGGTATTTCTTCTTACACTAATTAAGGAATAGCATGGATATGGGTCCAAATTCTCACTTAATCTGTAATTTGTGCAATTTAGTAACAACGGAAAGCCTAGCGATTAGATGTGATTTCTGCCAACGATTAAACGACTTTAACTGCATGAATTGGAATGAGAGGGAAATAACTCTTGTCTCGAACGCGAAACACGTCGTGGGGATCAAATTTCTATGTGCGTGTACACAGACCGTAAATTCTTTCGCGGTCTTTAAAGAAATGGAGATAGCAGACTCGAAAGTTACAAAAAAGAATGAAATAATGGGGACACATGTCCGAAATGGTCCCAACGAAAAACAGGGTGGATGAGAGAGAAGACGAAATAACGAATAACAGCATAATAACGAACAACTTAATAATAAATAACGATATAAACAATATAATACGGAAGGAAGACATAGATGAAAGGAAAGAAATAAGTAAAAGTGGCGAAGTAGACAAACGGTCCAACGAGCGAAATGATAAAAGATAATAACTAAAAACGTAGAAAATAAACAGCCAAAGAAAATAATGATAATGCCAAAACTAAGAACTTGGAAAATAATAAGAAAGAAAGCAGAAGCGTAGAAAATATCGTATGCAAATACTACGCGAAAGGAAACTGCAGATATCGGGATGGGCAATGCATATATGCACATCCCACATTATGCAAAATGCATTACACAAGTGGATACTGCAAGTTTGATAAGAAATGCATGTTCCACCATCTTACGGTCTGCAACACTTATGAAAGATATGGGAGTTGCAAATATGAAAAAAAATGCCGATACCACCACCCTCAAAGGAACGCAACGAGGGAACAGAAAAAACGAACATCAAAGAAGAGTGGAAATTTTTTAGACGCAGCCAACACATTTCAGCTGCTAAATACTCTCAGCAATTACAAAACCAGCTGACAAATATAAATATAGAAATCCGAGAGCCGGACAGAAGGTACGAACAAAGGCACTTCATGCGTATCGGGACAACAGGTACCGACAAAGATAAAAAGAGGTAAATTCTCGGAGGACCACAAGGCAACGAAACCGGCACCCCCATTGGAAAACAAATCGGAACCACCTGTATGCGAAAAAGAAAGAGAAAAAATAAAAATAATCCTAGCCAACATACAGGGCCTTAAATCAAACCAGTCCACAACAAAGTTATACCTGAAAGGACTCATGCAAGAAGCCGGAGCAGACTTTGCATGCCTCACGGAAACTCATCTAAAGGACTGCCAGGCGAACTGTGAAAATTGTGAGTCCTGTATTGACAAAAAAGAAATACAAATTGACAAATATAACATCCTCCGAGCCGACAGAACAGTGAGACGTAAAGGAGGATGTGCTATTTACACACGCGAAAGGCACATAGCAGAAATGGCTATAAGTACCTCAAACAACTACGTAGAATGTGGCAGCAAAAATTGAAAAATTAAATATGGTACTAATTGTAATGTACAGACCCCCAAACACGCCAACCTCAAAATTTTCAGATTCCATTACAGAGGTAAGAAACTTGGTAAAAGATCTACACTCTCCAACCCCAAATATTTTTCTCTGTGGTGATTTTAATTTCCCATTCATGAAATATAAAAGGATAGGAAAAAATATATGTATACACCAGGACAAGGGGGGCACACGAGAAGACCAGGAGCAGGTAAAAATGCTACTAGCTTTAGCTGATGAATTTATGTTAACGCAAGAAATAACAGAAAACACAAGAAAAAACAACTGCCTAGATTTGGTATTCACAAACAACAGTAATCTAATTGATAATGGAAATATCCCCAACTATGATATCAGACCACAACATCATTGAAATAACAACTAATATAAAGGCAACAGGAAAGGAAAGAACACGCACAACAGAAAGAAGCAAATTCGAAATTTTTAATTTTCACTCCAAAGCTATAAACTGGGAAGATGTGACATCCAGCATGGAAGTAATAGATTGGAAAACCATTTTCGAGGCCAAGACAACGGAAGAGATGCTAATGACGTTAGAGGAGAAGACGTTAGAAATTGTGGAAAAACATGTCCCAAAGATACAACAAAGAGGAAAGAGAAGCAGGTTCGAAAGACAAAAGAGGGCATTGTTCCGAAAGAGAAAAAGAGTGACTGCAAAATTAAGTAATTGTAAAGATAACATCAGAAAAATATTAAATGATAAACTGCAAAGTATCGATGTCGTCATACAGGAACTAATCGAGAAGCATACAGAAAAAGAAGAAGATGACGCTATAGAAGCGATAAAGGCTAACTCAAAGTACTTCTATAATTTCGCAAAAAGAAAGTCGAAAAACCATGCGACTATCGGCCTTTAAAAATGAGAACGTGATTTATCTGATGATCTAACAGAAGTAGCTGAAATATTAAAAGCTCAGTATGAATCATCTTTCAGTATCCCAAAAACTGACAAACTGATATGCGATAGAAACGCGTTCTTTGAAGAAGAACCACAAGGGGAAAGTATAACGGATTTCGACTTTACGACGGAGGATATTGCACAAGTCATAGGGAAACTAAAAACACACTCAGCGGCAGGACCGGATAAATGGAATGCCACACTGATCAAAAACTGCAAGAATGCAACCGCTGAGCCCTATACTGGATATGGAGACGATCATTAAACACGGGAGAAATACCGGGCATCCTGAAGAGCGCGAACATAGTCCCAATATATAAAGGAGGAGATCGATCCGAGCCAAAAACTATAGGCCAGTGTCGCTTACATCTCATCTCACCAAAATATTTGAAAGAATTGTTAGACAGAAAATCTATGACTTTTTGGAAACTCAGAAAAAATTCAATGATAACCAACACGGGTTTCGGTCAGGCAGATCATGCCTGTCACAACTAATGGAACACTACAACAACATTATTGATTCACTTGAAAGTAATGAAAACTATGATGTACTATACACAGACTTTGCTAAAGCGTTCGACAAGTGTGACCATGGAATCATAATACATAAACTGAAATATATGGGAATAACAGGAAAAGTAGGGAAATGGATATATAATTTCCTTAGTGAGCGGAGGCAAGTCGTTACAGTACAAGGAGTATCTTCATCAGAATCAGAGGTCCTCAGCTCAGTACCACAAGGAACGGTATTAGCTCCACTACTCTTCATAATCATGCTAACTGACATAGATGAGGACGTTACCAGAGACAGCACAGTAACATCCTTTGCGGATGACACAAAGATCAGTAGAAAAATACGAAAACCAGAAGACATAGGATCTCTACAAACCGACATAAACAAAATTTACAAGTGGACGGAAGACAACAATATGAAGTTTAACACCGAGAAATTTCAGCTATTACAGTACGGAAAAAGAGAAGACCTAAAGTCCATGGAATATTATACCCCAAATGGACAGGAAGTCCAGAGAAATTCCAGAGCAAAAGATTTAGGGGTTGTAATGACAGATGATGCGAAATTTGAAACACAAAATAAGATAGCAGTAAACAGAGCAAAGAGAATAACGGGTCAGATATTGAGAACTTTTAAACGAAGGGATAGGAATGTAATGATCCCTCTACTGAAAACCCTGATAATACCCAAACTGGAATACTGCTCGGTCCTAACATCCCCATTAAAAAAGAAGACATTAGACAGCTGGAGGGGATTCAAAGAAGTTTCACAGCCAAGATCAATGGGTGCAAGAACTAAATTACTGGGAAAGGTTACGAGAACTAGACCTATATTCACTGGAAAGGAGAAGAGAGAGATACACCATTATTTACACTTGGAAAATAATGGAGAAACTAGTTCCTAATCTTACTCTGAATCCCATAACTCCCCAAACAACGATGGAAAGTAGAAGCGGTAGACTGTGTCGTATTCCCAAATTGAAGGCGAGACAGGGAACATCCTTAACCCTGAAAGAAAATAGTTTTGTAGTGAGAGGACCAAAACTATTTAATCAGTTGCCCAAAGACCTAAGAAACACGAAGGGAGTTGCAGTGGAAATCTTCAAAAGAAGACTTGACGCCTGGCTCAGAACAATCCCCGATGAGCCGGGCGTACCTGTCTATGTGAGGTGGAGAGCGCAAGAATCCAACTCACTACTTCACCAGGCCAACTCGAGAGGAGGGGCGACACGCTTGACCTTCGCAAAATGAGAAATCATCACGTGGAACCTTTGTAAGGTTGTAAGGTTATATATATATATATATGTGTGTGTGTGTGTGTGTGTGTGTGTGTGGGTATACATTCTTCTAATAAAACGAAATTTGTTTGAAAATGGCAGTGTTACATTATGTGTTATAGTTATAGGAAAACATTACCTGTACCATTTTGACGAGTATATACTGTACATACAGTAGATTTGTTGTTACATCCAGTATATGTTTTCTGAACATCTTTGAACAGAACAATGTCACTATTACTCCTGTGTGAAAGCTTTACGAGTCTATAAGTGTAAGCATGGCGTAAGTTTTCAATGTTCGTTTTTTCATTGATATTTCTAACTTTTCTAATTCCATCTTGAACTAGCCAAGAGTGGATCTTAGTGTCTTTATTAACCTGTAACTCTGTAATTCTGTAATCACGAATTACAAACCATATTTCTAATATCAATATTCAGTATACGTGTCTTCCTTATACAGGGTGACCCATAAGTCCGAATCGGTTATAATTAAGGCGAAAATCCACTGACCTAATCGTTTACTAAGGAAACAATATTTGTCGAGATGGTTAGATTTTGCATTTTAAATAAACAATAAATATTTCTAAATTTATTATAAACTTTATACTTTGTTTCATTTTTGTATTTTCGATTAAATTATAACCGATTGGGATTTATAGGCCACTCTGTAGATATGTCGTAAAATGGTTAAATGCATCATTATCAGTAATTCTGGAGCAAGTGTAGTTTACGTCCCCCTGTGGTGCCTAGTGTAGTTTACGTTCCTCTACATTACCCTAGCGTAGTTTGCATTCCCCAACTTTGTCCGCGTATACCTAATCAAATAAAATGTTAAAACTAACGAAAATATTACGACTTAACCTAACCAATCGTTAATTTATATATATATATATATATATATATATATATATATATATATATATATATATATATATATATATAATTATGCGGGTTGCTTCTACAGAGCTTCAATTTATATTTAGTAGAAATCCAATGACAAGGAGAAATGTAAATGCCATGAAAAGTCTTCTTTATTGCGCAACGTTTCGAGCAATACGCTCATCTTCAGGCTGTTTAATAACAATGTGAAATTAAAATCAATATTGAATGAAAACAAACAAATTTCTATAACCTATTCGTAAAGACAAATTTTAAAAGACTGAGAAAAGAGGGTTAAGTTCTAAGTTATACAGATTTACATATCAAAATTAAGAAGTTATTTTTAAATACATGTAGTAAAATGTGAAATTAATACACTGGAAAAATTACCAATAGTACACTGGAACAATGGAGCTATCTACCTTACACAGCAGTATCCGAGGCCGACTAATTTGAGCAGAGGAGACGGGAATGAAAGATGGCGAGGGAGATAGGGGAAGGAGGGATTATAAGGAATTGGGGAAGGAGGAGGGATCATAGCAGATTGAGAGGGACGGACGATGAGTCAACATTCAGACTAGGGGACAATGCTTTAATGAAAAGGGATTCTAAAATTCTTAGTGAGTTGGGACAAGTATTACAACCAAGAATTTTAAAATTGTCTAAAGTGACATCATTTTGCATTTGATGCTATGTTCACGTATGCTGGAGGCTTCCTTAGTTTTTAAAATTTTACCTGTTCGGCCACTTATTCCCATATGCGAATAAAATCTAGCCCTGAGAGAGCGAACAGTGCTGCCGATGTAATTCCCAAGGAGCACCTAGGGCAGGTAAATAAATATACAACACCGCTACGCAACGAGTCAGGGGTTCGATCCTTCGCTGAGAAAAAGCTACCTAAAGACGTTTTATTAATAAATATGATGCGGAAATCAGTATGAAAAAAATTTCCTTAACAATTTTGTAAATTTAAGCTTAAATTCCTTATTCAAGGGACCCATTTCAGGTACCAAGAAATATTTTATATCCTTCGGCACTGTAATACATGGAAGTTGAGGGCTATAAACATTATTTAAGAAGGATCTAATTAGTTTGTCTACATATTGAACAGGAAAACTATTATTAGTAAAGTATGATCTTAGATTATTAAATTCATCATTAAGTAAGGTAAAATTAGAGGTCAAATTATATCCTCTGAACAGGAGAGTTTTAATACAAGACATCTTATAGTTGAAATCAGTAAAACTAAAAAAATTCATGCCCAAACCAGTGAAAGTGGTTTACAAAATTGTTAAGGAAATTTTTTTATCATACTGATTTCCGCATCATATTTATTAATAAAACGTCTTTAGGTAGCTTTTTCTCAGCGAAGGATCGAACCCCTGACTCGTTGCGTAGCGGTGTTGTATATTTATTTACCTGCCCTAGGTGTCTCCTTGGGAATTACATCGGCAGCACTGTTCGCTCTCTCAGGGCTAGATTTTATTCGCATATGGGAATAAGTGGCCGAACAGGTAAAATTTTAAAAACTAAGGAAGCCTCCAGCATACGTGAACATAGCATCAAATGCAAAATTGATGTCACTTTAGACAATTTTAAAATTCTTGGTTGTAATACTTGTCCCAACTCACTAAGAATTTTAGAATCCCTTTTCATTAAAGCATTGTCCCCTAGTCTGAATGTTGACTCATCGTCCGTCCCTCTCAATCTGCTATGATCCCTCCTCCTTCCCCAATTCCTTATAATCCCTCCTTCCCCTATCTCCCTCGCCATCTTTCATTCCCGTCTCCTCTGCTCAAATTAGTCGGCCTCGGGTACTGCTGTGTAAGGTAGATAGCTCCATTGTTCCAGTGTACTATTGGTAATTTTTCCAGTGTATTAATTTCACATTTACTACATGTATTTAAAAATAACTTCTTAATTTTGATATGTAAATCTGTATAACTTAGAACTTAACCCTCTTTTCTCAGTCTTTTAAAATTTGTCTTTACGAATAGGTTATAGAAATTTCTGTTTGTTTTTCATTCAATATTGATTTTAATTTCACATTGTTATTAAACAGCCTGAAGATGAGCGTATTGCTCGAAACGTTGCGCAATAAAGAAGACTTTTCATGGCATTTACATTTCTCCTTGTCATTGGATTTCTACTAAATATTATATATATATATATATATATATATATATAAGTTGACGATTGGTTAGGTTAAGTC